>VZSV01000120.1:1330602-1391879 GCA_013398735.1 Nothocercus julius
AAAAAAAAAAAAAAAAGAAAAAAAAAAGGCAAACTAAGGTGGCTGGAGGGACACAGGGGAAAAAAAACATAAGAAAGTATTTGCTAAATGGAACTGAAATAACAGGAGTCAAAGGGAAAGTATGAATGCTGGGGGAAAAAAAAAAAAAAAGAAAGAAATAATGTGTCCTGGTGGTGAAAACAAAATACTTCTGAAGAACTGGTCAGTTCATTAACGCTCCAAGATTTATGGGAGGATGTTGGTTGCCCTCCACTCCTGTTGGCATGAGTGGGACCTCAAGTGCTGGGCGAATCTGAGGCTGCCAGCAGCTAATCAACTCTGCTCTTCTGCTGGGTGGCCCAGGACCGGTATCTGGGACTAATTGTGGCTCTGCTGCACTGCACGGCTGACCCGCAGAGTCAAGCATGTCTCTGTGCCTCAGTTTATTCACCTGTAAATGGGAGACAAAGATATTTCTCTGCTTTATAAAGTGCTTTGTAAGGTGCTGTTGCATACCACGAAGCTTAAATCCCATCACCATAGGACCAGAACTAGTCCAGTCAACAGCAGCAGCTTCGTTTGTTTCGTAAGTGGAGCTAGCCCAACAAGGGCAACTTTCCACTATAATTTCTTACATTTATCACCATGGTATCTGAGCTCTATGAGTATTATCCAAATTCCACCGAACTCAGTGAGTATCTTTCCACTGGTTTCAATAAGTTTTGGATTTGACCCCAAAGTCACAAAAAAACTGAGGAATATGTCAAAAGAATGTAAGTGGGTGTGAGTTGAAATTGAAGAGTTTGAAGCCTGGAGTATGCAGAACAGTAGCTATTTAAAGACCAAGCTTGCTACTGAGTGTTCCCTTTTAATAGGGTTATATAAATACATTCCCGTCTCAATATATGTGGAAAAACAGGCAGTGAGGTGAGACTCCACTGCTATATTTCTTATGGGAAATACTGTGCATAGCTCAGCCACCTCTTCCCCTTTCCTCACCCACCACCCACAGTCCCTGGAAGCGTTCAGCAGCTGTGTACAGTGCGAAGAGTCACATCCGGGAGCACTACTAGAGTTAGAAAGTTCACAGCCCTGCCTTTATAATAAAGCCCCTGTTTTCATTGCATTCTCACTTTGCCTTAAAGACTTGATCTGAATTTTGGCACTCAACATGTCAGAATGGGAGGCGAGACTGGCTAGGCACATTAGTATTTTATTGCTCCGTTCCCTCACAAAGAAAAGGGAAGGGGGGGGCTGAAAAATCATATATGCTGTCTGGTTCTTTTCAAAGAAAAAATGTGTTTCCACACAGTTCCCTGCAGCTAGGTGTCCTCTTCAGAAAATCACTGCTAGAACGGACACCAAATGGCATCTCAATCACCAGCCTCATGCAAAAGGACAGTGGTCAGAGGATGGAGAAGGAAAATCCTTTCTTGTTTCACCTGTCCTCTACGTGCAGGTAGAATGGTTCAGGTCAAGGAACACTGATACCCTGACTTAATCCTGTTATAATGATGGAAATCACTGCCTATGGAAAGCAGGGTCTGCACCTGAACAATGATGACGTTGCAAAGAAAATCCATCTGGTATTTTATTGCTCATTCGCTCTGTGCACTTAGTTTGCAAGAACAATACAAGGACTGGAAAATTTCATATCAAAACGCTTCCAGAAAGCTGTTTACACTCTGTCAGGGCAATAAGCTACACAGATTTCTGCAATATAATCTCAATTAAGGGTAACAATTGAAATAAGCATTTTTCCAAAACCTTCCTAAAAACACTGGCGTGGATCCTCAGAACAGGCAAACTCCCGCAAATTCCACTGAACAGCACAGAGCCTGTAAAGTTCTCTAACTAAACTGAAGTCAGCTTGAGCTATTTTTGTGCCATTGCTAGAGCTACAGTACTCTGCACTGCGGATTGAACTCTTTCTCCGTTTACGTTTTGGAGACGTACGACTCAAATGCCACGGGGTGCAGAGCAGGGTAGTGACTTTTTTTTCTGGCCAGATAAGAACCAGCTCCAAGAGGAATCGCTGTATCCATGCATCAACACTGCCAATCTGAGCTAACAGATTACTACCGTCGTTATTTCTAGCATACCTTGATGTTTTTAACGATCACATATTTGAAGGATGGAGTAGACATCACTGGCTAGCTGATAGCAGCAAAGTCGTCATGAATGAAACCAGCGTAACAGAATTTGGCCATAATCCACATTCACTTAAAATTTCTGCAACCTCTAGGGCAGAATTAAAATGGAAATAGTCACACATTCGATTTACTTTTGACTTGTGATGCTCCTTGCTTAGTGCGGAGGTTTTGAAAGTTAGTAAGGAATGTGCGCTTACTAGCACATATAAATTTATCAAGATTGTTTAGTCATACTGTTAAAGACCAGCTCTAGAACACAGGGACATGTGAGAATATAAGTTTCATTTTCAAAAGAAAGCTTAGAAAACACGTATTTCGCATGAAAAAACTTTACCAGTAAGCCAGCTGCACACCAAAAAAATGAGAAAGTAGAAAATAAGCAAATATATCCTGAAATGTTCTTTAAAAAAATAATTTCATTGTTTCTAAGATTTGAAAAGTCTGATTCATAATATTCTAGTTTCCAGTATTTAGACTAGTGCTGATAACTGGTCATCATCACTCCATTCCTTGTCACCCAGACTCAAGGACAGGCTTTTATCTCCTCAGCTAAATCTAAGAGGGTAGATTTATTGAGGTAACTTGCAGACTCATACTTTAACAGCTTAGATTCAATACTAGATGTTGGCACTCAGTCTCCCATCCAGCCAGCCTGCTAAAGGATCACTGCAGACATGGAAAGGCAGAGCATGCGAGGGCACTGGGATACATTTTGGCATATTCAATATCAGATTTTGCTATAAACTATCCTGTCTGACCCTGACTACTACTGGCAATGCTCAGGCTGCTTGGTCAAATTAGGTGTTGGAGGCCTTTGCCTTAGCCTCTTATGCTTGAATTCCCCAAACATAAACCAGGGGTAACAGCTAATCCCCCCAGCTGAGAATTACTAACAAATGTGTAATCAAGTTAATAATGGAATCCAGGGCATCACTACCCCCACACTTGGTCTGCTACAGACTCCTTTTAGGACAGCCTGAACACCTACATGAACAGCAAAAACGCTCAGCAGAGATGCCAGCTCAGGATGGCAAAGCACAACGGGACACTCACTGCTGCGAGCTGGCTGCATCCCGGGGGCTTCGGGACTCGGCACGGCCTCTCGCGGGAGGGACGGCGCTGCATAACGCCACGCTAGAGCAGAAACACAAGAGATCATGAAAATATTTCCATTGCTGAAATTTTCAAGTGTAAAAAGGTAACTTTGCTTTCCGAGGAATATTTACAGTTCATTTGACAGCTCTTTTTGCTTTTATTAAGCAGGTGTGGAAAGGAGAGGTGGGTGGGAATTTGTGAAAAGCTCTGAACTATTTCTTTATTTCCCTTGTTTTGCTTTATTCTTCAGATCATGCTGAGGCTCAGAATAATTTACTTTGGAGTCAGTATCAACTTTTCTGTCTGTGTCCGTTTACTTTGGCTCAGGTTCCTAAATCCATACCCACAACCAACCCTCTACACCTACGCACAGCCTAGCAGGTCCATTAAGGAGAAAAAGTGTCAGCCTGCAGCGAACCTGCTGTCAACCAGCTCGCTCCCCTCTGAACCGCAACCTTTGACTTGTCCTGTGGGGGAGAAGGCAGAAATGCAATCAGGTGCAGAATGCCAATACACCCCTCTGGGGTGACAGGCATCCAATTTCCAAGCAACTATTAAGAGGCCCATATGGAATTTCATGTTTAATATGAACCTACGAGCAACAGGGAAGCCAACGGCGAGCTCATGCCGTGCGTTACTTCTGCCTGCGAGCGCGGGTTGGCGGCTGGGCCTTTTCAGGTGCTCTCCTGTGCGCGGGCAGAGCACGACGGGGATATTCAGGATGCTCAGGTGCTCTTTTAATTTTTTAACTGAAAATGTATCTGCCTGTGCACGTGAAGAAGGTACAGTTTTGAGAAAGATGCAGGAATCATCTGAAGGATCAGGCAAAACATCCCCAAGACTGTGCGCAAAACCAGCCAAGCAGATGGAAAACTTTGCGTTTTCCCCTAGTATTCCTCAGCCAACTTGGATTTTTCAACATTATCTTCAAAGCCACATAACAAAAGACTAATTGTATTTTCCCCAACAGTTTTCTAAAGACAGGAAAAAATTCCGATCCGGAGGCTCTCCGCTCAAATAAACGTCTCGTTTCCCCAATCTCTGGCATCAGTGTACCAGCAACAGAACCCGCACGGGTACCAGGGAAAACGCTGCAGTCCACGAACCCCTGGAAATGAAGATGAAATGCGGCCCAGTCCTGCGCAGCACAGTGATAATTTTTCGGCCCCCGTTTCAGCACAACCCAAAAGGTTTACACGGCTTCATTTCTCAGTCAGCCAAGAGCAAATGGGTGGTAGATGTAATACGGCTGTTCACAGGAAATCTCCCTTGAGTGATTTAACTTCTCCTCCTCGGTTGTGTGGGGGAGTTGTATGGCTCGGGCACATAAGTCGCCTAAAAACACCTTCCACGGGTGGGTAAAGTGTTCATACTGTCGCCTCATCAGAGAAGGAGATTTTACGAAGCTCTAAGAATATACAAAAAAGTACTTTTGCTCCACAAAAATATGGTCTCACTTCAGAGCCTTAATTTTAGTAAAATAAAAAGGTTGGATTATTTTTCATTAAGCAAAGGAACAAACAGAAAATGCTTTCAGCTGTAAAATAGGTGCATTTTTTATGAGTTTTATATTCTGGAAAACTGTAAGAGTTATGAAATTCAAACAAGCTTTCAGCTTTCATTAACTAAAGATTTCAACAGCTTGGGCTTTGTTTTTGACCTTTTGAAACAAGAAAATCCAAAGATGCTTCATTTTTATGTGAGCATGTTTACAGAGGGAAATTTCTACAAGCACTGCTACATTGTTATGTCTGGGGGATGAGAAACAAGTACTGGAGAATTATTTTGAAGGATCATTTATGTGAATTATGTACTTTCTTGTGATTGGAACAAGGATCTTGGCGTGGGCTGCAATATGCTGAGTTTCTACCCACAGGCAAACGTATCGCAGAGGAGAACAGTCACTTAAATCTAGATTAAAGATGGCAGGGATTAAAATCAGGCAGGCTGACAGAAGAAAGGAGAGGGAGATATTCTGCAGGCCTATTAATATTCAAATAGTGCAAGAAGACTGGGTTTTAGACCACAAAATTTGGACAAACATATGACAGGAGATTTTTAGAGTGATTATCCAAGAGCCTCAGTTTTTAAGAAACTTATAGTCTATATAGCTCTAAATAAAATGTCTCAGAGTTATTTTCCCTCTTCAAGCTCAAAACTTCAAATGTACCTCAAAGGGGAAAACTTCTCTTTCTGCTTTACCAAGCCAATTCCCAATGGAGACTTTGTCACCAAGTCTAGCACAAGGTTACAGGATTCAGGTTTTAATATATATTAATGTCTTCAGTGATGAAATCTGCTTTGCTTCTCTGCAAGGTAAAAATGCTTTACTATAAAGTAAAGAGCACATAACTGCTGACTGCAGAAACACTGGCAAAGTTACCATCACAATCAACTTCTGGTATTTAATGCTCATTAGCAAAATACCACTGCTCACAACAGTTTGGGGAGAGAAGAAGGGAAAATTTATATATTTTAACCCCAATACATTACTCATTCAACCCAATACATACTCCTACACATAAAGAGCACTCTCACAAGACACTGCCAGAAACTCATCTTGCAGGATCCCCATCAAGGTGTCCCCAATTTTCCTACCCAACACTACGTACTCAGCAGAGCCCACCTGCCATAAATCTCCAGGCATTAGCAGCTTTCAGCAGAAACCTGGACCATTACAGCTGGGGGATGATGTATGGGGATGTCACCGACTCCCCTCGCACACACATACCCCTTTTCCCTAGCACAGGGAATTTTTTTTATCGGCTTCAGCGACTCGGCCGTTAAACATCCCGGGCGTCAGGCTGAGTGACAGGCGGCTTCGCCCGCGAGCGCCGGCGGCTGCCGGGCCCGGGAGGGAGCCGGGCATCATTAACTGTGCAATCGAGTGGGTTCTGCTCCTCTGATTTCAATTAACCCCTGAACCTGCCCGGGACAAGATCTTGTGGTTACCAACTACGTTCAGCAAAACCCAGGTGTTACAAGCGGTTAACACAACCTCAGGTAGCCTCTAGGATCGGGGGAGAGTCTCTTTCTGAATCGCTTGCCAAAAGTGAACACAAATTCAGACTTACTCAATGCTCTTAAGCCAGATTTGGGGTCTGATTCTGCTCCGTAGTCGTAACACCCCAGGAAATATATTAATGACATTAAGGACGTGACAACTTGAAGACTGCGAAGAGGATTGTTGTGCACCTACAGATAAATAAAAAATTACCTCCTCAAGAAGGACTGAGTTAAGCACAAAGCTGAGAACAGAGAACAAACCGAGCTGGCTAAGTTAAGGGTAGATTTTAACTGTTTCTCATGTTTTTTAAAGACAACACTTTTCAGCTTTAAAATCCACTCAGAGATTTAGAGGTTCAGTACAAAAGATTCTTTCAAAATCTTATATGAATTACAGAGATTTCTAGCTTGCAATAAAGCTACATCTAAAAATTATCCCCAAATTAAAATTATCAACAGAATTTTTTTTTTTTAATGAAAAATCCTTGGAATTATTCCACCTTTTAAAATTCAGAAACTGGAAGGATAAATCCTGTTTTTGTGGTTCTTAGTTTTCAACACCGTTTTGCTATTTAAAATGTTAACCAGCTTTGCTTAGAGGACATAGCTTTAATTCTGCTCTCATTTATATGGCTGTGATGGCTAAACAGAACAAACTGTTATCGCTCTGCCTATTGGCCTAAATGAATTTGCTCCTCATCTTTAAGCAGCTATAAATGAGAGCCAAATTTGAATTTATGATAGTAGACTCTACATTCCCCTGTTGCTGCACACACAGAACAGAGTATGAGACAGGCAGAAATGCGTTAAAGCAAAATTGAAAGCTACTGTGTTTAAGAGAGTATAAGTATCAGAACATGTGGCAGACTAACATTTTAAACATATGTATTATTCTGTAAGCAGTTTCAGGATGAAAACGCACTTGAACGATATAGATAACAAACATTCCTTCAAAAATATATTAAGGAAGTATCACTTTGTAAATAAAAGGTTATGAAGAACACGAATTTGTTAAAGAAAATATGCTGACTGAAAAAGCGTAGATTACTGTTAACCACTTCTAGGACTTTATTATGCAATTCTTCATACTATAAATAATACAACAATAAGGCAAGTTCATCAAAAGCTTACCAACCCTTTATTCGTAACAGTAAATAATTATTTCTGCTGTTTAACTTCTTGTGCTCTAAATCGCACAATCTAGCCTGATACTATCAACCTTTCCTATTATAACATATGCTTAAAGTATCTGCAGTAACTAAAAGCTAAACTTAAAAGATTATTTAACACAGAACATCCCACATCTTTTAAGAAATTTCAGTGGATGCATTTCAGAAACTCTAGCCATAAACTGGAAGATTCCTACATTGGGACAGACTGCAGGAATGTCCTTCAATTTCTTACACATTAGTAGCTGTATCTAATAAAGTCTAATGTCCCAGTGACAGAAGCATCTGGCTCTTCTCCTTTAATCAATAATATTCAACAAAAGTCCCCTCTTCCCGCAGCAGCATAAATTTTCAGATATATGCAAATAGACTTGCTAATGTTAATTGCCAGGGCTGATTGGTGATTAATTTTTTGATTATGATCAATCATTCCTCAAGAATCTTAATAAGACATTCAAGACAATCTTGAAATTGATAATAATTAGGGATCCCAACTGGTGAAGCATCCACGGCCAACTATAAAAATTCCCTGTGACAGAGCACGTTTTAGTGAACCAAGTTTCCCCCTTTGAAGAGCAGAAAGGGAAGGATCAAAGTGTCCAGGCCCTGCTGAGACACTTCTGGCATCCTGTAACAGCAATAACTATGTTGACTTCTTTGCCTCCATCATATGGTAGGAAATTAGATAGGGGGTTGTTTATGCAAAAGTGCTTTGGAAACATTACCCCGACTCACTGCCATCTGTGCAACAGCCCTTCCGACCAGAGCAGAGAAGAGGATCTCCCAAGAAGAGCATCCAGAAGGACAAAACCCCCAAAGATGTCAGCAAAGTCCAAACGGGGATTCCTGCTAGACCTGCAAAGGAACACACCAAACGGGGTGTTGAAACACAAATTTCGGGCTGTGCAAATTTTAAAAGACTCTTTTGATGTCTGTAGTCTAGTTCAGAGCAGGTCATTGCCTTAAGTTTCTAACAATCTGTTCAAAGAGCAGTGCTTTCCCTATATGACAGATGGTTGTGCATTTGAGACTGAAAGTTAAGAAACGCTGTAGACTCAACTCAAAACATAGCATGATAGTATTCTCTTAAAAAATAAATTCTTTTACAAAGAATTATACAGTGTTTTAAACCAAAACACTGTGGAAACGAACCAGAAAGTAAGAGCACCTGGAGCAGGATGTAAAGTTTACCAAGAGTCAGAAATGGCCCACGCTCACAACTGCTGCTCCTCCAACACTGCCGCACGCCTGGGCTTACGTGACAGCCTTTGCAAAGCCCTGTGTGAGTTTTGTGCTCCCACAGCTCTCACGTGCCTGTGCCAGGGTGGCAGCTGGCACCAGCCTAACACACGCGCTCGAGCCATGGGCCGTGCCCGGCAAGCGCCTGGTTCTGCTCGGCGCCAAAAACCGGACACGCGGCTCTTGGCACCTGCTCGGAGGAGCTCAACATTCATCATCTGCTGTCAAAGATGAGTGACATGCCCAAAGTGAAGAACACAGAGGAAAGGAAATTAAGAGCATGCGATGAGCTCAGTATCAGCCTGTCATGTTCTACTAATATCCGAGTTTTGAAATTCCCACCTTTGTGGCTTAAATCTGATCTGCAAAAAATATTCCTTCTAACATGTCCAGGATGGTGTAAAGGAGCTTGAATGTAAATGCAAATAAATCCCTGAGGTCTACAGCTCCTTCAGTGTTGCCAAATACACCATTTTATGATGAGTTTCAAGGCAATTGTTTTATGTGAAGAGCTTGCAGTTAGTACTACCCAAGCAGCTCAGTTTTCATTAGAAACACAAAGCAGGATCTAGCCCCTACATTTTACATTAAACTTTCTGAAGGGAAGTTAGGATTCAGCTGAATGCTGTTTTGCACAGAAAGTATCTTCTTCCAGAGCATGTCATCACTTCAGTAAGAAACCAAAATATGTATTTTTAATGAAAAGCTCAGCTTTAAATGACAACTTTTACACGAATATAAAAATACTTCATTTTTCTCCAACAGCTCCAATAAGAAAAAAGGAGTGCGTGATTCCTTTCCCATATAGTAAACAAGAGATTTTTAAAAACAGGGCAAAAAGGTATAAGTAAGATGCATTTTAAAAAGTCTACCACTTTTCGTTAATCTCATTATTTCTCAGACAGTTTCAAAAACTTTAAAAACTTAGTTAGTGGATTTAGCAGGCCCAGAATGGAGCAAGTAATTACAAACACTTTCACTTCAGACCAAACTGGTCCAATTCTTTTCCCATTGTTCCAGATCAAGAACAGCTCATCTACTGGGAAGGGTGTGATTCTGCTGTTAAACTGATCTCTTTAATATACAAATGAGGTCCACAATTTTTAAGTTAACATCGCAATAGTTTTTTTTCTTCTTGCTGCATATTTTCTCAAATATTTTTGCTTGAATGCTGCATATTTTCTTAAGCCAAATAAATGAACAAATGTTAAAGTTATCTTTGCAGCTGAGATTCCTCACTGCTCTCTTTACAAATCTAGCTCAGGAAAACTGAAAAGCTACCACGTTTCTTGGATTTGGTCTGTCATTCCTCTCTAGCTCCTCGCACTTTTATAATTCACAAGGTCAGGAGTACCAAATGCGCTTGTTAACTTACACAAGAATAAAGCTGTCAGATGGGCTGAAGCCTCCTTGTGTACCAGTTTAGTGAAATATGATTATCCAAGCTGTAAAATGGATAAACCTATTAAATTAATAAATCTGCTGCCCTATAGCCCACCACTGATGTCATTGCCTTACCTACAAGGAACCCCTTCTTAAATTAATACTTGATAAAGGAATAAATCTTTTAAAGGCATAACTTTTTGCATTGAAAAGTTATCCTTTGTGTTACACATCGTAAGTATGTTTTACTGCAACAGAGCTAAAAAATACGCAAACCCGGCAAAGCAAAAATAATATTACCCAGCTAACAGTGTGGGCTGCTGCTTACCTGTACACAGCTAATCACCTCCCTGCTTCTTTTGCTTTATTCTAACATGTGAGTGAATATTATGGCTCAGGAAAGCAAAGGATAATTGGTGGGGTAGCAGATAAAATGGAAGGGCACTGTCTTATCAAAGCCAGACTGGGTCAGCTGCATACGGGCAAAAAAAAAAAAAATCATGATTCACTTCTTTGGGCTGCTTTGATTTATTACTCTGAAGGCCTAAAAATGAAGTTTCACATCGGGGGAGAGCAAAAGAAAAAGGGTTTCAAAGGGTTCGCTGCCTTCTTCGAAGGCCTTTAGCATATTGTGATTGCTGCTGTACAATATCATTGTTCCTTACTATTATTAATGGTCATCTATAACACAGGCACCCTCATGGAAACCAGAAATGAATGTACGCTGCAAGGCACCGACCAAACAGACAGCAACGCAAAATCTCTGCCCCTGCCATCATATGGTCTAAAATACAAAAATCAAAATAAAACGAGCAAACTGATGAAATGAGTTAAAGATGATGTAACAGATGACCAGCAAAAATATAAAACCAAACACGAATGCCCTAATCCCAGCCCACTGCCCATAGATACATGGGTATTTCAATAAGGTTAAAAGGAGATAAGAGTAAAACCCCAGCTCTTCCAAAAGCACCCCAAAACGTGAATTCATAAAAGGAAACAGGAAATGAAAACTAAAGAGGGCTGACATGATTACAGGGTGTTAATAAGAAAAGACATAAGCCAGGGGCCTTGATGTACAACTAGACAACAAGAGGTTACGTTTGGAGTCAGGGCTATGCTAATTTGCAAACGTGGGTCCATTTCATTAAGTGAGCTGAGAGACAGGCTGTCTCAGTCCAGCAGAGAGGGATCTCATTATCCATGTAGGGAGCAGGAGATAAGAATCTTTTAATAATTGCTGGGAATTTTTTTTTATGATGATACGGAATGCCAATTTCTGCCTCTCCGCTCAACGCGGATAAAAACCAGCCTCCTCCGCAGCTCCAGCCCGGCCCCCCCGGCCCCCCAGCTGGGCCATTAGGACAGGGAGGGAAAGCAGAGACTAATACGCCTGCCCGGGAGACCAATGCTGCAAAACTCCATTAAATGCACTTCATAAGGGAAACATGTTTGTTTACGGTGGAGGAAAACTTTGCCAACCCTCTTTACTTAATTATTAATAGGCAAAGCTGTAGGATTTAGGGCCCGATGCAAACCCCAGTATGGTCAATGGGTAAAACTCCTGCTGAGAAGTTGTCTTTGCATCAAATCCTTTACGACTGTCTTATTAAGGAACGGTCCTGATTTGACACCTTTGGAAAAAAGCCAAAAAACACGTTCTGCTTTGGCAAGAGTTGTTCACATTTCCTTCCCCTTGTCCCTCTCTCCAAAACATCCACTGCAGCCATGAGAAAGGACCTTTTCAGCCACCAGAGGTTAGTGCAAACAGTCGCTCCCTTCCTGGCAAGATGCACCAAGTATTCCACTTCAGACCAAGCGCATCACAGGTTACCTGACAGGAACAAATTTCATCTATAGGGAACTAATTTTGAGAGACTTACTTTTGCTTGACCATCCCAACACTTCTGGCTACTACTCAAAGTATAGACATAATAAAGCAGCAGGAAAGTTAGACAGGGTCTCGTGTTCATGTTTCACTGCATAGTATTTGCTGAAGGCCAAGAGAGAGAAACAATAACTTACTGAAATCACACTAATAGTGTTAAACTTCCAAGAATTAAGTTTTCCTGCTCCCCAAGCTTCCCCTGCAAGGAAAGGAGCAGCAGAGAGCTGCAGCAGAGCCACATCTGCTCTCACGCGTGTGAAGTCACCAAGCTGGACTGCACGTTAGCGTTGGCAAACGCTGCCCTGGGAACTCGGCAGCCGTGCTCATCTCTACAGCTGCCTGCAGGGTTTGCTTTTATCCATAGGGTCAGCCTAAGGATTATGTACAACCTGCGTATCTTCGCACAAGGAAGAAAATTATGAGGACCTTTACAGGTGACCTTGCTTCTTTTCCAGATTTCATTTATTTGTGAACAATCTTGACATTTCCGATTGCTATTTGAAAAGATTTGGCAAATAGCTTTTGTTGAACACACTCAGTATTCGCTCTGTGGACGAGATCACGGTGTTTCGCGTTTGAAACAGGGCTGGTTTTCTGGGCTAAAGAGCACCCGCCCTGGTGCCTTAATTAGATAAGAACAACATTAGAAGCAGTTACATGGGTACAGCTGCTCCCCCAGGACTACAAATGTGATTTCTGCAAATACCTTCTGATATTTATGTTTAAGGAAAACAATGCTGTCTCCACAGATACTCCTGCCTGTAAATGCATTCCCTGGAGTATTCCTGGAAAGCAGAGTTCAGAGCCCCGTGGCAGCCGAGCTGCGAGCAGCGCAGAGCGGTTTGCTGGAGCGTAGAAACAGCCGGGAACGACCGGAGGGGAGGAAACACAGGGAAAGGAAAATACACTCAGAGAGACGGGGCCAGCGGAGGGAAACACGAGGGAAGGGGAAGGAAGAGAAAGGGAGGCAGGGGCAGCAGCGCATTTCCGCACCGAGCCAGCTCTCTGCAAATGCTGCCCGAGCCCATCAGATCTCCAGCCTGGCATCTGGTGCCACCACGATGCCACCCCTCCTGCTCCCTTGGGCGTACAGCATGAGGGAAGAGCCCAAGGTCTACACGTCCCACCTTCCCACAGAGCACCCAGGTAGCGCTGGGTATACCTGTACTCCACAGGATGCTAAGAGTGGAGCCTCTCAGCTCCAAGGTGCTGAGAAGTTGCCCAGTCCTCCCCCGAAACAGCAGTGCCCGCTTGGAGACACGAGACAGACTCATAACCAAACACCATTTCCTGAGCTGCTACAAACCAGGGTTCTGTTTAGAAGCAGTCGATCCTAGGAAGAGAAGCAAAACAAAACAGGAAAGCTGCAGAAGGATGGCTCAGATGACTCCCTGGGCCCAGCTCCTGGGAGAAATCCTGAGACGCCTGAGCTGGGAGCCTGGAAGTGGAGAGGCAGGAGAGCACCAGACTTATCCACAGGCTTGTCCTTAACCTTGCAAGGACAGCACTTGTGCTGTCCTCCAGGTAAAGCTCTGATAGAAGTTGTGGTTTCAATTCTCTGCTCTTCCCTCCCCCTTCACTGCCACCACCACCACTATCCGATCCCAAGGAGATAGGAAGAAATATGAACAAAGCTGCAGCAGATCACGTCAAGCCAATATTAAATGCCTCTAATGGAGCTTAGATTAGACCAGCCTTCTTAAATGTCTGGATGTTGCCGGCAAATACCCAGGGACTCTGCAACTGAAAGTCACGATTGCTGGGGAGAAAGGGTCAAACACTAATCTTGTGCTTACAGGATGTCTTGAGTTCTTGATGTTGCTGGAATTACCACATAAACTGATATTCACGGGACTCTCCTGCTGGTGACTTCTGACTATATGGAATCTGTGTCAATGAAAACAAAAGAGCTTTGGTTAGTGAGAGCATGGCAGATACCATGTAAGGTTCCCTTTCTCTTCACTTCAAACCACAGCTGAAATACTTAAAAAAAATGAGTTCCCATCTTTGAGCATGATTCAGTCAGTGCTCATCTGGTCAGATTTGCAAATTCTACTGCTTTCATAGCTTTGGGCTCCCCACGTATATGCAACCGCTGTATTGCACCGTATTTCATCCCAGATAGCTGTGGGGATGATGTAGATCAACCTTCACTTTTAAAAGTTTCTGTCTCCCAATCCTCTTCACCAAGAATATTCCAAGCTTTACTTTCTAATCAGAGACCCCTGTAATATTAAAATGTACGGTGATCGTTT
Source organism: Nothocercus julius (assembly GCA_013398735.1). NCBI lineage: Eukaryota > Metazoa > Chordata > Aves > Tinamiformes > Tinamidae > Nothocercus > Nothocercus julius. The sequence continues at coordinate 1,344,770 of VZSV01000120.1, forward strand.
CAATTGGATAAACGATGTCCACTAGGGGCTTGTATGAGACCACTAAATTTACTTTTGCTTTTGAATTAAGTCACCAGATTTTGGCCTAGGTATTTAAAGACAAAAACCTGAAACTTCACGCTGGTTGCTTTGCTCTGCTCATTTTTTTTTTTGCCTGTCCACAGGTTCCTGATGCCAAGTGGGGAGACACATACCCAAGCCACCTCCATCTGAATTTATTTGGAGCATACTGAGATAAAAGTCCTGCTGTAAGACCATCATTATTCAGTACGGTAATATGCTCCAGATTTTTAAAAACACGTTTTCTATTAAAAGAGGATCTCTCTCTGCTTGTTTCTCATAATCATAATATGAATTTAAAATGCTGTAAAATTAATAGTATGCAAAATCTAGAGACTGAAGTCTGCTTCTCACTGCAGACAGACAGCCTGTCCCTGCCACTGCCCTCCAGCTGTGACCATAACTGTACACACAGTAACAACTGTTTTACCTCTAGGCCAGCTCATTTATTGACCCTTTCAGATGGATGTTAAGAGACCAATTGAAGCTAATAACATGCATCGTTTTTTTGTGAGATGGATTCTTGACCGTACAGAACTCATTTAAAATCACCCAACTCATTACATGCAAAAACATGCCATTAAAAAAAAAAAAAAGAGGTGAAATTCCTTCCCTCCCACTGATGCTACAGGGAGATCTGAAAGCTGGGAAGCGCCGCTATAGGCAAGTCACCCTTAGTCTACGATGGTCTGTTTTCATGTCATGTTTTAAGAGGCTTTGGTAAATGGTGAGCAGTAAAATCGATACCGAGGGTCCCCTCGTTTTGCAAGGCAAGGGGGCCCCAGCAGCGGCAGAAGGGGCCAAGGAGCCGCTGTCAGCATCGGAGCAGGGCTGGGCAGGTGGTCGGGAGCACCGACCTGGCAGCCCCGAGGCCGTGCAGTTGCACAAAGGGTTCTGGAGCTCTTCCATTTGCAAGTTCTCACTCTAGCTGTTAATTTGGCAACGACAGGCCCCAGAGGCCCAGGCAGCAACAGCGGCAGCCGCGGCTCTCTGCTTATCAGGAAGGATTTCTTGCCTGTATTGTGTATCCAGATCCACTGGGGAAAAATCTGCTGTTTTCTCTGCCCTCCTTTTGCAGCTAGGTGTGGCAATAGCTGGGAGCACAGCAGGGGAAAGAGGAGGCAGAAAGAGGCTTCTGCTCCCAACTTCTGCGGGCTCCTACCCTGGACTGAGCCGTCACCTTCCCCTAGGTCACTGTGACATGCACAAAATAGAAATTTTGAGTAAACACAGGCAGTATTTGCTCAAATGTAGGATACTATATAATTAGACCCAATTCCATAATATTTTCCAAAATATTTAAATCAAGATATTATCTACTCAACAGAACAACAGCAAACACACATCTGTCACAAACAACATGGTATCTCCTGCTCAGGTCACCTCACTTGTTTGTGAACCTGGTAGCAATTCATGATACCTCATCCAGTTCCCAGCTTTCCAAAATCCCTCCCAAGAACAACAAAACGTAGTATTTTGAGGGAATGCTCCTTTACTCCATCTGAGTTTTCTGTTTGCTTGTTACTGTTTTACATACTATTTTTTTGTTCACATTTGTATTTCAAGCTGGGCAAGAGTTACTAAGACCGCTGTCCTGATCAGGCTTTCTCATGCCAGCACCTACAAAGAGAGTAGTAGATTATATGCAATAATTAAGAAACCCAGCTTTTCAAGGCAAAAGTTTTGCTTTGCCCTTTTCCCCCCATCACATCTCCCGTAAGTTCATCCAAGCAGGCCCAGGATCTGTTACCTGCATGGTTAGAGCTCCGTAGGTTACCTTAGTTTGGCTCAGTTCTCTGAGTATCTCCTTTTCTGGAATTGGCGAGTATTTTCAGAGTTTCAGCGACAACTTTTCTTGTCATATATAAATAACCACAGACTCTCTGCATCCTTTGTTTTTTTTCTTTTTTTTTTTCTTTTTTTTTTCTTCTTTTGTTGTTTTTGTTGTTTTTGTATCATGATGGCATAGCTAAAAATCCATAAATCAAGCAAAGTTGAAGGGCTGCTTTAGCCCCTCTACAGTCTCGGGCCTTCCTCAACATCTACCAGCTAGTTCCATTTTAATCCCTCACAAACGGCTTCTGTCTTTATCCTAAATAAGTCATGGAGCTTAAACAATGTTTTTTAACCGCCTTTGCCCTCTTCCCATATTTCCACCAGTGCCAAACACACGTAAATTCATTCCAAAAAGCCACACGCTACCCAACCAATGCTGCCTAAGGAAAGCATTCATGAGTGTTTATGGGGCAGCTGAAGTGTAATGATTTAGTAGATGTTTATAAATGTTTATACTGTACAGATTAACATTCCCCAGGGGGGCTGTAATGAAGAGAGTGCTCCAACTGGAATCAAACCAGCCAGTCTGGGCTGAAAGAGCATGAATGAATCCTGCTGGCCTCCCCTCAGAGCTGTTTACTTAGTTTGAGTGGATTTCCTCTATCCAAAATGCTCCTCCGGCATTTTGTTTAGGGAGAGGCAGAAGAGGAGTCTGGTCCCAGGAGGAGCGCAGCTTGGAAGCAAGCTCCAAAATGCAGCATGTCCCTTGGCTCGCAGGAATTACAAATTGCACGAGACAAAAGAACAAAGTGCCTAACCCTTCTGCTGTGGAAGTCATCCCTGGGATCAGCTTGCCTGCACAGTTTGCAAACATTGCACCCAAGTATAAACATGGAAAAATCACACTGAGGCAACTAAGTCTCACTATTGGTTAGGATGAAATCCGTGGCCAGGCACCGTGATCAAGGTGTGCCAATGCACTGCTCAGGAATTTCATGCAATGTAACTGTATTTGAAAAACATGACTTCAGATGTGCTGTGGTGCCCTGCTGGAAGTGAGAAGTAACGGAGAGTCAGGCCCAGGGGGGGGGGGGGGGTAGTTCAGGATCAGGTTGGGAGGCAGTTCTGGGGCTCAGGTCAGGGATGGGTTCAGGATCAGGTCTGGGGTTAGATCCGGGGTCCAGTCCAGCATCAGGTCAGGGGTCAGGTTTAGGGTCTGGGATGGCATTCAGTCCGGAATCAGATCCATGGTGTGTCTGGGGTCAGGTCCAGGGTGAGTTCTGGTGTCATTATCTGCGGTCAGGTCCAGGGTCAGGTCCAGGTCAAGTCTGGGGTCAGGTCCAGGTACAAGGTCTGAGGTGGGTCTGGAGTCAGGTCCAGGGTTGATCCTGGTGTAAGGTCCAAAGTCAGTTCCGGAGTTGGTTCTGGGGTCAGTTCCAGGGCCAAATCCAGACACATATCTGGGGTGGCTGCGAGCTCACGACCAGGACCAGGTTTGGAATCAAGTCCAGGGTCTGGCCCCAGGTGAGTCTGGGCTCAACTCCAGAGTCAGTTCGGGTGCAACTTGAGGCCATTTCCTCTTGTCCTATCCGTAGTTACTCTGCAGAAGAGTCATCCCATCATGATCCCATCTGATGCCCGTATGCCATGTAAGGCTTCCTGCTGCAAGAAAACAAACAAACAAAGTTATGGTGATGGGTCCCTTATTCTGTGATGGGTAACTAAGGGGTCAGGTCTGGGGTAAGGTCTGGGGTGGGGTCTGCGGTCATTCACCCAGGATTAGGATGAGAGGATGACCCTGGGAAGTGTGTGAGAAAGAAAAAAAAAAAAAAAGTTTCTTTTAGCATAGTGCTAAAAAAATGGCATTTCTGTTGCCATCAGGAGAGTAAGACTTTTATACATGACACACGCTCATATTCAGAATGTGAATCATGTGAGATGACCCAGGAAGGGGTGGGAAGAAAACAGAAAAGATCATGGCATGACCCTACCAGGTACTAGCCCATAAAGGTACCCAGAAAGAGCAATCACTGCAAACCGCATCTCCAAACAGGATACTGCACCAAGGGACTTCTGCAGACTAAGAGCCTTTGGTTTTGGGGCCTTGCTTTGCTGATGTGAGATTCCTCACTTCGGCCCAAACTATTCTTCTATCTGCATCAATTAGGTCCTGGGAGCTCAATGTCTGCCTGCTCTAAGTGCTGCCGGTGTCATCAAAAGAAGACATGAAATCTTCCTTCTAAACTCTCTAAACCACAGCCCTGAAGTCAGTCTGACTGCAAATGTCTGCTATGCTTCTGTGGCCTCCTGAACGGGACAGCCAGATGTGGAGAGCTCAACACAAAAAATGCACTTGTTTCCAGTGGGTTTCTGAGAAGTGTTTTTAAAGGCCCCAAATTAAGTTTGCTCCGAGTCTTGGGTGGAGACGTGGGATGAAGGTAATTTTATCTGCAGTGGTTTATTTGCCCATCTCACAAAGCTGTCTGAGCTAGTTACAGTGTTTGGCAAATGCTCCTGGTACAAGTCCTACACAGTAACCCCACTTGGGTCTTTAGCTAGTGGAAAAGACAGATATTTGAAATCTTCTCGAGGGCACTCTAACCATCAGGTAATTAGCCTGTAGCAGATTACAAAGCACGAAAGGCTCATGAAGGCTCTGAAATGAAAGCACAAAATGCCTCCTGGAACTAATTTTAGAGTGGCTGGAGAATTTAATCCTGCAAATTCTTGCCAGTGAGCAAACATCAAGGTACTGCCGGATCTTCACAGCGGCAAACCAGCAGGAGTGGTTCACCCTAAGCCACGTCCTGCTGACGGCTGAGCAATCAGACACGCTTTACGTGGCTCAGGAGGGAGAAGGAGCCGCTGCCACTGTCTTTTGCTTCCAGTGATTAGCAAAGTAACCTGTTGGATTCCTCATCTTTGCATCAGTCATGCCTCCATCGGCCGTGCCAATGCAGTTCTGCTCTGCAAAGAATGGGGAACTTATGATGAGGAGGGCGCACACTGCGGGTACAAGCAGTGCCCATCCACTGCGGGATGCTAAATCCTGGCTCTACGGACACACTTCAGCTATCAGAGGGCAGAGAAGGGTTGGTAGAGGGGCACATGCAGGCAGAGTGCTTTACTCCTTTGTAATTAGGGTCTCTCCCATTTGGAAAGAAGCCTTTCCTATTCTGTGATCTGCTAACGAGTACTCGTTAACGAGGTTTGGGAGCCCAAATTTACCCTTTTATCCCTCCAGGAATAATCTTCTTCATAGGTGAAATGGAGAAGGTAGATGTTAACCTTATGGGGGCTGCTTTCAGAAATAGGAAACAGCAGATATGCAACTAGAAACAAACTTCCTGGGGTCTTAAACCCGATGGGCTCTCATAATGCTCTTCAGATCTGCAATCAAATTCCTCTTTTTGATCACCCATCACACAAAGGAACTCCGTGTTTCTTCCCACTGGGAAGCCACAAAAGAATCCTGTTACTGCGATGGCTAAAAATTTCATTTAATTTCCAGCCTGAATTTCATCATAGTCAATTAATATCCATTTGTTCTCGTGCCAAAATATTATTTTAGCTTAAATAAGCAGTCGGTACAGCTCCTCTGTGAAAGTTATACACTTTACTGCAACAGAACCCAAGATTTTCCTCTTCCACAAGCCTCAGGAAGAAGCGTTAATACAAGAACCTACAGGAATACACCATGCACATTTTGTAGGAGCCCAACCAACAAAGTGTCTGGGTACTGATTTCCAAGTCATTTCCACTACTGGCTTTCCCAGGTAGAAAGTTTTTCTTAGCTCTTAAAAACAAAGGAGTGGCAACAATCTAGTACCACTTAACTATGCTTCACCTTTTCATGAAATGACTATTTCCCAAGTAATATAAGCTGAACTGTCTTTTCCTTTCCAAAACCCACCAGCACCAAGCAGCAGCTCATCTACAGAGATAACTACTACGTTCCTCTGCATCTGTTTAACAACAAGCATTCCTCAACACAATTTTTTTTCCTTTTTAGGCACAGAAATCCTTTTGCAAAAGTACCATTTATATGTTTACAAAACCAAGGGATCAAAAGCTAGGAAATGTCAGAACCAAAGCGACCCATGAAATCATATTCATCTGCATTATGATTCACACTGTAAATATAGGACCGTGTCTTATTTTCCACCAGATTCTACCTCAGGTTGGACAGTGCTCACTTAATAAGCAGATATTCAATATTTTCTTAGAGCGTCACTAGTCAGAATGTGGCTTAAAGCCTTATTTACTGCATAGCATTCAAAACCTGCTTGGAAGACACAATTGCTAATTTTCTCATGAGTTTTTCTAGAGCTTTTATCAGTGTGGCATACGAGTGCTTCACAACATTAATTTCTTTTAACAACACCCTGCAAGATGAGAGGATATTATTATTCCTATTTAACAGATGGGAAACTGAAACACAACGAGATTCAGGTCAAAACATTTTGCTTATATTGGGTACCCAAACTGAGATGCCTGGATAGCGACTTCTCAGATGCTTAACATTGCACAGCATCATACGTCAAGAAAAATACCACCGACTTTTCTATATTCTGCAAACGGGAATGCAGAAAACAAAACAAAATTAATAGCCAACTCTGAAGAACTTAGTCTAAATCGATTTTTCTAACAATGGATATGAATTCTGCAGTATTTGAAGGCCTCTGCACCTTTTGCACCGAACGAGACCAGGCCCCTGCCATAGATATAGCACCCGGTCATGTAATTAAAGACTGTACCAAATACACTTGCAAAAGGAGGCCAAGTAAACATCACATGGGAAGCCTTAATTTCATCGTTTTCCAACAACCTGTAATAATAAGCTTTTCAAGCAGGACACTGCCTCCATTTATATATACACAGAAACACACATATACGTATGCAGATATACTTAACGTTCTCATTCCTGAATCCTATCACCTGAACTCTTTCAAAATCCAGAAAACACACCTGGCATAGAACACTAAGACCAAATAATTACAATTTTCAAGTTGCAGCTAGAGCTGTTCAAATTCTGCCTATATGTTTCAGTTCAGCATTTTGTCCGTGTCTTTCTGTTTCAGGGAATCAGGATCTCAGTACTTTGCTGAATCAGGTCCACTGTAATTGTGTAATGTTTGCTGCCTAGGAAATACATGCAGGCACAACTCAGAGTTTCCAGCATGCAGGAAATCCAGTTACTTGGCAATTTCATTTCATTCTGAATTGGAGGAACACCTCACTCTCCTGTCTCCAACTTTCAAATTTCCCTCAAAAAACTGTTTTATTGTGTTGTGTTTAAATTGTTCAAAATAAATCAGAGCTGATACCTGCATGGAAAATTTCAGCATGAATGTTTAGAGTTTGAAAGAATTAAAATGGGGGATGGTGGAAGGAGAAAAGACTGGAAAGTTTCAAACAATCTTAGTTATAAGTACAGGTACGTATCACCAGTCATTTCTAAAATACCATTGCAGTAGAATAAAAAAAAAAAGTAACAATCCTATAATGTGCTGTTATTTCTAACACACCAATACCAAAGTGTCAGCAGCACCCTCCCTTCCCAGCTGCCTCTCCCATTTAGCTGGGAATGCAGCCTTGTTTCTCCCATTCCCATAGGCATACCTTGTCTCATAAACTTGTGAGAAAAGACCCAAATCTTCATCCTTTCAACCTAAAAGAAACACAGACCTGTTACAGGTTCATACATGAAGTATCAAGCCCAAGTTTTCCATACAGCTCCAGTAACTCCAGCACGCAACACTCCCCACCACAGCTGGGCCGAGCTGGATGGACCTGCACACGGGAACACACGGAGCACAGCACCTGTAGCTGGATATACTGGAATACTTTTAAAAGGTAAAACTAGGGTTCAGACTCGCCAGGCATTAAATGTGATGGAAAGCTGGGCAGTTTGACCATTTCACTGACAATTTGCCCTTTCATGTTTTGTTATCAAGGAGAAGAGCGCAGTGCAGAGCGTGACGTGACTCAGATGCCTCCGAAGGCTCCTCAAGCGCCTTGTTGTTGACTGAGTTCAAAAGGACCGGGCAGAACCTGGTGAGAACTTTTCATCAAAAAAAATCTTGTCTGACAGGACCTTCTTTTTTGAAGGGAGGTGAGAAATGGGAATGAAATAGCCGAGAACGGATCTTTCCATCTTGCTCAGGCAGTGAGAACTGCTCCGACCTGGAGCTGCCAGCAGCCAGCGAGGAATTCCCCTGTCATGCGGGAGGTGACTCATGAGAGCCCCTGCTGCTCCTCGTCCTCAGACGTAGTGGCCGTGTTTGTGGTCTGGGATGTGTCAGGAGAAAGGCCCTGGCAGAGCTCCACGCCGTTACTCAACTCCTTCCTCAAGTACGAAGCCCCGTCCACCAGGCGTGAGGAGCCAACACAGGTGATACAACGTGGAAGAACCATCAGCATCTGGCATTTCGTCTTTCCTGTCATTTCTGTTTTGCTTCTTTCACAACTCCTCCTGAAAAACAGAGCAACCCAGTGAGCTCCCACGTAATCCTGATGCTGTGATGTTATAGAAGGCAATGGAAACTTAGAGTTGCTTTCAGTGGTGTCAAACTGAGCTCAAAAGAAATTCAGCTCCCTCGCCAGTTGGATTCAATAAATTAATAGCAGAGCTGCCGCCACAGCATAGTGAGCAGCCTGCAACATTTGTATTTGAGCTCCACATTTATTACTTTATTTTTTGTAGGCTCTTTTATTGCCTCACTGAGTAATTTATGGAGACCAAAGAGCAGGAAAACAGTGGATCTCACTTATTTAAGTACCTGGATGAGAGAAATCTCATGAAAAAAACAGTTTTCACATTGCTACTTCTCCAAAGAAGGCTTTCTGAGGTAGTAAAAGCCATGGAAAAACAAACATAAATACTGTACAAACACCAAAGTATTCAAGTTTGTTTGAGCTTACCCAAACATTGCATAGAGATGTTCACGTTTATTCAGGTTTGGCCTCTGTTTTACTAACCCATTCTATAAAAATTTTTCAAGACTGTCAGTAGAACTAGCTAGATACATCTAATAAAATTTAGTTAATTAAATTTACCACAGTAGAGGATTACTTTATGAAAACACTGTTCTTAGTATTAATCTTACTATTTTTCAGATTGATGAGTAATATGAGTGACTGTGGTGGTTCTTTTATTCTTTTGGCAGATCTTACTACTTCTGTTCCAGAGTATGAAACACACTGATTTAGACATCCAGGAGGGTCCAAGTTTCCAGCAACTGACATGCTGATTATTTATTTTATGAAATAAGCAAATTAGTGAAGCCTGACTAATGAACTTTTTTTGATCCAGGGGCCACTCATCTGTGCAGTGACATTAAGACTCCTTCAAGAATCTTTTAGTGCTAAGAGCAGTACTTGTGACTTGGGATATTTCACTAGGTTTTCCTTTTAGTGCTGCTCAGTGCAGTTTTGGAGCTAGCTGTTATACATAAAAGCTTTATTTCATTCAAAGTGCAACAGGACATGTTTGAAATAAAGAAATTTGCCTTTATAAGGCACACATGTAAAACAAAGAGGTTTCTTCACCATGCCTTTCCCATTAATTAACACTCTGACTTCCTAATTTCCAGACAAAGTCAGAGACCATAAGATACAACATTTGTCTACTTCAGTTCTCCTATATTTCAGGCTCTGCCTCATGAGACTAAATTTATTACAGCGATGGATGTAATATAAGAGTATATTTTAAACAACCATGATTGTACCTGCCCGGCTGTTCGTTTTTCACTAAACCATTCCAGCAGCATTTAAAAGCGAGAAGACTATCCCAGAATTTGTTTGAATAATCCAAGCTCCTTGATTCTGCAAGACAGGATAGAAACTTAATTTGAGAGGTTTCCTGTGCTTCTAGTCACATCAAAACACATGAAGGCAACGTGAAATTTAACACACTCTTTCCATATCCCACTGTGAAGTGCAGAGGTACCTGAACAAATGATCTCTTTTCAAACCTCAACCTAGCCCTTAATCCAGCAAAAACCTACACACATGCTCAGCTTCATCTACGGCGGCCTCAGCGTAATCAGTGGAAATAATACATAAAATATAAAGCTGCAAACATGTGCAAGTCTTTGCAGAAAATCACAGCCACCACAGATCTGAGCTTCGGAAAGTTGTGAGATTATTCATAATTTCAGCAGCCTGATTCAGCAGAAGGAATGTGGAACCATTTTGAGTCACATTTGAAGCTGTTTAAGGGTACGGGGAAAAGTTGTGTCTCCACATCAAAATGGAGATCTTCTCTCTAGGTTGAAGGAGAATTAAACCTTTCTGAAACTTGCTGGGAAAAGGGGGCAGAGGGGATTGAGAAGGAGGATTTATCTCTAAATTACATTGCTCTTCAGAGTAAACCACAGAGAGCTGTAATGGGACAAGTAATTTTTTACATGGCATAATTAATTAGAACCCATAAAACCCAATTAAACGGCACTTTTGAGACTATCAAGTGGTGCATGTTTGAAACTACAAATATGACAGTATAAGTACATTTTTATAGCCGGGCACACTCCGCAGGATTATTTCCAGTGCTCTGCTAAAATGGGAAATGGCCCCAGTTTGGCCCCTGCTAATAAATCCCTTGCAAACAGGCTGCATTAATAATCTTTATTGGGGGTAGGACGCAAGCCAGATGGGGCAGCGAGGGGAGCATGAAGGTTGTGTAATATATTGCCCTAGAAGGCATAATCCTGGGCAAAGCAGAAATTTCATCCTGGTGTCTATCGGAGAGGGGTGGGAAGAGAGGAGGAGAGGGCAAGCGAGCCGAGGGACCAGGGAGGATGCCTCCAAGGTTCAAACTAAAGATATTAGGCAAAAAGGCAAGCGCTTGCCTGTCTGTATGAGAAAGGAAGCAAGGCCTGCAGCAGGTGCTTGTCCCTGCAGGTCCTTGTCCCTTTGGCTTTGCAGGAGAAACAGCCCAGAGCTGCAGCCTTCAGCCTTCGTGCTGCGCGGCCACGGGGAGGCCAGCGCGTGCGACGGGCCCCGCACGCGCGGGCGGCAGCGCCGTACACAATCCGGCGCGAGCAAAAGCTCACTTGGCCCTTGTTTATTTACACGAGGCCCCGTTTATGTTTAACTTGGCAGCGGAGAGGTCGGCGCCGTGTGCCAAGCACTAATTCCTTGACTGCCCTGACAGGCCCTGGCGCGCGCACCTGAAAGTCATTAGCGCTCGGCCCCATTTTGTTCTCACATTTCGAGGCAGTGACCCGCAGCCACGTACAGCTTCAGCAGACACTTTATCATCTCCCCTGTCATCGGCTCCGAGCTCAGCGGCCCGGCCACGGCCGGAGCACAAAAAGCAACGAGCTAATGAGGGCTACAGAGAAGCCTCTACCTTGGCTAAGGGGCGTCTCAGGAGGGCCGCGACTCCCCTCCGCTGCGCGTGAGGCAAACGATAGTCACTGGCGTCCTCCTTTCCTCTCGAATTACCGGTTTGTTTGATGCTAGAATGTTTTATCCTCCAGAAAACGGTACAACGGCGCGTGGCACAGCAACGCGTGACAGCGGAGCGTCGGGGACAGCGTCAGGCAGGTTAAAACCCAACGGCCCCGCTCGGCTTTGCAACGCTCCTCATGCAAGCTGCTCCCCAAACGCGGCGCTTCATCTTAGCTGTCACTCAGACGGTTCCTCCGGAGCCAACTACCAACACAGGAAGAAGGTTTAATCTAGAAAGGTACAAACACATATTCTCAGATGAAGTTTGAAGGAAGGTAGCTACTGAACAGCCGGCTGGGGTAGAAGACACTGCAGTAAAGACGCTCGCACCACCTATGGGAAGAGTCTAAAGAAAACAGCAAGGACATCAGCGCAGAGATGGAGCTTTCTGCAAAAATGCTACTGCGCTGCATGTTCTGCTCACTGAAAGTCTGCAAAGAGCCATCATATGCTTTTTTATACCTGGAGATGTTACTCATCTCTTAGTTTTTAAGAGTCCCTTTACTAAATTACAGAATCTAAGACAAATGTTTGTATGTCTTAAGTCTTAGGCCATTTCACCTGAACTGAAACCCCTAAGGTTTCTCCTCTACATAAGTTATTTTAGGATTTCAGTCTCCTCAGCAGCTCCAAACACTGCCTTTTTAGCTGGCTAGAGACATATCTTTTCCTTCCATGCTCTCCATGTGGAATTTTTGCCATTTATAACTGGTCTATAACTGGTCTACTGGACTAAGTCTCTGACAAGCAGCTGAGGTCTAACAGTCAATCTAACAGTCAGTCCTAGACTCCTAGCAGGTTTTGGAGTAGGTTCTCAGGACCTGGAAAAAAAGGAATGGGGGACTGAAACCACTAGAGAGCCCCAGATGTCCACGGGGGGAACAGCATTATATTTTTCGTATGGCAGCCTAATAGCAATGCACTTTGAAGTCATAATTTACTATACATTTATCTAAAAACAAAAACAAACCAAAGATTCCAAACAAACAAAAACACATTTTGGATTCTTCTGGAGGCCCCTTAATGGCTCTTCTGAGCCCTGCACAGTTGGACATGTGGTAAATCAGCACAAGACCTAACAGTCAGAACACAACTACGGACCAGATGAAACGTTTAAATGCTTTCAGATACTAGAAAGGCGGTATTTTCTTTGAAATATATGAAGTATATATTTTTAGTAGAAATGCACACAGACGCCTACAGCAGCGGCGCAGAGTGAAGGAAGGGCAGGAAAGTTACTTTAACCCTCAATCCCATCTTAGATATTTCAAAAAGAAGCACATTTTCCAGAGGTTGGAAAGACGGGACCAGAGTTGGTTTAGTTAGGGGTACAGGCACCTAGAGCAGCAGCAGCCATCAACAGGATGGCAAATGCCATTTGCACAGACATGCGTCATTCCTGTACTGCAGCCAAGTGAAACTACAAACACTATTAGAAGTATAAAGCAGTTTTAATTTACATTCCTTTTAGGACATCTTTATGCTGCCAGAATATTGAAATGGGCTCTGTATAAATGAGAATCTGGCCTTAATATTCTCAGACTGAAAGCTGAAATATATATACAGACCAACCTGGATTCATGTCCCAATTCTCTCTTCTGTTAACCCAATGTATCTGCATGAACCAAAATTAGGGAAAGAATATGACTTCTCAGGTACCTAAATTGCTTCAATAAGCAGAAATTATCAAAACGTTCACTTCATGTATCATGAAAAATGGCTCTATACAGCATCGTGCACCACAGGAACGTCTTTCAGTAGAGAAAAGCACAACAAAAAGCAAAGCACTGTGATCTCTGCCAAGCTGACCTGGGGAAAATGAGCGCCAGCCATCTGCTTGAGAAGCTGAGAAGTTTCTCATCACCACCAGCAGCGTTTGCTCAGCCCATCCAATAGCCCATTTCTAGCTGCGGCCAGTTCCTGATGCACTGGAGGAAGACAGAAGAACAAACCGACCCGGAGGCCACGCTATGCATCCAAAGGGGAAAAAGTCTTTCATGGCCCCGAGGAAGCCCTGGAGAAAAAGGGGTGAGATGTGGTGTTCAGGGCGATGATGAAGAGAGCGGTCCAGCTGAAAGAAAACAAAACATCATATAAAAGACACACATGAGCAAAAAGGTAACTCCAAATACATGTAAGCAAAAAGGACAAAAACCTAAGACCTCTGAAATCAATAATGAAACTCTCATTAACTTTAAAGTGGCCCAGATTTCAGGTAAATACATCTAAATAGTCTCCTACATTTATTTCTATATAAGACACCTGTCATTCTGGAAAAGCCTATTGGGATGTGTTAAATCTGATAAGAAAATGAAAAGTGCTATTTTGTCCCTGACTCTGTACAACATTAAATAGTTAAATGTGGTCTGAGTTTGGAGACAGTACATGGCAGACATTCTCAAAAATTCATTCAAAGAATAATCTTTTCCAAACTTGTCAACAAGATCTCAGCCACTGTTCCTGGCAAGGATACACACTTAGTTTGCTTAGACACTCACTTCTCCTGTCACAAACACTGTAAAAGAAATGGGGGCATGGAAAGAAGAGGGAAACATTTGAAAGACCCTCAAGGAGATCCTCAGTAACATCCTGCTGGGTTACAGAGATGTATTTCTGAGGGAGGGCCCAGGTTTTAAAAGCTCAAGGAAATGCAGAGGGTGGGAGGGAGTTTAGGCTGCAAGCAAGGGCTGAGGCACTGCAAATTCAATTCAGCGCGTGGTTTTGCTCTGAACGCTTTTCCAGCCCTCACACCGTTACATAGGATGTAACATCATAATGATGTCAACTCTTGGATCAGAGAATGGGCTGATTTTGAGTTTTACGAGGGGAAGGATGAATACTTGCAAAGGAATAGTGAGTCGAGTAATGCAGATCTGGTAGGGTTGCACTTTGAACTGCTTTTAGGAAGGTGCTGCAAGATCAGGGCTGGTCAGCAGAGAAAGGGCCTACGCAGCTGAAATGAAACAAACCCTCTTAGTTTTTCTAAGATGATTTTTTTTTATCAATCCTGCAAAGACAGGCTCAAAGACTTTCTTACCTTTGCAGGACATGGAGACTGCGGGGGCAAGGTGGCTGCTTGCAAAAGACCAAAGGTGTGTGGGGAAACGATCATCAGAGCAAGCAGCCTTCATCTCCTCTGCTCCGCGTGAGGATGAAGGGCAAGCCTCACCCTACACCCGAGCAGAGCAAATCCCACCCTGCTTCCCCAGGGATGCAAGAGGCCGCAGCGCAGCAGGGAGAGTGAGGGCTGCAGGATGCAGCTTCTTCCCCTCCCCTCCCTCAGCCCTGACCCGTGGCTCAGAGCGGTGCCACCTTCTTCCCTACCATGCTCTTCCTGGGATGCTGCAGCTGTTTTCTGCCCACCAAGGAGGTGCTTAGCTGACTTGACCCCAGCCACAGCACTTCCAACCTGTAGGGAATACAGAAACACCTGAAATTCAGATATAATAAAAGCATAAGCAGGCCAGGTCCCCATCCAAGTTTCCAAGCTGTCGCTATTCCTGCAGTCCGAGCAGGTTAATAAGGACCCCAGCACCACCACTCCCTTGGAAAGTCACTGCAGATGTTAGCTCCTGCCAGCGCTTGTTACAATTTCCTTTCTTTAAATGCTTGCTTAAGATTATCCACTTATTGCAGATCACCAGGAATACACAAGGAAGGCACTGCTTTGTAAGCTTTACTGCAATCATGGATCATGTCGGAAATATACACTGTACATTTCCTATATGGTAGGGCTGCTACAAGCAGCGAAAATCCACATTGAAGGGGATTTCTATGCAAGCTCTGCAGCAGATGAAGATTATATTACAAGCTTAGATTACTGATTCAAGCCTCTTCTCCACTCCCCCCCTATTTATCTGATAGCTTTTAAACTTAAATAGCTATATAAGTTCAAATGTTCTTTTATAGGGTGAAATAAACAGCTTTTATGGTGCAGAAACTGCAAGCTTGGAGATCAACACTTTACCACTAATTCGTGCAGGTTCACGCTAAGGAAATGGCTCATTTTCCTCACTACAGTTGTTGAGATTTTTTCCCCAAAAAATTCAGGATGCACTTTAAATTAGATGATAGGAAAACTGTGGATGCAGACAATGCTTTTTCTTGACATACTGCATATAGTTTGCTATAATCTGGGTCCTGGATCCTGTAAAATCAAAGCAAAATTACTTACTTAGTGAGAAACCTCAGAGAGACTGGAAGCTGGTACAAAATATCAGAAAACATTACTGACAGGGCTTGAGTCCCTTTTACAGAAAATCTCAACAGGCCACTCTGAAAATCCAAGAATCCTTAAATGACTGCAAATATCATTTATATTGGCTTAAACTTCTTTTCAGCTGTCGAAGTAGCATAAAGAGCATTGAGTTCCCAGCCTGTTCTGTATAATTTTCCACCAGATTAGTAGAAGATACTGGTTCTAGCTGTCACAGGGAACCTCAATAGGAGCAGCACTTTCATGTCCCACATCTTACCCAAAGCGCTTCCATAACAAGTATCCACGGGACGTCACAGGTACCACCTGCATTTTGGTGAGCTAGTGGTAAAAAATAGGCCAGAGATGCAAATTCCATATTCACGTAGAAGTAATAATATGCTATAAAATCCAAAGAGGACACAGCTTGAAAAGGTCTGCACGATCGGTATGCAAAGAAAGATCCTCTCAAACCCTAGAAAAGCAAGGGCTGTATTCTGCTGTGGTTTGGGAACTTTCCGCCCCATATAAGCTTCAGAAAAATTGCAGTGCCCCAAGATTTTAATCTAAAATTTCCAGTGAACACACTCCTATTCATTCACCTATCTGGTCATTCATTCTATCCTCAATGCTATGTTTTTTAGCATCTGATAAATCCAATAACAGCAAGTGAACAGTTTTCCTCACGTTTATAAGCCACATTAACCAGTATTTAGATGGTTAAAACAAAGTCGTCTTTTTCCCAAGCAAAGACAATCCTGTTCCTGAGGACACCACTTATGGTGGTATATGACAACATAATCAGCAGCACAAGGATATAAACAACTCCCAATTATCTCAAACCAAAATTTTTGAACATTTTGTTACATTTTTTCCTTAGGCCTTAAAATTACGGAGTTGTTATGGTTGGATGCTTTGTGGTGAATAAATCTAGAATAATTCCCTGGAAAGGGTGGAATGCTGCCCATGTGCTGTTAGTGCAAACGGCCACAGTGCCGAGTTTGCCCTGACTTTACCATCCAAGGGGGAAAAACATGCGATGTTCTCATTAGGTGGAGAAAGGAAAGCAACAGGGAGGAGTGGCAGTGATCTGATTTCTAGAAAGTGGGAAGCAGTGGCACACTGCAAGGGAAAGGGGCAAAGAGGGTTTCTTAGACACTTCCTCCTGTCAAAATGCCAAAACAACTAAACTAAAAAACAATTATTAAACCCCCTCGCTGCAGGCAAACGCCATCTGGATGAATTTGGAGAGGATCAGCAGGGGCCATTTCCTGCTCAGTGCGCACCAAGGCACTAAGTGAGGCTAAGGGCTCTTTCACAGAGATAGAAACACCAGATTTTCTTCTAGAAGCAGAGATGTCACCAGGCACGGTATTCAGGTCTGAAGCCAGACAAAAGCAGCTGTGCTCTGAGCTAAATCCAAGGTCAGGCTTTGGATATACCTCCAAAACCTTAATGCATTTGGATACTGAGTTTGGGTTCTGTCATTCATCTACTCTTGAAAGGAGTGGATCGAAGATCTTCAGTCTGCGCCTTAGTGAAGTGCTAAGACAGTTCGGAAGAGAAATAATTTGGGACAACGCTTCAAGCAAGGAATAAATTTGCTGATGGGCAAGTTGCAAACTGAAAGAGGAGTCAAACTGGCCAAGAAAATTACTAGCTACCTATTGATTGCCCAGGTATGTTACCTTGCAAGGCTGCTTTTACTTACAAGAGGAATGAGAGGTACCACATGGTTGAATAACTGGCCTAGAAAGTAAAAAAGTATAAATAGTAACCCTACATTCTACATTGTTTATACCAAATGTAAAATGGGAAAAACTTTGTAGACCACAAAGGAATTAATTTTGACACAGTCTTGTAGGAGATCTGGCCACACCAACCGTATCGTTTCTGAGGGGGTTACTTATGGGGAATAAGTAAAAACTCCTACTTCCTAGGAATTTTGCCTGGAACAACTCATGGTAGCTTGGAGCTCCTTGAAATTGCTGCATATATTTTAGAAGAATGTATTTGAGAATAAAACTTCTGCCTCCTATAGGAGGGTCACTTTGCAAAGGTATGAAATGCAATGCATTTCTCAGGTCAGGCGCAGACATGGTATTTTCATTGCTCAAGCACTGTCCAGTTGGATACCACTAAAGCACAGTAAGTCCCAAGTGCTGCCGATCTCTTTAGTCACAAAGAAATAAGGATGTATAGTACAAGAACATCCTCACAAATTACATGCACCTTTTTGCAGAAGTGAGCAAAGCCAAAATTTTCCCCTTTAGAGTAGAAATTACTGTAAAAATTACACCCTTTATTACTGTGAGAGTAGTGAGACTTCCTCCTAGTTTATAACAAATTGTCATATTATTAGTCAGGTTCTCCAACATCTTTTGATAAAAGTGGTGTTTTTATTGCCATATAAAAAATACAAGGCAAGTTAAATGTTCAGTATTTTCTTATAAAATATTCAGGTTTATAAACTGTTGCAAACAGGCTAGTGTTTATATAACATTCACAGACATCTGTAATGCCTTTCATGAAAGCTAATGTGTGAGCTCTTACCTAACGCAAAACGGTTTTAAAGATGTTCTGCCCATCTTAAAGTGTGATTCTGCATAGTTCAAAGAACTACTTTGATAACAGAGTGTTTGGAGCCTAATATTCATCCCTTTCACTGCTGTCTAGATTGAAATTTGCTCAGTTTATGAGTGAAGGCCCCAACACATTCAAGATTTAAGTACCTGGCTAGGACACCCTTACTCAGCAAAACACATACAGATGCCTGATTTCAGACACAGGCTCTGAAGTCCCAGGGCTCAGATCACAACCCCACATTATTGGCTTGAATAGGCTGAAAAGTCATTAGGGTCAGATGTGTTTTTTGAGGAAGAAAACTGTAGTTCATGAAGGTTCATGAAGAAGCAGCTGTAATGATGTTTTTTCTAGGTATTGCTCAAATACCAACCACTACTAAGAAGGGCTGTTCGAATACAATGATAGCAAAGTAGTGGTGGGATTCCTCTTTTCCCTGCAAGAGCTGAGTGCAAGATGCCAGGTTTCCATCACATGTCATTTTGATGTCAAGCAACAGGAATCATCAATAGATTTTATCATTTTGAGTATGTTGTTTGAAACAGAACAAAATCAAAACAGCCTCTCCTTGGCTTCCTCCTTCAGCTAATCTTGACGCAAGAAGACTGCAAGTCTCAACCACACAGATTCAATGCCAACAGCTGGACAGCACAGTGCAAAGACGCTTATGGCACTCCCCTCAAACCTATTTTCACCACTCATCAAGTGTAAACATTGATCAAATGTGGTTCTAAATCAAGAGGCTGAAAATGAGACTCTCATTTCTTTGGTCTGGCTCCATTCAAATGTCTTCCAAGCACCCCTGCCAGTCCAATGCTTTATGACTTCTGCAGATGAAGCATTTGCAACATTTGGTACTTGAAGGGACTAAGTGCTTGGTGAACCCGGCTGCACTGTCAGCTCTGCAGAACGACAAGCCTCTTGCTTCCTCTAACAGCCTGCAGGAAAACAACCCGAGATGCCATGATAGTGTATCCCTATTATTAAAAGACAATTCCAAAACCTACCTCTATCTTCCCCTCTTCTTTCCCCCCCCGCCAGATACAAGACCCAGAAACAGGGGCCAGAGAAGGGCAATCCAAGCAGATCCCATGACAGTTAGAACCCTGAGACCTCAGGCAAAGTCCCAGGTTTAGTGGCAGGGAGCAACCTGCAGCACACACAGCAAGCTCTTAGGTAACGATTTTTAGTTACTACTTGACTATACTCCATCCAAACTCATATCACAGCCAATACAGCATGACATTTTGAAAAACGTATCTGCTCAGGGAGCTACAGCAGTCCTCAACTGGAGTTGCCATACATCAGCATACCATAGAGGACCTTCAGACCACTGTAGCAGCACTTCAGAGAGGTGTATCAAGATTGCAAAACAATAATGTGTATACTGGATAAATAAGGTGCATAATAACCAGTGTGCCCATTTCTTCTCTCAGTGTCACACTGGAAGTGCAGGGTCTTTCACTTGCCAGCTGTAGTCTCAGATTAATACGGTGGGAGTCAATAAAGTGCTACTAGGAAGTTTTATAACTCAACTCTCCCAGCCAAAAGACTGGGTAAGGCGATACTCAGCGTGGCACCAGACCATTCTTTGAGGCAGCCATAATCCTAAATAAAAAACATCTCTGTAAGCAAAGGGGCACAGGCAGATGCAAGATGCCTTGGGAGAACTTTTTTATTCCCCTAAAGTACACAGATGGTTCCAATCTCAGAGCTTTCTCAGTTTATTTCTGGTGACTGATACATGGTTTGTACTTGATTTTTAAGGCAAGTTACAAGCAGAAGTAACTTACTGTGCTGTTTCCCATGAAACATGTGACAGAACTGGTATTCATCAATGTGCAGCACACACAACACGGAATCTGGGGATGGAAAGGGAAAACTTTAAAGCACTCCACACAAAATGAAGGCAAGACAGACTTTAAAAAGGAACTAAACGATCTTGTATCACACCTTCTTACTTTCTTACTTCAGTGGTTCACAAACGCAACTCTAAACTGTAGCACTTTTGTAGCTGTAGCACTTCCTTTTTTCATAGCTTTTCTCTCTTTCTGGAGTGTGAGGAAATATTTGGCAGCCTCAGTTGTCTACACCAAGGTTTATAGATAATCTGGGGATTTTCTGGCTTACACTTGCCATTTATAACAGCTGTAAGCAGAGGGGACTGCAACGGACCTGGCTGTTTACCCCCATGGCTCTGCTCTTGCAGAGGAAAACAGATTTTTGCTTTGTCCCGACTGCAGTTTCTAGGACCTCATGGAGGGGAAGTCACACAGTACTAAAAGACCTACAGGAATCCTGAGAGAAGATTTTTCCTAAGGAAAAAGTCTTTCAGAGGCCTGAAGTATGTTTTCAGGAGGTTCAACTTCTGCCTTAAGTAGTAGCAAATTATTTTTTTCCCATCACTAGCCATAGCCCTCATCTTATGAATCTATATCCTTGGGAAAACTCATCCTTTACAGCAAGCGCAAAACCTCCCCTAGTTCCTCACCACCCGCTTGGAGAATGAAAGGCAGAACAAGTCCAGCAGATCATCCTTCTACTGAACTTCCCAAAGGGACGTTTCTTCAAAGATCCAGCATTTCTGGAGCCCTTCTGCTCCTTTAGAGGGGTTACCCAAGTGTAACGCCCTTCCTCATAGACTAGCAAGCCAGGACTAAGGAAAACAACAGCTCCCTTTCGCTATTTTGGGGAGGTTTGAATATACAAGATATTCATCTCTAGCATATAAACCCCAATGGGCAGAAAGGTGCTTACTGTTTTGGTAGATAAATGGCATCTGGTACACAGAGCAATATAGAGCCACAGAAATACTTTCGCAAACAGCTAATCTCAAAGGTACCGTGTGCACTGAGTATGACCTTCAAACAAATCTTTGCAGAGTGAATTAACCCTCTCCAATGCATCAATTTAGAGGGAAAAAAAAGAGGGAAAAAAAGCCCCCAAAATCTGAAGAACTTTTATTTTCAAGATGAAGAGACTCTGATAAATTAAAATAATTTTTTCCTTTAAAATAAATTTAAATAATTATAAGCTGGGTAACCCCTTGGAAAGATACACTAGTTAACGATGCCAGTAATAGACTATTGTGGTAACTCATCACGGCCACTACAACTGTGCTCTAATCAGACAGAGGAAGCATCAAGGGCTGGCCAGTGTAATCATTACAAGAAAGAGATTATTAAAAGAAAAAAAAAAAAAAAAGATACAGAAGTAGAGAGAGCAACAGAAAGAGATTTAGAAGAGCCTTTGTTTATTTCATTAACTCCTTGCCACCTACTGTAATTCTTTCCTCTTCTTCATGCAGGCATTTTCCACTTATCTCTCTCAGCTTCTCTCCTTACTTTGCTTAAGATGCAAGATGAGTGGATCAAACAAATGAACAGGAGGCATCACAGTGATGCAAGGATGATAAACAGAAATTGGTTAGCAAGACTAAATATCAGTTCACGGAAACACACAATTTCAGTGAAGCCAAAATTATTCTTGGGAACGTATCGGTCCTCAAAGAGCTTTCATACTTTGAAAATCTTCAGTATGAAGTTGCCAGTATGAATCTTCAAAATCTTACGTATGAAGATTTTTGAGGTCTAAGACAGCTGGATCGCATGTGAACTAAGACAGCAACATCCAAGGCATTTTGACTAATCCTCCCTGAGTTTTGCACAAGCAAATTCTGAATGTGAAAATTGCCGCTATCAGACCACCTCACAGCAAGAGGTCCACAAGAACCGTTGTGGGCAAGGAGATCACTCCTAACCCAGTTAATCTGTATCCTCTCTTGATTTCAGTATATGCCACAGTGTAATGCTGTGCATGTATGGTTGGCTACACCAAGCTAAGGCTAAATACACTATTGTGAGTACTAAAAGCAGCACAGACACATAAACACAGCAAGCAAATGAGTTAGGCCAAGTTCCCCATTGCATAATTGCAGATACAGCACCTGGAACAGCCATCTCGAGTACGTCTACACAAGAGGGCACAGCCTCCTATAGCCACAGTTCACCTGTCTGCCTTACCCCCAACAGTCACAGACATAATTACATACATATATCCAAAATATACAGATCCACGTTGCTGTAAGGCAGTCAAGTCAGGCAAGGAAGACTCTATCCCCCGCTGTTTGAACCGGTCACCCAACCACTGACAGTAAATCCAGTCAGCAGTGATCTACAGGATGAAAAACATCCAGCACAACACAGCAGTTTTGCTCTGAGGTTTTTATTGTGTGGGGCTTTTTTATTCTGGTGGGGAATTACTGATTGTTCCAAACTCCTGTTAATTGGCTTATAGTTCCCCATACGTCGTCAAACTGCCGGTCAGCTGGGGGCCCCACCACGAGCCCTTCATAGATTTATTTCACAGCTGGAATTTGCAGTCTGGAAGTCCCTTCCCATTTCCAGCTCTGCAGTCCTCACAGGCAGAAGGGATGAGAGAAACACAGATGCCTTTTCATAAAGATGTTATAATCTTAGCAGGTTCTCAGCATGCTAATAGCGATCTAATTAGGCTGCATTATATTGAAGGGAAAATGAGATTTCTTACTTTGCCAGAACACTTCACACATCCGCTTACGCTTACAAACACACTCCAGTTTCCAGATGTAGATAAGGATAACCACAAAGTATGGAAAACAATCCAATAACTAGTCTGGCCAACTCCTAGCTGGACTTCAGCCTCTTTCCATCTCCTCTCCTTGCTCTGGAATAGCGATTTTTGCCTTGTAAATTTAATGAAATTTCATAGACAACTCCACTGAGTTTCTGGCCCAGACGGTGTCCTGCTGCTCTGAGGATAGGTAGGAAAGATGACTCAACACCATTCCCATCTCGCCTCTCCCCCAGCCTTGAGGCAGTGGTACAGAAAACAGCAAGTCTAGCAGTGCCCAGGAAGCACAAACTCATCCCAGGACATGCACGGTTGAGAAAGGGCAGCTGCAAAACTTTCCTCTCCACATGGCCAACCGCTTGTGCAGCTCACCTAGAGCTGAAAAAGCGTCGGGCTTTTCTCCTGCTCAGAGTAATTTCTACCAGAGCTCCCTCCTTGGGCAGTACTGATCAGCCCCAGATGACCAAAGCTAACCTAAATTAAACATTGGCTTGTGAATCAATGATCTGAGACAGGAGATCTGCATCTTGGCTCCTTTCTCCGCAGGCCCTGGGGCAAGAATTCATACTCAGTAGCAATGTCTTTAGCAAAAATAAATAAATAAAATAAAATGATAAAATAATACAATAGGATTCTGATTCCAGATTCACTGCCTGGAGGAAGGAGCAGAATATTTTATTTCTTTCCTGGTCAATTACCTAAAGAGAAAAAAAAAAAAAAAAAAAAAAAAAACAGTTCCAGTGAATGAAAAAGAACCTTTGAGTCCAAACGCCAGGTCATCCAAATTCCCGGTTGCCTTGATCTCTTTTCCAGCCAATCAGCTTCTCTTAAGCTCTGACTGATGGTGTCGTATGTTTAAAAATGTGTTTATTCTGACAATTTGCTATGCTTTTATGTAAGAGGACAGGCGAGCAACCCATCCCCAAAACCTCAAGGAAACAGCATAAGTCTTGGCTGCTAGACGAGTTGGCTCCCTGTAGACTGTTGATTCTTGGACAAACTGTTATTCCATCTTTAAAATATGTACTTACCCTAAAAAAGAAAATGCGCACACAAACATACAACTGGGTATTAAGAGCTTTGGTAGATCTGTGACTGATCTTGTGACTAAGGTGTCAGCAGCTTCTGCAGAAATGGACATGGTAGTGGAAAAAAAAAAAAAGAGGAAAAAAAAACACAAAGAGTGAACACTGAACAGCCCACAGCTGGACTGAACTGAACTTCCCCTGCTAAGTGGCTAATGCTAGGTTTTCCTCATTGCTTCAGTGAGGTTATGGAAACTGGAGAGACAAACAAATGGGAATTTCTCAAACAGATCATGAGCTAAAGGAAGCGAAAAGGGGGGCATAGCTGCAGAATATCCGTTCTGTGGAAGGTTCAGTGTTTCTCAGGGTACCCAAGAGAAGGGGAGATAGGCTGATACAAGGGAGGTCAACCGGTATCAAATCACATCACCCCTTTCCTTTTTCCTCTGACTGGCTTTTAACATTCCCCCTTGAGTCCATTTCCCTTTGGTTGTGGGAAACACGTAATCCACCAGGCCTCTGAAAAAGCATGTTCCAGGGGCACAGCCTGAAATAGAAACCAGACCTCTGCCTCCCAGCCCCCTGCTCTACCCCCTACACATGAGACCCCACATTAATCCTAGCAGAAAAGACACGATTTTTTGCCATCAGAGACAACCCTACTATAAACCAAGAGAGCACATACTCCAAAAACCACTGGTGGGGCTTCTTGGTCCCTCTCACTCCTTCCCCTGAGAAATTCAGTCCTAGCTTTAACACGGACGTCTGCTCCGCCACGGGGGAAATGAACTCCCAGCTCTGCATCTCCATGCTCAAGGGTCAACAGCCCTGAAAATGATGTCCCGACAGCAGCATGACGAATGGAGCACAGGGATTTGATTAAAATAGACTTTCAAATGCAGTTCTATTTAAGTAAATAACCCTATTTTTTTTTGTTGCCTCTCGATAGTTTAAACTACATTCTGTCTCTGCTGTTTCTCTTTATTATTATTATTTTTACTATTTGTGGTTAGCAGACATAGCCTTAAGAGACTAACAGCAGAGGCAGATGAGCTCACCACCTCCTAGGTTATATCCCCACACCGGGTGACTGCGTCATTCCCAAGGATTGCCCAGCAAAGGCCTGTTCACATCCACGCCACAAGCTCTGGGATGTTCCTCAACTGCCCTACGCTGCACAACAAAGTCCAAAGCGTAGCCTGCAGCCCCTTCACATCCCTCCTTATCTCACAGACTAGTTGCCTGTTCCTCTCAGTCCTCCCAGTGATCAGACACAGCAAACAGCCCCACACAGGGCGCTCCTTCCCCCCACTACCCTCCATCACCCACATTAGGTCCCACCAGCACCCTGCCACCCTGCGGCAGGACAGGCACGGATAGGGGGAGGGATGGTGTTGACGGTTTCGCCGAAGGGGAAGACAGACACGTACGTTTGGGTGGCAGACACCCAAGCTCATCTCTGGGGTTATACCAGTCACTGACCAGGACAGCTGAGCTGCTGGAGGCTCCCACCACCAAGTTCATAGCTGGTACCTCTCAGCAGTTCACTAGCATCTCTTGGGAAGGCCCACCGACCTCCTGCATGAGCTGATTAATACCAGGCTGCTCGTACAAGAATCACAGAGTGGTTGAGTTGGAAGGGACCTCTAGAGATCACCTAGTCCAACCCCCCTGCTCCAGCAGGGACACCCAGAGCACGGGGCACAGGGTGGCAGCCAGGAGGGTTTGAAGATCTCCAGAGAAGGAGCCTCCGCAGCCTCTGTGGGCAGCCTGTGCCAGGGCTCTGTCACCCCCACAGTAAAGAAGTTCTTCCTCACATGGATGTGGAAGGATAGGAAATGCATGCCCAGTACTGTCAGGGGACATGCACTTGGCAGAGCTGCCAGACAGCCACTCCGGAATAGAAGCAATTGGGTATCACCCACTAGATGATGCCTAAGACAGAACATTTTTAGCAGGGAGGCACAACAATTTGACATGAAATCCACCTTTGCCATAATAATGCCACTGCCAAACACCACTGTCACTATTTGAGATGTCCAGAACACTAAAACGTCTAGGAAACATGACATTTCCACACACGGTGCTGTCATATCTAGGACACATTTTTGCATCCAACAGGACTAGAAAGAGCCTGAGATCAGCACTGGTCTCTACAGGGTCTGCAGGTGACTCTGCATTGTTAGGCCAGAAATGTAATCAGTGAACAGACACTTATTGTAAAGTGCAAAAAGACTCTGATGCCAACATATAAAACCTTTTCTTGCTGTCAAATAAAAGTTGAATAAATTGGCCACACAGAAAAACTATTGGCAAAGAGAAACGCCAGAAAACCAGTCCCCACTTAACATCACTCAGGGGGACTGCCTGCTCCATCATAAGTCCAAGAACCAAGGAAAACCATTTACTTAAAGATTGGCAAGCAGTATTCAGGATACACAGCTGCAAAGTATTTTCACCCTTAGTCATTTTTGCTAGTTTGTTTGTTTTTACTGGGATCTCTTTAAAAGTCCCATGCCTAATTGCATAGATAGGACTCCCCCCACTTCTGCCTCATTTGCTGTCACTGTATGAATTCTCTGGGAAACAATTCATATCAAAGCACTCATGGATATTTTCTCTAGGTTTAGTATCTTGGAAAATTTGGGGAAACAAGCACAGACTGTCTACTGTCTTGGACTCCAAAGGCACTGTGGAAATTGACATCCTCGTAGATACGGTGTCCACTCATATACACGAAGAGTATCCATTACCATCATCACCGCAAAAACCCAGCCAAGTCTAGTCCCCCCAGAATAAAGTCAACTGACTTAAGCATCAAAATACCCGTCAAAAAAGCCCATGAATCCAAAATGTTCTGCTGTCAACCCTTCTGCCTAGTACCTCTTTTTTTCCTGATCCAAATGGCAAACTCTCTTGGGCTAGAGATAGGTATTATCAAAACTGGGGAAACTCTGGTCACCCTTCCTGACCTGCTGTCCACAGATTAAAGTGGTTAACTGGATTCTCCAATCTTAGGTCTTCAGTCCTAAGTCCTTCTGCCAACGGTGACCATCAAACCAACAGGTCCTTGCTGGCTCTTCTAGCGCTAGTACTTGTCTTCATGGCACATCATTGACTAAACCACAGATACTGCTGGGCTGTAGTATTTTGCCCACTTAATTCCCTTCTGCTTGCTTCCTCATGGTTTGGTGTAAATTTTTATGGACTTGCTTTGCAGCAGCCAAATGGCCCTATAAATCCCAGGGGTGGCATGCAGCCGGCAGCCTGTCCGCTGCTACAGCTATGCACTATCATGGGTTATGAAGAAGCTTCCTTGCCAAAAAACTCCCTGCAAAACCTCTTACCAGAGGCAGTCCTGCTTTTCCCACCCAAATTCAGCAGTTGGCACTCATTTTTTGAAGCTATCTCCCTCCAGTATCTCCTCCTTAATTCACCAAACGACCCTGGAGGCCTATCAGGTTATGTGGGCAGAGTTCTCCCCACATAAATTATGGGGGGCTTTAGCAAAGCTGTGGTGGAAAGTACACTTAACCATACGGGGAGGAGGACACAAGCCTGCTCCCAGGATGAAGGAACACCCAGGAGCAGGAGCTCTTGGTTAGGACAGCCCAGCTGGACTGACCTCAAGAAGGCCAAACAAGACCTGTCTGTTTTGAAAAGCAGTCTCAGAAATGCTGACTGGGGGCACGGCTTGAGGAGGCCTTGAGGATTACACATGGGCAAACTGCGGCTGCTTCCGGGGAGGACGCGGCTAGGCAGGGCTACCTACCCACGTTACCCGAGCAAGTCCTCCGGGGAGCCCTGAACGCGCAGAACCAGCCTTCCCCAAACCATTCCAGACGGGGCACATGCAGAAAGCACCGGAAGGGCTCAGCAGCCTCGATACTATCAGCAGGCTGGGAACGTAACCTCAAGGGCACTCTGTGAGGACTGCACCGATCCCATTGATCTCGCCTCTTTCAACTCAGCTGAAAGCTCAAGTTTTCAAAAGCGATTCTCTTTAACCTCTGCAAAGAAGGAGAGATCTCAGGGATTTGAGGGCTGATCGTCTTAACACTGCATTAGTGGGTGAAAAAATTTGTTTGTGATTCTGATGAGCAACATACAGCTCAGGGGCACAGGTCAGGAAACGTCAGAAACAGAACAACACCGAGGACGGTGGTTCTGTTTTTCAACAAGCTCTGCTGCTAAAAATGCAAGGGAGCAGTGGCTGTGAGGGAGGGAAAGGGTGTAAGTGGCAAGGAGGGAGGGAAAGAAAGCCTTAGCCAGCAAGACGAGCATCCTGAGTCACTCGTCGGGGAGGTTAGGGCTGCTCTGCCAGGGAAAGGCTGACAGAGTAGGACAGACGCCTGGATCAGTTCCACCGCGTGAAAAACTCTCTTTGGAAACAAAAGGTTAGTGCAAACGCAGGCCCGAGCGGAATACAAAACCCCACAAGGCGAGCCCCGCTCGCCCGGCTGCCAGGGCCGCGGGGAAGCGCAGCCCACGCCAGGAGCCGGAGCGGGCAGCACCGCCGGCTCGCGCGGGCGCGCGGAGGCACTGACGCGGCCAGGACAGCCTCGCGCCGACGGGTCTCCGGCTCCTGCAGACACGCTGCACCCGCACACCACTCTCCTTATACTCTATCACAAGTTCACAATTTTTTTTTTTTTCCTACAAAGCAGCAGCGATTTTCTTCAACTCTGATTTTACTCTGCCCACATTTGCGTAACTACTTTCTGCAGCTACAGACCATCTAAGTTACTATTCTTTTTTCTACCCCTACAAAGCCTTCCACCTTTCAGGGAGATTTTAGTTAGAAATGCAAGAGACAATGAAAATCAAGAAGAAATAGAAGAAAACAAAAGGGTGTTCTTATATATAAATAAAGCACTCTTTTGTGCTTTGTAAGCATGTTATAATTAGCCTACTAATTAGCCTACTAAACTTCAGACATTTTATAAGAGACAAACTGAAAAATTAATACAAAAACCTAAAAAGGGAAATAACTTTTTTCCATCATCATCTGAGCACCCATAAAGCACAAGGTTTTCACAGCCCCTTGAGAACTGGGGTAAAGTTGGAACCAGCAACAAGAAGAAATTATATTTCCCTTAAATCTTGCAAACATTCTTCTTGCAGCACTTTGCTTTAGCTTTGAAAGTCTAAGGACCTAGGCAGAACAAATGTTTATAGGCAGAAATAAGATTTTTCATTAGACCTACTGGAATAGCTGGAAAAATTACAGTTTTTGCCAGGTTGCCCAGTACTACCTAACCAGTCCTTTCTGCAGTCACTAAGACAAGTCTACGAAAATCCCCCAAGATGAAGGAACACATGGGCTCTGCTTAGGTTTGCTTTCAGTATTTGTTCCCAGAAGCTTAAGGATTTTTTACAGCTTACTCAAATGAAGGACAATGCTGAGACCTCTACACTCTTACTGAAGCGTCTACCTCTTCCCCAAGTCTACCTGAATGACTCCACTTGCTTTAATCACTACTTCTCCCAGGCACCTTCCTTTTCATTTGCCCACGTACCTACATAAACAGCCAGAAGAGCCAATAAAAACACAAAACGAAGAGCAAAACCAAAAGATCCCCTTTGTGGTGCATGGTAACCACTCCCTTTGGTCTCTTCCCAAGTCAAACTCTTTCCAAAACGCACAGAAAAGAAGCGTTTATTGTTCCCAGTGCAGTGACCCTGTGCCACTGCTGCCAGAGAGCAAAGTCGACTCTATGATATTTCATGTGATGTTGATGGAAACACCAGCTTAGTTCTAATTCCATAAACTTTATGGAGAGAAAGGCAGGAGGATGACAATGCACAAGCCAGCATACTTCCCTCAGTTATCACAAACTTCCAAATCCGTGAACTCAGCAGACATGAATGGAAATCACTGATGAAGAAGGGACATTGGAGAACACAGAGTCCTCTTTCCGGGCTTCATCACGATTTAGTGGTGCATGAGAGTCCTACACAGACACACTGCAAGCATCGTTGAAGAAAAAGAGCACTCCGTGCTGTTAAAAATGATCTTATTTAACCTTTGAAAGCAAACAAAATGATTATGAAAGAGATGACAAGGTTGTTCTGGATATTCTAATTGAAAATTGCTGTCATCTTCCTAGCTCCTCTGGATACGTGGCTTCAATTAATTAGAATTCAATGATAAACGGTGCAGTGAATAACAATAGTTTTGGTATTGTTTGCTCTGAGCAGAAGATGGTCAGCAAAAAAAATGAAAGCAGAACTTTAAGGCAAGGATCAGGCCTATCTTGGTACACAGATATCTTGGATACTTTTTGTACCATCAAAATAAAATAAAATAAAATAAAATAAAATAAAATAAAATAAAATAAAATAAAATAAAATAAAATAAAATAAAATAAAATAAAACAAAACAAAACAAATTTTTTAAAAAGCAACCACTACGATGTTCAAAGCCACTAAGGCTGTGCCCCCAATCTTGCAGTGAACCCCAGCACAGAATCGCAGAGTGGTTGAGGTTGGAAGGGACCTATAGGGATCATCTAGTCCACCCCCCCTGCTCCAGCAGGGACACCCAGAGCACGGGGCACAGGGTGGCAGCCAGGCGGGTTGGGAAGGTCTCCAGAGAAGGAGCCTCCACAGCCTCTGTGGGCAGCCTGTGCCAGGGCTCTGTCACCCTCACAGCAAAGAAGTTCTTCCGTACACGAAGATGGAAATTCCTGTGTTTCAACTCGTGCCCATTACCCCTTGTCCTGTCACTGGCCACCACTGAGAAGAGTTTGGCCCCATCTTCCTTGCATTCTCCCCTCAGGTATTTGTTCATGTTGATCAGATCCCCTCTCAATCTTCTCCTCTCCAGGTAAAGCAGGTCCAGCTCACTTAGTCTTTCCTCATACGATAGATGATCCAGTCCTTTCAATATCTCTGTCACTCTGTGCTGGACCCTCTCCAGAAGCTCCACGTCCCTCTTGTACTGGGGAGCCCAGAACTGCACCCAGTACTGCAGGTGCAACCTCACCAGAGCTGAGTAGAGATCCCATATCATTTTTCCCCAGACCAACCTGAAAATGACAGTTAAGCAGTGCTCACCTTGACACATCGCAAACAGAGCTTAGCAAGGGAGAGGTGCTAAGATGCTTTAGCCATAAGCACTACAGAAAACCCAGAAGAATCCTGCATCCAGCACTTTTCTTTGGAACAACACAGGCAAAATCATCTAGCCATGATTTGAATCAGTAGCTGGTCCTGATACCTGAACTATTAACAACCCTGAGGGCTGCTTTAAAAAGAGAAACAAAATCACAAGATATGTCAGCAGATTTTCATTAAAAGGAAGCTGAGGTCAACCATATTCTAAATTAATTTTCTAGTAAATATCGGTTAAGCTTTAGGTAATTCTCGCTCCTCATCCTCCCTCCTCCCCCCTCCCCCCTTTTTTAATAAGGACAATTTACTAGAGTTGCATAAAAAATGAGTAATACATTACTTTCATTTAGAACCAACATGAAATGAGTCATATCTTTCCAGCACATGACCAGGCTATTACAGCTCTCACAAGTACAGTGCAGAAAGACAGAGAAAGCTATTCTGGCCCTTAAACAGACACTTTAAGTCATCCGATTCTTTAAGTGACAATGAGCTCCCCTCCCAGAAAGGTCCATTTGCAATGCACCTTTCCCTGTCACATCCACATCCCCGCGCCTTTGGGAAGCCCTGGGAAAGGGGCACTCGCTTTGTTCCCAACTCAGATAAGCCAGGTCTGTCTCTTCATGGCTGTCAAGGAAAAAAAAAAAAAAAAGTCTTTTTGACAACAGGGCCCAGGGGGAATAAACATGGTACCATTATTTATAGATCCAAGGCTTGATAGTCTGATCACTAGATGCTCCTTCCCCTTCAGGCTTTGTGTAACCAGCATTTATTCTGTCCTGTTCTTGGCTTTTCTATCCCTTTCATCTTTCCAGCTCTGTACATATTAGGCAACCTCTCTTTAGAAAGGTGTCCGATTCTGGCTGGGACTATTAAGTGGAATGTTTTTGCAGATAACATGATCACACTGAAAATGCTCTTCTCTTTTCCCCAGGCTCATCTCTGCTCTTTGGTTTAATCCCTTGTGTTAGTGCTATAGGAAACACGGGGTAGGCCAGAGGTCCCTGATCTTTTCTTAAGTCAGGCTCAGTTTAAAGACAAAAGAAACAAACAAAAAATCCTTGATTTTCGCTTATAACACAGAGAATATTGAAAATAGAAATCGTCACAATAATGAACTAGAAAAAAAAAAAAACTTTATATTTAAAGTATTTGAATGTTCTTCCCAAAATAGTTGCCAGCCTCCTCCCCACACACATTCCTCCAGAGCAGGGCACAAGCCTTCTACCTTTCTGCCCCACAACCCACTCTCCTCTCCCATGTTCCTCCCTCAGGCCTGCTCAGTCTCAACATCTCCCGCTTCTGGATAACACATGTACAGAGAAGACAGATGTGAAGTGCAGGTGCTGCAAAGAGGATATTTCAACCATCCCCAGGGCAGCACGTGCTCTGCAGAGCTTACAGGAACTCAGCAGGGTTTGGGAGCTACTGCCTTCACAGAAACTACACACCAGGTCACTTCATGCCAGAATTCATGTCATCCAAACAGGCAAGACGTGGCTAATCCACGTTATCGTAGTGCTCTGTAGTGGCAGCAATATGTCTGCACAGTCTCCATCCGGTTACATTGAAATTAAGGTGGACTCACTAAACTTCTTTTTTTTCTTTGCTAAATTCGCCTTTGACCAGCCCCAAGGCAAACTCATAAATATACTTAAATAAAAATCAGAGATAGGATTAATGCTTTTTAGTAGTAAAAATCAAAACAGTTATTAACCTATATAACACAGCCTGACAAGAACAAGTTATTGCATCCAAAAACAGGGAAGCTTAGGGAAAAGCTCCTGTACTCAATTCACATGTCTATTATATTTGCTTTGGCCTGCTTCACATATGAATTCACTGAGCATGTTTTAACACACAGGTGACCACTCCGGGTGTCATCCTCACTGACTACTCAAACCACTGTCAGTAAACTTATACTGCTAAATATCTCTGCTAGAGTCTAATCTAACCTGGCCCTTCACAGCCAAGCCATAACTGACTATACTACAGAATACATTTTCATTTTCCTTTCCAAGGAACAAATAACGACTCACCAACCACTCTGATCAGGAGACTTGGAGCATTTTAGCACATTCATCATTCAGTTTGCTCATGTCAAGTAAACATCTTAGTTCAACACTGTTTCTGCTTGCACGTCCCCAGAGCTGAAAGCAGTGGTACTTACTTCAAATAACTTGCAGAGACCCATTGGAGAAAACAGCCACTGCCTTGTGGGGAGGCAAGACTGATGGTCCATCTCTCTCAAAGCAGTCTTTGTTGCATTGAGCCATGCATTTTCTAATAATATTAAATGTGAATATACAATGACACTTATAGCAGTCAGTCATGATACTTATTATGTGCGTGCATACGTCTTCCTTTGACCCAGTAGTGATATTTCAATATCGTAAAATGAACAAGGATTTTTCTTCATTTTTCCTTAATCTAAACTTATTTTTAAGACAGCAGAAAAAGAAAGAACAAAACCCTCCATCATTCTGGGTCAGGGGCAGACGCAAGGGAATCACTTCTCACATTTTTGGTTCAGTCAACAATATGAGAAGCCATCAATTCTACACAAGAGAGTTACGTTCCTCCAGATTTACACAAACGAACGTGACCAAGAACAAAGTGCTGGTCAAGATTCACAAAAGTTGCCCTCCTGTATTCACATCTGCAAAGCAGATCTGTATGACACTTTAACACACCTGGTTGCCACTCACTCCATGGATGGAGCTACAGATAGGCAATTTGTAGTTCTTTTTTCAGATCCCCTCTCCAGGGACTACTTCCTCTATGCTGTTCAAAGTGGGAGCTGACAATACTGAAAATCCAGTTCTTCTTTTTAATATGAACTGTATATCATCCTCTTTCTCACTCCACGTGAGAAACAGTTTTATATCCATTGGCTTTCTCCTTCTCCAGTTGCTCAGCCCTCAGGGTACACTGAGTTCAAGTTTCCCATATCTTCTTTGAAATTACAAAACCTGCTGGGGGTGGGGTAGGATTTTAAGATCTTCCAGAACTCAAAGCTGGAGCTATAAGAAAGGACTATGCATTGCAGCACTGATGATCAAGTCATGAGTTGGCAAGATTGGGCTTTGAGTCAAGTGAACCACAAAATCACTTGGAAAGTGATTTACTCTCCTCTCTTTGTTTCATATCAGCCCATCTTATTTCCTAACATAAAATGACCCAGATCGTTACTGCCCTGAATCATCAACAAAAGAGGAAGAGAAGTGAAGATATCACACTCCACATCTTCATCCCACAGCAAATTTAGAAGGTATCCAAGGGCACAATTTGACCATAACTTCTCTCACTCTCCCATGACCTCTTACAAAACATCCCTCCCCATCCTCAAGTTCTCAAAGCAAACCTGTTTCTTTCATACTTAAAGCACACACACAAGATCTGTGATGCCAAGGTAAAAAGTATCCAACAGTCCACAGAATTTCAGCTGACCATGAGAAAAATGATTCCCAAAACACAAAGAGCAAGGACTGTTCACTGGATACAACTTGCCAAAGGTTATGGGGAAATGCACGTGAAGGAGAACTTGGACTCTTCACCACCGTGCTGCTTGCTATCATTACACAGGGTGTTGTGATACCACAACAGGCTCACCACAACCAAAGTGGGCACTAGCACTCATCCCAGGGGCTTCATTCCCTCTCCCAAAACTCAGCATGGCTGCACTGTGCAGCTATCCCCAGGTCTCTGTCAAGATGATCCACGCACATGCTACAGAAAGCCTAACACACACCTTAATACAGTGTGACCAGAGCACTAGAGCAGGTCTAAGGCTGCTTCTTGCTGGAGCCTGTGCAGGAAGGAAGCTAGTGAACGCCTGCCTGATGGTGAACGTCCTTCTGCCTCTACTTCCGCTCACATGGACACACCACCTGAAGAGTCTGGCTACCAGTAGCCAAGACTACATCCTCAGGAGGAACAGCAAAACCCCTCAGTGTTGGGAGTGCAGGTGCAGCATCATTTACAGACACGTTCTTCTTCCTGTCCATCCTCAGCTCCTGTAGACACAGCCTTGAGCTCTTCCTCATCGCTTAGCTTTCCCACGGAAGGGTCACAGTATTTCTCTTCATGACAGAGATGCAGCAGCACTGGGGATCAACAAGTGGTAGATCAGCAGTTTCAGGCTCCGTGATGCCACACCAGCAATGCCAGAGAAGAAAGCACATCTTAAGCCACGCCAAAGACCAGACCTGCTGGCGGTCAGACTCACACTGGTTACATCTAAGGAGCAAGTGACAAGGAGTATGTTACACTTCTTTTCTTTATACAACACTTAAAAGCCCGTGTTTGACTACTGAAAGCAAAAAGTGTTTTAACTGATCACTACAGCACTGGTTCAAAAAAGAAATAAAATAGAGCCAGGACAGCCCAGGTTTACAGAGCTGCCTGACTTTGCCCGTACGCACGTGCTGCTCCACTCCCCTCGTCTGTCATCTGTGCTGGCAGGGTACTTCTCCAGCTAAGACGGGTGCAATCACAACTCTTTTCTCTACAATACAGGGGGCACTAAGGAACGGCAGCCCAACCAGGACCCAGCCCTTTTTTGCTCTCAGGAATGAACATTCAGGCCACCGCTGGGAGAAGCGCGAAGCCTGTCTGGCCTCAGGACACCCACACACTCATTGCCACAGAGCGAACCGGGCACGCGTAGAACCTTGGTGTGTGGGACAGGCCCCTCCGTGGCTCTGGGCTTCCCTCCACGTGGCCTTAGTCTGCTCGCCACCCTCACGAGCCGCTTTACTGCCCAATCACGCCTTAAAAAAAGGGCCTCTTCGGATAACATCGCCCATGGGGCGCCAAGGCGCTCGAAATGCCACCGCTGGCATCAAACAAGGGGGAATAACCCCCAGGCCCCTTGCCTGGCGCAGGCTTGGGTGGGGCATGGATCAGCAGTGCAAAACGGAGGGAAAACCCACAAAAGCTGAGCAAACAGGGAGGTTTCCCATGCAGAGAGGGAAGCGGCGCGGAGGGCACCGCTCCTCAGCCACTCTGCTAGTCGCAGCGAGCCATCCTCACCCACACGCAGACGGCCCCGCCGCCTCCCGCCACCGGCTCCCCCCACTCCGGAGCGCGCGGGGCCTCTCCCGGAGCCTCCGGTCTGGAGCCGGAGCGCTTCGCCCGCTTCCCTGGGTTCAGCTAATAAATTGGGATCAGGGGGTCACCCAGCAGGGGACGTGGAAGCCTGAGAGCCTCTGACACCGGTTTTATTAGTTTTCACTATACATACCATTTCAGAGGCTGGGATGCCATCCCAGTGGGGCCCTCCCCATTGCTTAGTAACTAAGATTTTGTAATCTAAGTTTTGACAAGGTCATTTTTTACCTCGGAGGCAGGTGGGGGAGGGGAGGACCCCCATGCACATTAATTACACAAACACTGTGGGGACCATGCAAATGGGAACCCATTTCCCCTTCGCATCAGGGCTGAAGAATGAAAAATCTTCCCTTAAAGAAGGCTATTTAACCCCCAAACAGACCAGGGTATTTTAAGCATGCGGCTACGCTCCCATGCTCGGCTCGCAGGTCAGGTGAGCGTTTCCACCTCCCTCCGTCTGACCCACAGGCAACACTTGGTCAACAACAGCACCCAACCCAACAGGGGCCATGGAGCCCAACCCCTGGGTTATTTTGGACGCCCACACCGCGACAGTCTCACGACACCAGGCACAGAGCGCAGCGCCATGGTGGAGGTCCTGCTCACGAGCGGAGCCCCACCACTGCTTCGAGGCAGCTGGTCTGCAGAAGCGAGCTGCCCCCCCAGCCTGCCCCGCATGACACCAGGCAAACGGGCGTCCCAGCTCCAAGCCCCAGGGGGTTCTGCGGAGCAAAGCCATCCAACCAACCGGACCTTCTCTCTTCTCTTACACTTAATGCTGCTTCGCTCAACTGAGGCTTCATTCTGTTCAAAAATAATAAAATTTAATAACCCTAGGCATATATATATATATTTTTATAACCCCCCACCATCCCCCATTTGCTGCTCTGATAAACTCATTCTGCGAGGAGGAAAAAGGTCCTTTGGTCACGCTACCTTTCCCCTCCACTGTCTCCCCCTGCTCTGGGGCTGTGCGAGGTGTATCCTTCTGATGTGGTTAGTGGAGGGCTGAGATTGAGTAATGCTTTGAGATCCTCCAGTTCTGCTGGCTGTCACCTCACCGGGCTCCAACATATGCTTTGAGGTTAAGTCTCAGTGTTTGTGTTTGGGGCCTTTGTTGTGGTTGCTTGATTTGTTCATGATGGCCTTGGCTCTGCCACCCCACAAGCAAATGCAAAATTCACAAAGTGGTGACTCAGTCATTTCATCCACTGGCAGCAGCAGCAGCAGCAGCAGCTGGCAGAGGCTCAAGACAGATCAGAGAACAGGGCAACAAGTGTCTCCAAGATGGATTTCAGACAAACAAGGAAAAATGAAAAACCTGAAAAAGCATGGAGAGAAAAAGACTGAAATTAAATAAAGCGTCAGAAAACCGGCTGGAATGTCAAGCATAGACTAGAAAGATCAAACGTAAATCTTTGATAGACAAGGAACTGTACTGTGGTTCTGAACAGCAGCACTCAAAATATGGCAACTTACTAGCCTATCTTCTTTTTTCCATTGGTTAAACTCAACTTGCACGTCAAAATAAGTTGTTTTTTTGCTGCCAGCACTGGAAGCTCAAAGCAGAGCCTACGGACCATGCTGTTTTCTTCCTGCTTCAGGCATCAGTCCTAAAAATAAAATGACCCCGGAGGACTCAAAGGCTCGCTTGCTCGTTTGGCTGATAAGAGCTGAAATGGGATAGCAAGGCTTGTGCTTGCTCCTCTGCAGTTCCATTGGCTCTGTGAGTTTTCAAACCACAACCTGTCCCCAGAATAGGGGGAGATTCATTCTGACCTCATTTTGCATTGCTGTAACATCTTCATTGCTGGAGGAGAAAAGAAAGAAAAAGTAACCCTTATAAGATGTCCTCTCCTCTCACGCCACATAGTACTAAAGTTACAGAGTGGATAGGGAAACTATCATAGCACCAATGAGCCATTACAGTACCAGACCACTTGTGTGAATTGAGGTTGTGACTCCTCCTACAAAAGCAGGAGATTATAAGCAATGCCATACATGAAAAGGACATTTTTACATTAACCATGTTTCAGGCTGAACACATTAGAAAGGATTATGAACACACTGATGTGATAAGATACTCTGGAATACATCAAAATATCAAGTATTGAGAAGGAAGGAGGATGGGTTTGTGGTTACACATAGCATAGCGCTAGTGTTTTGGGTCCTCTTCTTGGTACAACTCTAAGTCATCCAGTGAGACCATGTCTTTGCCATGTAATACAAGTGAAATCACTATTGCATAAACTGAATGGTTTCTTTTTTGTTTTTTCCCCATACAGTGCCCTGCAATTTACATTCAGAGAGCTGCCTAACTGATTTCTGTTTGATCTCCAGCCCCAACTTTCCTGGCAAAATAGCAATTAGAGCACAAGTGCTGAGCCAGGCTCTTTATTGCTGTCCATGCCCTATCAGACTCAGGAAATGATTGTGACTCAGTCACCTAAACTACGTTCTGTTTATTCATGTGTAAAGTGGGAATCATTATAATTGCTTTCTAAGCATTAATTGATTATTCCTCCAAAAGCTACTACAAAATTCCTAGAACAAAGGGGAAGAAAACCAACAAGAGGAGCAAACACGAGCAAAGCTGCAAGCTGCCAACAATTTATTATTTACTACTTTTCTTTTCCTGCAATGAGGGGAGTTCTTTCTGCTAATGTGCTGACTTCACCACTGCGTGTCACGGTGTGTTCTGCAACTTCAGTCTACTCCATCTCAAGTTATCCTTGCTCAGCCATAACTGCATCACAGAAGTAATGGGGATGCTACCAGTTTTTACAGTTTCCATTAAGACAGTGAAGAACTGTTCATTTACATGACGCAAAGGTCCATCTAATTCTATCTACAGTTGTTCAGATCATTGTTTCTATCTTTCCCTGTCATTAAGGTGAAAGATAATCAGAAGGATATTGTGGGATACATCGTGCATTTCTATTCATGTTTTCTTGTACATCACTATGAGCTTGTTTTCTCCTGCTGACTGAAGTCCTTTGCAAGTCTGCACATCTCCCTATCTGTTAAAGAAGAAGGCTGGAAAACAACTGTGACCAGCAAGCTAGTCTATAGGAAGAGAAGATAATCCCATTAATCCTGAGATGAAATACCATAAATACAAGACGGATGGATCAGCAACTAAAACTCTGGAGTAGATAAGGAACAAAGTCAGAGTGATAGTACGGACAGACCAGCTTCACACCTATAAACATTTTCACACATAAAAGAACCAGGAGGAAACACAGATTAGACCACAAAACTCTGGTCTGATTCTCCCTCAAAAAGAAAGCAGGAAAATACAAGCAAAAAATGCAACTTTTATATACTTTAGCTTGGCAATGCAAACAAAGTCTCCTTTTCCCTAATAAAGTATATGTTCAGCATGTAAAAGATACTGCTTTACAGAGTCATTGGTTTAATTTCAATTTTTATGGTGCTAGGCCAAAATGATTCTATTATAGTTATTTAGTCACAGGTCAATGAGTCATACAATAGCAACTGCTATCATGGAAGATTAACTGGAAATGTGGTTTGCAAATTTTGCTTGTAAAAATCTGTTTCCTCTCATTTCAGGTAAGCTCATGGAAGTGGATGGAAGTGCTATAAAGAACACTCCAACATAATAAGCAGGGCTGACGATTAAAAATCCAGTTTGCAGAAGGTATTTTCAATTCTTTCGAAGACACTCAGAATGCTCCACCCAGAAATTTCTACTGGTAGAAAGGAAAGGTCTTTGGGGAGGGGGAGGAAAAATTAGACTTTTTTTTTCTTAGCAGACAGCTAACAGAACAACATTTCTCATTCTCCTCACAGAACGTTTCAATGGAAAATTTGACCGATCTGACAGAGACCGCTCCAAAGCAGTGATACTGAGTCATAAAGCACTGCTGTAGCTAACATACAGCCTAATCCACTGCCCCAAAGTCAGTAAGGTGGCTTGGAACAGGCCCATAAGCATTAAAAGAAGTTTACAGCATGGCCATTAGAAGCTTGGACCCACTGGAGGAATTGGCAATGAAAAGCTCCTATTATTTTCAAGTAGACTCTTCTCTCAATGTTATTTCTCTCCAAGGATGTTCTGCAAATTGAGACAGGCATCAAACTGATGATGAGTGTTCTTTGGACTTTGTGGTTGGAAGAGAGGATGAAAAAAAAAGGTGTCACAGCTGTAGGCTGGACGTGAAAAATGTAGCAGGTGACAGAAAGAGGGTCATCATACTGTGAGAGTGCGTCAGTTTGACAGTGTCTAGGCCTGTTTTTCTGTTATTTTGTGAGAATTTAGTGCTGGTAAAAAAGACTGCCAATCTATTTAAATCCTGGAATGAGGAATCACTTCATAGGAAAAAATATCTCCCTCAAATAAAGAAGGAAAAAAAAGTAAATGCAAGGACAAGCAATAACACAAACCAGACACTGAAGTGTAAGTCATGTTATCGGGAAAAAAAAGGGTGCTCCAGAAGGGACACTGGACAAACCTTTCTGATCTCCTGACACAAGGCATATTCTTTGAACTCCGACATCTTTCAGTAGAGGGCAGGAGCCAAAGAAATGCAAAGCACAGTGATCTGCCAATTCAGAAGGACAAAGAAGAGATGGAGGAAGGACTGTGTGTTATTGGACAAACAAAAAGTGACAAGTGAGTCTTTAACTTGCTCTCGGGCTCTCAGTTTAGGCACAAGTGAGGCAGCAGAGAAGGCAGCAACTTCTTGTGCTGGGAGCTCTCACTTGGAGGGACCCAAGGGAGGTGAGGAGACACCCAGCCATGAGCAGGATGAGACAAGCACTGCCCTCCGTGGAATTCCACTGGAGAATAAGGAATTCAGGAAGGCATCGAAAGCAAAGGGAGGATAATAAGAAGAAATTATTTAATTAGCTACACACCAGTGACAAGAGTCTGGGTAATAAAAAAGAGGAAATAGAATTAGTCTTTTATGAGCACTAATATGACCCTGCTGGCATTACTGAAGCTGGTACAATGATTTCCATAACTGAATGTTTAAATCAATGATTGTTATCTATTTTGGAATGGCCCAGGTCTTGGAAGAAAAGGAGGCATGGAAAAAAAATGGTATTACTTATTCCCAAGCCACTAACAACTCAGAAAAAAAGCTATCATGAATGCTTCCTTCATGATGACCCCAATAAAATAAAATAAAATAAGGCACATTAGTCTACAATCATCCTTGAAAGCAGGATAACTAATGCAAAAAATGGTTGGTTGTGTGGTGGTGGATGCGAATATAATCTATTAACCTCAGGCTATCCCATATGAGAGATGCATACTAGTAGTTTTACTATACTAATACATCCTATCATTCCCCTTAAAATTAACAAATATTTTGGCTATAACCCATTAAGCTATGGGAGAAGACACCATCCTGGGGAAAATTCCTCTGGCATAGTCTTGACAGAGGAACTGATCACACAACTGACTAATGATAATGTAAGTACAGTTACTTAGGAGTCCTTCACACTTGTTACAAACAACAAACTAAAAGTTCAAACTAGTAATGCTATATATATTTGCTGCCTTGAAAAGATCAATTTTCACCTTTGTGAATGGCAAAACAATTGAAAGAAAAAGCCTTGCTGACAGGAGTGCCTTGAGATGGTACTGCTCAGATAACTAACACACACTATTAAATAGCAGAAGCCTAATAAGAGCAAGGAAAATTATTCAGCCATATTTACTGCTTAAATTACAGTAAATCTAAAGTCTACTAGTAATCATAACCATGGAATCTGTGCTCAGAGCTGATGTTGAACTCCAAAATACTACCAGAGCAAGGCATTCGTCAAGACAACCTACCTAAGCAGTTCCTATCTAAGAGCTTCCAAACAGGGAAAGAAATGTTTGAAGTTTATCTTAGAACAGGACAGATTCCAGAAAATCAACCTGATGATGCCAATGTGTTAAAACAATGAACAGAATGATACATTATGCACTACGCCTCTCCAAGCCAAGCTAAACAACTCTGATATCTTTTGCTAGATCCCAATGGGGTCCCATTCCCATAGTAAACCTACATAGTTCTATTTGCTGGTTTTTGCTTTGGTTTAAGCCATATCCACTACTTGCTGACATATCATGCTCATCTGTAAAATACACTGTGAATGCAAAGGCTCTAACAATCTGTGGGGCCAATATCACTAATTTTAGAAGATCTTCTCAAAAGCAAAAGAAAAGCCTTTTGGTAAGGCTACACCCAGTGCTCTGCTGAAAAGCATGGAGAGTAGAACTGGTTATCCCCACTCCCTGACCTTCCAACATGCAAGGCATGCACTGACCTTGACCTTTTTAACCTCTTACGTGCCATGCCTTGATGCCAGCCCTGCGGGGTTATGCTAGTTAAAGCTTCAGTGGTTATTTCTAAGTGACAGATGGAGTGTCAAAGCAAACAGCATCTGTCCAAAGGGCCTCACCAGGTGATGCCTCACAGAGTATCTCCTGAACATCTGCACTGATTAAATGCTTAAGCTGTGCAAAATTTAATTTTGCAGGCTGTGTTACAGCAGACACAGTTCACCGTGCAGAGGCCTTTGGTCTGCTCAGGGCTCCTAGAAAACACTGTCACTTCTCTCTAAGCCCTCTTCACCCTGAAGTTCAGGACGGTGGCAGTTTGTTTGTTCAACAGGAGGCACTGAGAGCTAAATACACAACTCAGCATCCACTGAAGTTGTTTCCAGTGCCTTAAAGGCAGCTGCAACCAGAACGTTGCACCTCTTCTGAATTCTTTCATAGAAGAGGGACATCCCTGCATGTGCAGGAGGGTTGGACAAGATGATCTCTAGAGGTCCCTTCCAACCTTAAGCGTTCTATGATTCTACGATCTGAATTTTAGGGTTAGCAAGTCTTAAAGAGCCCAGCACGAGGATTAAATACATCCCCTTCACTCCCACAGAAGGGATGCAAAGTTCAGCATTTTGCAGGACAAGCTCAGTATCCTACAACAGCAGATTTAATCGACTTCAATTTCTCAAACACTTTGATTATCCTCCTCCTGAGTCAGTACTAAGGACTCAATAAAGACAGCCAATTTGCTAGCATGTTCACACACTTGAGATGGGATTCACCACTCACTCCTTCCTATCTGCGGCACTCCCAGCAGCTTGAATTGATACGTCCTGCCGGTCACCCGACCTCATTTCAAAACAAAATTAATACCTCATTTGGGAGAAAAGTCCTCACGGTGCTGGCAACATGAAGATGACCAATACAAGTGGAAAACACGCCCTTGGTGCCAAGCCTGGCAGTCAGGCAGCAGAAACGCCTGCCGAGAGAAGATAGCACTGGTTAAAACAGCTGATGGTTGTCAGACAGATGTATCAAGCCTTGCTGCAACACTCATGGATCAGATTCCAGCCACACTTTCCTGGCTACTGAAAATAAACATTGCTATATCCCTCCCAAGCCAGAGCAGGGCAAGGAAACTAAAACCCTTTGTGCTGCCTGGCAGAGAAACATTATTACAGAGGGACAATTTTCTCAGCATCTTGAATATCTGGTAACCCTGATCATTCTGAACAGGTAACAGGTCATAAGATAAATGTTCAGCCCTCGGCACTTTTTACTCAGAGTGCAAGGTTCTCATATGGAGGTTACCATATAATATTGGATTATGGTAATATATTACATTGCATTGCTGATAGGGTGTTTTTTCATAGGTTTTCACTTTCATTGCTTAACTCTCCATAGTTTATATTATTTTCTTATACCTATCTAATCTATCATTTTTCTAAGGCACCTATCACTTTGAAATCCTTCTACTTAAGCAGTACTGTATTTCTTTCCCATTGGACTGTTATGTCATTGACCAGCCAACACCGACTCTTTCCCTCTAGTTCTCTTTGGGAACCCAAAAAATCATGCACCGTTGACTTCATCATTTGTCAAAAACTGAGGATCTCAGTAGAGGAACCACAGCTCTTTGGAAATCTGTTTGCGCTCCCTCTTCTGACTCGGTGTTTTTTCCTTCTCTTTCACCTCAGGGCAAAAGTCTCAAGGTCACGCCACAGAAAGCAT
Source organism: Nothocercus julius (assembly GCA_013398735.1). Taxonomy (NCBI): domain Eukaryota; kingdom Metazoa; phylum Chordata; class Aves; order Tinamiformes; family Tinamidae; genus Nothocercus; species Nothocercus julius. The sequence goes on from VZSV01000120.1 coordinate 1,388,727, forward strand.
TTCATTATTTTTTGGTTGATAAAGTGTAGTTCGCATAGGTCTCTACCTTAAAAAATTATCATGATAGACTTTTCCAAGTGACAAATGCCAGCCTCACTCCTATGGGAGGCCTAATTCCACTCCACACACACTCCAATTAGAGTTAACCCTGCATCAGATACAGTTTGGACACACAGCAAAATTCAGGAAGGAAAGAAAGAACGAACGAAAAAGGTTGTTAAAAGGAATAATATGCCTAATATGTGAATTGAGGATGGGAAAAGAAAAGATGAAGAAAAGGCTGTGTCAAACAGTTCTGCTTTCCCCTCTGTTTCATTTGGAGAGACGATTAGGTTACTGCAGTTCAACAGGACTCAGTTTGCTTATTGCTTTGGGCATTAAGAACTTAATGCGAAAGTAATGAAGTTAAACCTGTGGCATAGATAATGGTCATTAGCAGCCTTCTTTCCCTGTCATAAACCTGACCCTTGTTAACTCCCCGTTTATCTTTCTATGCAGAAGATTTGGAGTGGGGTAGAAAGTATTCTCTATTCTGTCCAATTTGGAAAAGACACAGCTGGTGAGAACGCGCTGATATTTCCCAAACTGAAGCACCTCACCTGCACATTACAGCCAAGGAGCTAAAGGGAAACCCTGGGAGGAAACAAATAACCGTGTCCCTGGAGAAGAAGAACATATCTTGTGGTACAGACAAGAGCTTGAAGGAGTCAGTTGGGACTGAAATCTCCCCCCAAAGGGGATGCTAGGGAGTAGGCAAGGATTAAAAAGTTTAAGTGAGAAACAAAGCCTGTTTACGCTTAAACCCTTCCATTTCTGTACTCCACTTTGCAGATAATAGAGCTTATTCCCCACTCATTAATTAAGCTCTTGTAGAGTTGATGGACCGGGGCAAATTGCCCCTGCAAACAGATCCTGAGCAGCTCCTACAAGGTTTCCGTACACTGCTCCAACAAAGGGAATCCCGTCACTCCACCCTCCTTACAGACATCTCCCCTGGATGAGAGATATTCAGACAGACAAATACAACTAAAAGTCCTTTTCTCCAATACCAATGCAAGACTTTCCTCCCTATGCAAGGGACTTAAGAGGAGTATAAGCATGGGCAAAAGGAACCCATTTTGCATACCTGCTTGGGGAAATCTCAGTCTCACAATCCTCGGGTCTGAAGAGATTTTAGATACAAGAAGATGACTACTTATCTTTTGATACTTTTTGATACTTTCCTCAAATAAGCATGGTCAGGTTCTTTTTTTTTTTTTTTTTTCCCTCCCTGAAAACTACTGAATAGCATGAAATGAAGAAATGTAACTTAGGGTTATAGACTGAGGTGCCATTTCCATGTAAAAATGGAAAAGGAATAGCATTCCTTAACATTCCCCTTAAGATAAATTAATCAATTCTGAGGTTTCATTGCCAAGCGAATCCAAACATTCCAAAAAGACAGTGAAGAGCCCTCAAGCCAGTTGCAAAACTGCACTACCTTCAAAGGAAGGATGATCTGCCCCTCAAAGTCAAATGCTTCATAATAATATCAGTCATCAGAAGAGTTACACCTATATTTGAGTAACAGGGAGTGGATTACTCATCACTTGATGAGCAAACAAAAAATGAAGTTCTGAGTTACAGTCCCAGGGAATTATCTGTTTTCCTGTAAATTCACTTGAAGGGAGGAAAACCACAAACTAAAATCTCAGCTTGGGGTTATTTTGTACTCTGTGCTGAAAATGGGTCTGTATAGGACATTGCTGAGTAGACAGATAAAGCAGTCAATTCTTAAGGTGCAGTAGCCAATATAGCTCCTTGAATCATCTCCCAATCTCCTGTTCAGCTTCTCATCTACTTTATTTACACAGACATATGTGATTTTGTTGCCAGCTGGTGATTTGGCAATAAAAAGAAATCTGAGCCTAATGTGCCTAGAAGACTTGTTTGGAGAAAAAAAAAAAAGATTAAAAAAAAAAAAAAAAAAAAAAAAAAAAAAAAAAAAAAAAAAAAAAAAAAAAAAAAAAAAAAAACCTAAGTAGTACTTGTTTATAGAAACATTACGGTACCTTTGATCCTTTCTTCTGTTCTGCTTCAATATGCTTGAGTAAAAAGAAAATACGCTGTAAATTTCAGCAAGCAGCATGGGGGCTCCTGTGTTTGTGTTGCAAAGACAGGCTGAAGCCTTTAATCAAGACAAACTCCTGTAGGGCAAATTTCCCAATCCAGCATCAGTGTGGTGGTGTTGCTAGGTGGATCCCCATCCAACCAATCCACAGTTCTTGCAACTTGTCTGACCCACTTCTTTGGCAGGGCAGCCCTGCAAAATCATTTGGGCATAAGAGAAGGTGGCGAGACAAGAAGGTGGCACCAGAATGAAGATATAAACAAGTAAATACATGGCATAACTGCCTTGCCCTGAAAAATAATGCAGGGCTTTTAACTAAGGCTGAGACGGTGAGGTGTCTCAATGAACTGACCGACATATAAAAAGGCAATACCAAAGCACAAATATAAATGTTATGGCAATTGCAGCTTCCATATGAAGAATGTTTCACATACCCAGGATCCTGAATAAAAACACTTACAGTAAGTTCCTTGACTTTGTCTATATATATACACGTCAGACAAATATGTACATGCTGCTCTTGAAAAATCTGATATTTATTATGTTTCACATCAAAGCCTAACTGCAGATGGACAGATTCTCATAGAATTGGTGTGTGTGGTAAGCACAGAAGGGAAAAATAGTCATTAGAACTGCCCGTCTCAAAGTCCCAGGCAGGTTATGACATCAAAAACACTTGATACTTCTGTTTATGCAATGAGTATGACAATTACACTTATAATTTTGATGAGCAAATATATCCTTAGGGTCTTTGAAGACACCTTCAATGAAAAAATAGGATTTTCCCTTGGGATCCAGAGTTAATCTCCCTGTAGAAGAAACAATGGCCTTTCAAATCTTTGCCACCAAGTACATAACATACACACCACTGTGCTGTGCCTATGTAATTGAAGTACATATTTATTTACAATTTAAGCCTCTTGACAAAGAGAAATCAGAAAGAATCCCAGAATAGCCAAGTGTCGTTTGCCGCTGCGAGGAGCCAATACTGCAGAGGACTGACTAAAACTATTTAAAAAAAAAAAAAAAAAAAAAAAAAAAAA
>VZSV01000120.1:1394277-1415427 GCA_013398735.1 Nothocercus julius
TGATTGTAGAATATGAAGGCATGATACAGCCCTACATAAAAATATTTCATTGATTTACAAATTTCCTTATCCACAATACCTACATTCTGATGCATGTAAATGAACAACCTGGTTCAAATTTGAGATTTAAGATTTGAAAAATATGACAGTTTTTACTAAGTCACGTTCAAAATTCCCACAGCACCTTTCCCACCAACCAAGCTATGTCACTTTATGATCCTATCGTCACAAATATTGAGCACCTGTGCAAAACTTTAAAATGGAAATAACAAATTTTCTGTCCTCCTGGAGACATAAATTTGATTATTCCATAGATTTCTGTTTGTTTAATGGGGAGAGTGGGAGATGATGAATTTTTAGAACTTGGTATATGCGAATGTAACATTGTTTGAGGTTTACAGACACTCTCACTTCTGATAGAAGGTATTTCAGCAGCTTAAGCTGTGATCCTATCTGCCTCCTGAACTTCCAAGAATACTCACAGTCGCTGATATCTTAATTGCTCCAAATTTCGTTAGATACCGGACTGAATTCAATTTTCTAGTAAGAAATAGCCTTTAGAAAAACAGAAAATTTTCACAGAAAATGTTAATCCTGGAAACATTCAGTATGTCTGATGTACTGGCTGATAGTCAGCAGAATTCATTTTGATTGAACCCATGGAAGCACAAAATAAAACCTGGAGAAAATTACATTTTTCTCCTTTCCTTGCAATTCTCCTCCTCCATTTTTGTCAACCTTTGTTTGGGTATTCCAGGACAGATTCTAGGAAAAATACCAAACCAAAATGTCTTTTTCCTCAGATGTTATCCGGACTCTTTTTTTCTTCTGGGTCTGCACAGTACCTACCACAAGGGGTCTGGTTCACAAGAAGCATGCCTACATGCAATATTCCTAAAAATCTACAATATAAAATAAAAATCATTCTCTAAGACAAAAGAAAAAAAAAAAAAAATTTCAGGGTTTCCCCTCTGCAGTAATTTTTTACATAATGACATAAACTATATAGCAACATATGTCCTATATGCAATGTTCTGTGTTTTTTTATTTGTTTTTTTTTTTATTAATACTGAGAGTATGTACCTTACCTGCATATTTGAAGAGAAAAATAAGCTTGTAAAAATAAATAAATTAATAAATAGACAGTTTACTATAGCTTATGACTTCCTGTTCTTCTTTGCAACTGTAAAAATCTTACAGGACCTAAATGTTCAAGATGTAATTTTGGCCTCTAGTTCTGTACCTCTTGAAAGCTACATCAAGAATAGGAGATGATAATCATAAATCTGGCTCCTCTGAATAGCTTCCAACTTAATCCCACCAACAGCTGTTTGGCTTGAATCTCTTTCTTTCTCCTTACATATCACAAACTGGCTAGAGGGAGGACTACTGGTTTTAAGTTTCAGCTAGTTTCTGTCTGGTTTAAAGTCTATCCTGGAATAAGGTGATTAGTCCAAGAGTGCACAATGTTAGTTTAAAGTAAGAGAACTACACGTAAAGAACAGGTAACAGATATGCAACGTGAGAATGAATTACTGAATATAGCACATAATATTATGCGACATATATACAGAGAGCAGTAGTGTACGTACCCAGCCAATTCACGATTGATCCTCATGGCTTGGATAGATTAGCTGCAGAATGTAAAGGATGCTTTCCTGGCACGATCAAGCTTCAGATACGATGTGGATAACACTTAGCCTTAAATAATGCTCCTATGATTCCTGTTTTCAAGCATTTCACAATCCACTGCTGAATGTGACATCCTGGATGAGACAACTGACTTGATTAAGCGCTTATTAACATTGAAACTGAACTGACTTCATGAGTTCTGACAGGTCCTACTGTACATGTCATAGTGCATCGCAGCTGAAAGCAAAGACGTCGTCCTTACCCCAGGAAAATGCAACTATTCAGCTCGAGAAATACCCACTCCATACTGGCACAACGAGAATTTGGTTCTAGTGGGTAGAACAGAAATCCAGAGCCAGTTTTTCCGTCTCCTTTTCCAGGGTCTCCTACTGCTCAGCAGTGGCTCTTGGATATCTCACCATGCTCCTATTGGAAGGACGGATGGGATGGATGGAATGAAAACTATTTAACTCACATAATGTATTGGCCATCCTACAAAATTAGTAGTTAAACTGGTGTTCTTTGAAGAGGAAAAACTTTTCTATGCTCTATTTTAAGGCCAGAAAGTTCCAACAGAAACCTTGTCAAGATGATTTATGATATGGATTACTGGATATTGATGTAAATTCCCTGGAACTGCCCCGGTTTTGATATCAAGTATAACCCAGAGCTCAGCATGTCACTGTCCACAGTGTACCCAGGCACCTTCCAGGATCTCTCCATTTCAGACTGACTGTGGAGCCTCACTCAGAAAAGTCCCAGGGAAATCCTTGGGGTTTTAGCTACATCACTAGCTACGTTAGCACCCACTCCACTAGCTGTGATGGCCTAGATGCAACGAGAAGTTATTTGGATATGTGTCTTCTGAATCACTTGGAGGCTTTTGAAAAACCCACTTACGATACCTGAAAGGAAAAAAAGGAGATGGGAAACAAAGCACTGGAAGTCCTGAAGAATCTGTGTTTGGAACTGGCTCGACTGCTCCGAGATTGCCAGTTATTCCCATCTGGAAAGAACAAAGTAACATCCCTGGTGCCACCAAAGATCTCAACAGTCATGAACTATCCTCCCTCCCTCATGTATTTCCCACCAGAAAAAGGCAGAGAGATGTTGATTAAAGAAAGCGGCTGCTTTCGCCCCTTAGCCCGGGGGTAGCGCTCTGGCACGTCTGGTGATGCTCAGCTCAGGCTGAGACAAACAGGAGGTCCATGCCAAGTTCTTTTGCAGTCAATGGCCTCTTGCCAGAGGGTCATTTTTCACAGAGAGGACACAACACCAAGCAATCTGGCTGAGAATGAAGAAAAATGTCATCTGTGTTCACTCTGCTTTAAGGGCTTGTGCAGTATTGTTCCCCTGGCCCACGATCCAATTCCAATTGATCTAGCAGACACGTTACAAGATCTGGTTACTCTTCCAACTTTGACAAGAAACTCCCATCAAGCTCTTACATTTTATCAGTGATTAAAAAGGATTCATTTTTTTCATACACTGGGGAGGGTCATAGTTTTTGACTAGTGAAAATTCGTCCCTTCTACCACACAGCAAAAAAGCTCCCAAATTAAGGCAAGGCATCATGGAAAAGAAATACGCCTAGTAGAAGTAGCAAATGATCAGATTTGCACATTGCTGGAGACACAAAAATAAGGATGATTGAGAAAAGGATGTAAAGCCAAAAAACACTAACAAGATTTATTGGCCATCTGCAAAAGAAAGAGCAGCAAGCAGAAATAAACACACATGTGGAAGGAAAGAGGAATGAACAGTGGTTTGTTATCATGTAGGACCTTTCACTGGCTGAACTCTAAACACTTTACAGATATATGGAGATCTGATTTTTAAAACAGAGTATAGCTAATCTTCATCCTCAATAACCAAGCCTGAACATGTAGAGTGAGACAACCTCATTTTGGGCCCTAACCCAGGAAAAGCACATGAAAGGTACCCAAGGAACACAGCTTGTATACATGGCTGGCTTTTATGGATCTACTCCCAGGCATAACATTAAGATCATGTTTATGTGCTTTCCTAGACAGGAGTCTCTATGTTTCACTGGCCACTCGCACACTACCTGCATGTGCTGCTTGGACATGAAGCTGGAATACGCAGTTGTACGAGGGAAAGAGGTTTTTTCTTTTTGTGGTTAACCTGAATTCAAGACTCATTATACTTCCTGAAAATTGCTCAGCCTCTTCATCTAGAGACACAAAGGGTATTAGAGGTATTGAACAACACAGAGAAAATCCCAGAATAATGGGCTGGTTCCAGCTGATGGGGAAGGGCAGTGGGCAGCTGAAGAAAGAGTAAAGTTCCCTTTGCCATCTCAGTGAATTCCTGCCAAAAGCTACTGATAGGATCTGATTCTGAACACAACCCTCAAGACTAGATTTTCATGCTAGGAGAAAGATGAGGAACATTTTACGACAAGTCTCCACGAAACATCGTAATGAAGAAACCTAAAATAGCAGGTACAGCCAAACACAAACCAGCAACAAGCAGGGGAGAGCACACACTGCTCACCTACTGCTGCTCAGGAGACGGAGGCATTAGATATTTAGAACTGCGATCTTTTTTTTTGATTTCCCATGGAAGGGTTTTGCATTCTCACTGGTGAGACAAACCTGCTTTAACAGGTGACTCCTTGAGCAATAACAGAAATTTCGCCTTGATAAAACCCACATTTTTTGAGAAGACTACAGAAGACTGCTGGAAGCTGACGAATGAGTCAAAGGATAAGAACACGTCTGAGGGAAGACATGTCCTCCTTCCTCTCATTCCAAAAGCCAGGATCAGCTCTCCATTCACCACCTCTGAATGTGTTTAATTACCTCTTTCTTAAAAAAATAAATAAAAAACCAATAGAGATTTGCCCACACTCCTTAACCAACAGCTTTGAGACTGCCTGAATGGGAGCTGTGGGGAAGATATTCCCAGCAATAACTGTATTCTGCTGGGTGACCTCAAGACTCACGTGGCTCCAGTTTCGGAGAGGAAGGTCACGTCACCACACATCCAACCTGTCACTTCACCATGCAGTGCCCACGCTGATGCTGTCCTGTCCAGAGCGAAGGCAACAAAAAGGGATGAGTGACAACAGAACAGCATCGACAAAGCTGGATTCGGCATCTAAGGCGAACTGCACAAGCCATACACGTGATACATCACTTAAAGTGGGACTGCAGAAAGAGGTTACCGTAAAATTTCCATTCCAAAGCCCTAAAAATCTTACATTTGCCTATTAAATTTCAGCTGCGGCCTCAGGCAACTGAATAGAACACTGGTCTAGCTAGTGCATTTTCCTTTGCTTACTACTACTGACATACAGCCATAAGTTACATAAGGAAATTGAAAAGCCTGAGACTTTAATCTTGGCTAACCATTCCTTCCACCTCTGGCTTTCAGGAGAAAACTGACATCATCGCATTTCAGCTAAAGAAAAGGGGGGGGGAAAAAAAAGTCATGGGAATGGGGAACAAAAGACTAACAGTGTCCTCTATGTAAGAGGCCCTGATTCAAAGAGCACTTGAGACAGTGGAAGGATTCTCATTGATTTTGTAGGCATTTAACAATACCCAGTGACTCCAGGTGGAAAGGCTGTGCTCTCCGGAGCCAGCTGGGATTCGGGGCCCTCCCGGCTCGCCGAGGCTTTCGAAGTCGCTGCGCACGCAGCCGCGTGGCATCGTGGCATGTGCTGACTCTGCAGCAGGCTTGAGAAATCCCTCGGCAGCGCCGGGCAGCCACACATTAGTCATGCCCGCGAGGAGCCCAGCGCTGCGTTAGGCTTCTGCCTCTCCAGCGCACGCTGCAAAACGTGCTCCTGGGATGGCGAAACTTGAAGCTCTCCCTGCTCCTTGGCAAGCACTTCAGACTGCACGGCCTTCAAGGCCCACACTTTCTCTTCCATGGTCCTTCCACAATGCTCGGCACTTCAGGGAGTCCGTGCTTCCTTGCCAACTCTGATAAAACTGTGAATCCCTGTAAGTTCGACTTCCAGAGCTCAAGGACTCGGCAAACTCAGTGCTCAACAAGTATGAGCCAAGTTTCAGGAAGAGTCTTGATAAATCATGGAAAAAAGAATCATAATAAATGAGGAGTGTTTTTTCATTTGCCTTTTGATTTTAGAGCCTAGAACGTAACCAACAGGTCACATTTCTTGTTCTTACTGTGCTTGCTCACATCTGTGCAAAGAAATGCGCTGGGTTTGGTTTTATGTGCGTGAAAAGTGAGTGTGCAAGGAAAAAGCAGGACTCCAAGAGCTGAGGCTTTAAGAGAAACCTGACCCATTACTCTGAAGATACACAAAAAACTTACCAGGTCTGGTAACAGAGCTACCTTCACACACTCCCTCCAAGGCAAACAGTCTCCGCTCCCAGTTGAGGATCTGCTCCTTCGATAGCACTATGGAAGGTTGGTTAAACTGCAGCGAGAGACAAGGAACCCTGTACAGTAAGCAGTAAACAAACAAGCTAAAACCACATGGCTGTTGCTGCAACCCTCCACATCATACTGGAGAATGTATTAGTCATTCTCCAGCACGTAGTAGTTCCAAAAGCTTATTCTGGCCAGCCAAAGCCAGAAATAACCCATCTCAAACAAAGCACCGCAGAAGCACATGCTGCAATAAGTAGTAATATAGCAAGGAGCTAAAGCACATGCTTAACCCTGATGAATAGGAAGGCTTAAAGCTAAGCATGGCATTAAATGTTTTGCTGAATTAGGACCAGGCTAACTCTATAGTTAGTTTATTATCACCACTATCATCACTATTACTGAACAGAGTCCAAGTTAAAAGCTGTCCAACATCTTTCAATATTTCTTTTCATACAAATTACACAGAATATACTGGCATTTATACCTAGTTTGTTATGACGAAGCTGACCAGGTCTAGCTACTGCTCAGCACCCAGGAATGGCAGGTTTGACAATTGATGGTACTGTGAGAAAAATCTTGCTAAACGCACAATACACACAATGCGCAATAACAAACAACAGCTAGAATATTTGGATATGTAGAGAGGCAGAACCAGAGGAGCAGCACTCCTTTCTTACTTTTGTTTGTTTTTTAAACACGAGGTTCCTGCTATAAAGAGATGGTTAGAAGCAGATGTTAGCACTCAAAATTCTCTGGGTTTTTTTTTGGTTTTTTTTTTTTGTTTTTTAATTTATTTGTACTTATTTATTTAAATTCCTAATGCTGGGTAATACTACCAAAGACAAGTGAATAGCGCTTATTTGGAGAGGTTTATCCTGCACTTCTTTTAAGCCCACGGGCATTTCAGATGTTCAGGAACTGTGACTGTAACACATCTGTGCTTTTATTTAATTAGCTTTTTCCTAAATGAGATTACAGCACAGCATGTGGAGTCTCTCAAACCAAACACCTGTAGTCAGCCTGAGAAGCTTCACAGCTATCCCAGCTTCAGGTCCCAGGGGCTGGGGAGGTGTTGGGGATTGTTCAGCTCGGACTCAGGGAGAGCTCTGGCAACCTCATCAGCAGTGTTATCAAGACCTCTCCAGATCTCAATGGCTTTCCTGTCTGCATGTTTTTATATATATGCACATATATTTATTTATTCATTTTATTTTAAGGCAACATCCAACAGGAAAAAAGTAATAGAACAGTGAGAATTTCCTGTGACCGTATAAGCAGAAAAAAAAAAAAAAAAGCCCCATAAAATAAAATAAACCTAGACAAAGCCGTATGTGAAACTGAAATAAGGCCGAGATGCCCCAGGTGCAAACTGGGTCAACTGTCCTCCTTCCAGCTCAGTGCTGGAAACATGCCCAGCTCTTGCAAAAGGTCCCAGGGCCGGGGTAGAAAGCTCAAGATGTTGCCTGGCCTTGGGCTGCACACTTGGCCGCTGCAGAGACGGCAACTTTTGTTCCTGACACAGGGTGAGTTTTCTTGTGAGGCGGTTTCAGTCTTCTTCCTTCTCCCAGAGGGAAACGAGCGGCTGTGCGGTTGGGCTTTGTAGCCTGATATTTTGGCATCCTATTTCCTTTTTTTTTTTTTTTTTTTTTTCAGAGGCAAAACTGCATAAAAAATAAATACATAAAATAACAATTAAAAAAAAAGATTTAACTCCTTGTTCGTACTGCTTAGATGTGACCGGCAGCTGATTCGACGTAGAGCTACAGAGAGTGCTGCAAAGCCTCTCCAGGAGGCACTGGACATGGACGTGCACAGGCCGGGGCTGAGAGGCTCACGTGGACTCTACGTACACGCAGGTTTTTCCAGTGACCAAACCAACAAGAGTAAAAACCGCCCCCCTTCTAACAAACAGACTCCAGATGCCGGCTTATTTTCGGCACATCCCTCAGACTAACCACCAACTAGCACTGAGCTCTGAACACCACCAGAAGGGACAAGATACCCAAAAGTTGGATTCCATAATGCTCGTCCTACCTCTAGCCCTCCTGCCTTTTAAGCAGCTTACCTTCATTTTACTGGATGATGGAGCACTGAAAGGGTGCAGTCAGTGCTGGCTTTTCCTATTTATTTTTATTACTTTGTATTACCCCAGGGCCTGCGTATTCCCTCTGGGGAACAGAGCCCCAGTGGGACAACCAGCAAAGCCAGAACAAACCGATGGTTCCTGACACAGGGAGGATTCACTGTAAGATGCTGGTTGCAGACAAGGGTGTCCATGGAAAATACCAAATTTAACGTAGTCATCATAGATCCCAGCACCCCAACAGCTTTGTTGCTGCAAAGGGTTTACACGTGTCTTGGAAAAGGAGTTTTAAAGAGAGACTGAGAATAGAACAACGAAGCCGCCTCAATAACAAGGGAAAGCACGTGAGGATGCTTTGAAATTTAAAGTGAGCAATAGAGTGGCACAGGGGGCTGATCAGAGACCTCAACCAACATGATAACCACAAAGGAAAAATATTGTATTGGGTGGAGACAGACCATGAAAGACCTTGAGAATGAAGAGAAGTAGATTAGATTCGATATGATCAAAAGCATAGACTTGTAAGAGAGATGCCAAGAGAGGGGTGACAGGCAGGCAAGACAAATCATCATCTCCTTTGCAGCATGGGGTGAGATTGGATTTGTCAAGGCCAGAATTAGCAGTGTTGTACTCGTAACTGAGAAGCACCATAATGACAGCCTGAACAAGCGTATAAGTCACGAGAGGGGACGCAAGTGGCAGTATCTCAGAGAGGTTATGCGGAAACAAGTGGCAAGATTTAGACACAGCCTCAAGGCATGAACCAAGACAGACATGTGAGTCAAAGATAATGTCTACAGGTCTGAGTGACAGGCAGGATCGTCAGGCTGTCCACAGCGCTTAACAAAGAACAGGCCTTAGGGGAAGTGATTACGAGCCCTGCTTGAGCCATGCTGAGTATTAGCTGACAGCCGGTCACCTGCAAGGAGACTCCAGCGGGACAGGAACACGGCAGGAATGCAGGGGCATCGGCCACGAGCAGGTAGCTGAGGAGTCACAACAGAGACAGATGCCGAATCTGCCTTCTCAGAGAAAATCTGCAAGACATAAGCTATAGAAAAATATAAGGCAGTAGCCACTGAATCTCCAAGAAAAACTAGAAAATGCTGAGGAGCACCCATTTCTTTGCCTCTGCTTTCTTTAGATACAGCTAAATTGCTCCTTCCTGAGACAAATCATCTCCTGCGCTCACAGAAGTATTTCCAAAAAAGTAGCTGCATTTTCTCCAGCCTTTGCGCTCTCCTTGTCAGTTTTAATTAAGTGATAGAAAACAGGACAACTTTTCCAGCAAACCCAATTTTCCTGCACAACCCCACCACTCCTCCCTCCACCTTCTCCTACTATGAGAGTTTGCCTGCTTATATGGAAAACAAACAAATGTATATGTTCCCCGAGACATGGCCCTGTTGCTCAAACAGAAACACTCTAAAACACAAGGTTTATAATACCCTATTAGAGAGCAAAATCCTATGTCAGGACTCATGCTAAAACGCAGACAGGGCACAAGCCCAAACCAGTGCCTGTTCTTGGCTGCTGTTCCAAGCTTCCTCCTCCTTCCCCTCCTTAAATACTGCCTCACCTCCACACACGCAAAAAAACCCAAGCCCCCCAACAAAGAATTCCAAATTCAGCTTTGGCTTTACATAAATTAAAAAGCGGAGTGTTGACGTGATCCTTCACCCACCAGCAGCTCACAGGAGCCTCGCTGGGCCACTCGAAGCGATCGGGAGGTCCGTGCTTGCAGACAGGGCACCTTCCCCACCACACACCTTATCACCCACGCCGCTCACCTCGCTCTCCCTAATTACTATGTGTTTTCAGTCTGTTTTTAATCATCATCATTAAGGCAGTGGATGTAACCCACTGAGATACAGAGGGGTAAACACACGCAATAGTTATTCTGGCCTCTTCACTGGCTGCAGGTAACAACTGCAGGGAGGGGTTTGAAGCTGTTGCACCATTTACGATGGTCTGGTTTGGTCCTGGGTGCTTCTGGTTTAGGTCAGCTAAAAGTTACAGTGGGTGTTGGGGGGAATGAGCTTTAAAAAAAAAAAAAAAAAACTGTCTTAAAAGCTTTAGGTAATTTTAAATCAATGCCTGTGACTTGTTAAAATCAGCAAAGATGAAGACATCTGCCTTATGCTATTTCAGAGTGGGTGTAGGTGTTGCGGACCTCTAAGCCAACCTAAAGTGGGAATTTCACTTTAACTTGCAGCAGACACACAGTCAGCATTCCTCAGTGTGGAGCTGGACGTGTTAGCTTTAATCAAGCCAGCCTGGAGACTAGAAGGATACTAGACACAGCAGCCCAGTGACATGCTAATATTTGCCTCGGTTTTCAAGGAGGAGAGGCTGGGAGAGGTTGTTACTAAGGCACAAGTTTGAACGGGCCCCTGAGGCCATCAGTCAGTGCCACGCTCACCAAACACCCTGCACAACACAGTGTCCTCTACTACCCTCTTAAACCCCACATCCCCTAAGCAAAGTGTATGCTGTAGTTTTTCCCCTATAATGGTCATTTTCTTGACGTAGGTTGCTCGCCTTCTGTAGGGCAGCAACTGTAACACGCTGTAAACAGCATCTGCTCCAAGAAATGCATGTTGTGTGCAGGCCCTCTGCACATGCGGAATTTCTGGGGCTGTCCCAGACTGAACCACTACAAATCTGACCCATCTACCATATTACAGGGGCCTGCACCCTCGCAAATCCATGAAATAAGCTTTAGGGCTTAGGCGCATGAAGAGGCTATCAAGTGTCTGCTGATCTCTATGTCTATAAATGTCTATATACACCACCTAATGCACAGCAAGTATGACAAATTTAAGTTAGTTAAGCTGTTCTTCCTTGAAGCTAAGGAAACTGTTCTTCCTTAAACTAACACAACTTTAGATTTATCATGGACTAAACCCATCAATATCTCATTTTCTGTGTCTAACCCTAAGACACATTTTTTCCCCGATCAAAATTGAATTGATTTCTTTGAAAGGTATGTGCTATGTGAAGTTTTGTTGTTTAATTGCTGCTTTTCTTAATAGTTTTTATTTCCTCCTCCCTTTTTTTTTTTTTTTTTTCTTTTAAGTGAAATACCAGAAATGGAAAACAGCTGTTGACACGACTTAAAACTGTTTTGTTTTGTTTCATTTGTATTGGTAAAATACAAAGGAGCAAACTGGCATTAGGTGACCTGAAATAAATATAATAATTGCAAAATACCTTCCAAAAACTTTTTGGTGATCTTCAATTAGTCCCGTTCCAGCTTATCCTTGGCTTTGTGGAGTTCCTGGGTGATCTTGTGACACAATTATGGGATAGTTCTCCGTTTGTAAAAATAAGGATTCTCATCTCCAAATACATGACTTTTTAATTAGAAAAATGACTGTTCACCAGGAGGAAGACTACTACAGAACTATATGTCTTGAATAATTATAGTTTTTGTTGGAAATATTTCCACATCATGATGGAGGTTCTATTAAAAAAACAAACACCCAGACATCTTCATAGCAATAATAATATACGCCTCCAAATAGGCTACTTCAAGATATATCAGGGCTTTGTTTTTTCATAAACTATTTGGCATAAATAATATGCCAAGCTTTGATCACGGCCACAAAGATGGATTCTCATTGGAAGCGCGCTACCACCACCCACCATTCATGCCCAAACATCTAATATGGAAATGAAAATCATTAGCTATGTACTCCAAACAGGCTGACACCCATTTTTATGGGTGTAGTCCAAGGCACATCCCAAACTGCTGCACAAAGCTGGCAGCTGCACAGAGGACTCCTATCAGGTCCCTGCCCATGGGCCATCTGCACCCACAGGTGGAGAGGGGACCAAAGAGAGGTTCCACCTTGCTCTCAAACCGTGGGTTAAAATCTTCCCCCAAATAAAAAGCACCAAGCTAGACCCGGAGTCTTCAGTTCATAAGAGTTCATCTATGAAATCAGATTCCCACCCTTCTCCACTAAGAAGCTGCTATTTCGGCAAAGCACAAGATGTCAGGATTTTTGCCAGCATGAGCACAGCTGTCAAAATCTCATCCTTGGAAAGAATCCCAGATAGACACATGTTTTACCACAGCCAAAACGCTCCAACTTTGCAGAGAAACGTTCAGAGAGGAAAAAGGTTCCATATTGTCACTGCAATATCTTGGGATCACTCACAGCCAAACAACTGGGATGCAGCGCTTTAATAGCTGAACCATTAAACGCAACAGGCATCTTGCTATTGACAGCAAGAAGAACAGATTCAATGCCTTTGGCATAAGATTATCAAAAGCAGCATTACAGGAAAGGAAATAAGCTTGTTTGGATTTAGGAGACAACAAATAAAAGGAAAAATATGCTTGCAATTTTGTATTCCTATAGTATGTTTTTGTATCTTAAGCACTTTTGCCTGACATTTCCAATCAACGCCTGAGAAGTGAAGTCCCTGGGCTTATATTCCTTCAGGTCTACCTAAAATCCAAGTCCAATGGCCCTAACCAGGCTGGCCACTGGTCCAGCGAGGAAGACGCAGAAAGTTGCTCTTCTTGATGGTCTCATGGACTAGAGATGATCATAGCTCTGCAGTCTGCCCAGACTTTTCCACCAGCCAAGACGCCCGGAAAGGCAGGAGCAGGAGGCACTACGGCCATGGTCCTGCTGAGAGCACCTTCTTGTCTTCCATGCTCGATAGGGGACCTCGGGAGGGCCATAGTCCCCCAGCCCCTCCTGAGCTTTGAGGCCTCCTATTGCCCCCACTGTGCAAACCAGGCTGCCTAGCCCAAATTACATAGGATTCCTGACCCTCCAAGCACAAAGCTGTTTTTTTCCTGCTCTGAGACATTTGTGTGGGACAAAGCATCTTGTTTAGGTTACATACCGGGACAACGGCAAAGCTAGTAGACATCCAGAAACTCCTAGCTCCTTTTCTGAATCGCTGACCAGCATCCCTTCTCGTTTTCCCAACAAAATGAGCAACGCAAATGCAACCAGCAGGAGCTGCTTTCAGTGCATGGCCCGATCTGCGTGCGAGCAGCAGCGAGACGGCCGGGAGGCACAGTCCCACGGCTGAGGGGGTGGGGAGGGCAAGTGGCATCAGAAACAGCAATTATTATCCTCTTTACTGGAAAGCGTGTATCTGAATGGCCAAATTTACTAGCTGTTCCAGATCTTTATGTGATTTATGAGGCTTAAGAAAAAAATTTACTAGAGAGGCATAAAACTTCAGTGGTTTGAAATGGAAATGTTTGCAAGCGACTTGGGATCAGCTGGTTTCAATTGGAGTCCTGTCTGAGGCAGGGAGGGCTTCACTTCAGGGCTGAAGACCTCAAACCTCTCCTGACCTGACCCTCTGAAGACAGTTAGGGATTAAAGCTGATTAGA
Source organism: Nothocercus julius (assembly GCA_013398735.1). Taxonomy (NCBI): domain Eukaryota; kingdom Metazoa; phylum Chordata; class Aves; order Tinamiformes; family Tinamidae; genus Nothocercus; species Nothocercus julius. The sequence goes on from VZSV01000120.1 coordinate 1,407,730, forward strand.
GAGCCAATGTTCCATCATTGGGAGGAGCTGTTGTACCCCGGATAAAGGAAAAACAGATAACCAGGACAAGGAGCACATGGCAGAGCTGCTCACGTCTTCTTGCACGGACTAGCCCTGTCCTGTAGGGCCAGGCTTGAGGCAGAGCTAGGAAGATCTGCTGAATCTACAGTGCTTCCCAGTACTGCACCTCCTGTTGCAGCAGTCCTGGTTCTGCAGGGCTTATTAAACCGCATGGAAAGCTAAACTGGAGAAGCCTCTCAACATCTCATCGACCCTGCTGTGAGCTAGACAACTTGGTCACCTGGAACACAGGGAGCCCAGGGCGGGAACAGACACCTGCATTGCACGATACTTCAGCCCCAAGGCTATCAGACGAGGCCAAACTCTTCAACATCCCTGTTCCCTGCTCTCCAGGATTCTCCATGAGCAGCCCAGAGGAACCTCTCCTCTTTCCATCAAAACCATCAACCAAGACAGCCTCTGATTTCACGGAGGCAGGTCTGAACTCTGACACTGCAAAAAAAACTCATCCCTGGGCTGAATGTGACCCAGTGGAAAACAGAAACTGCATTCCCCTCTACCAATCAGGACAACAAAACTCTTGGAAAGTGTTGTTGCTCCCGTATCAGAAGCCTAAAACCACAATGCACACATCTCTGAACGAGGAGAATAAGCTCTAACGTAACAGCGCTGAACTGCGCTCATCATCTACTTAGCATAATATTCCCCTCTGTGCCTTCTAGGGCATGTTGAGATAGGTTGGCCAACATTTAACATCTCTGCATTTGCCAGCATTTGTTCCTGGCTCTGAAACAAACACAAAGCCTGCTGCAGATCTCCACAGGGCACCTGAGCAGAGAGGGGGATTAGTGCAAACACCTCTGATTAGCTTGTCATGTAGCTCACAGCCCCTCCTTACCTTGCTAGGAGGGCTAATTACAGCAGGGGAATCTCACCTAGCAGCTCACAACTGCTCCACCTGCAGTTACCTTCGGTGCGAGCAGGAAGGTACTTAGGGCTCCTTCCGCTTCTCGCTCCTCCACCCAGATTACTGAAGAACGTTTCCCTTCCTCATGTTTTATCTACGTCCCACAGATCAGACATGTGGCTGCTGGCTCACCCGACTGGCAGATACTCACTGGAAATAACCCCCTGCTCGTAATCCTTTTTGTTGAGCTTGTCTTTAATCCTGCGTAATTGCAAATACCCAACACTGCATTCTGATACATGGAAAACTTCTTCACAGAGAGCCCCAGAGACTACAGGTAAGTTACCAATCTCCATATGGGATTTCCCACTGCACATCAGCTCCCCTGCCCCAATTCCTGCCTCCCCACGTGGGATCACATACAGCACTGCCACGTCACAAACTGCACTTGCCAGTATAGAGCATTGCTGTCAGAGGAAAGACGTTTCTACACAATTCTGTTCAGGCATTGCTTATGCCTTGAAACGTGATTTTTGGCATGCTTTCTCTAGCTTGAGAATTACTTACAGCATTGGCGTACCAATCTTCAGAGAATCGCCTCCATCCATTTTAAATACCCAGCTTCACGGCTTGACCTGATAACATCTTGCAGTAGCCACGTCCACAAGTTGACCTTGCTCTGTGTAAAGATATATTTGCTTCTTAGAATGAAGATCAGCATTTTTTTTTTCCATAACATCATCTTCAACCAGAGAAGCAAGATTATGAAACTTTTCTGGCCGTGAAATCCATTTATTCAGGTTGTTTCACTGACCAAACATATTGCCTCAAAAATACAGGAGCTCTGATTTTGCCTTTTTATGAAGAAATTCAAATATGCATCTATCTTGGAGTACACTGAACTATGCTTTCTTCAACTGCTGCATCAATTCGCAGTATTGTTTGGAAGTAAAGCCACCTTTTGCTTCTATCCACTAGCTCATTATATGATATTAGGCTTATTTGCATTATTAACACAATTTAGTTCATATTAAGTTGGTCATGTTCTAGTCTCTATAAGAAAGTAAATGACCAAGAGGTGTTTGTCAAGCCTCAGTCTTTCCTCCTGCCTCTCTTTCTCAGGACTTTCCCCCATTCCCTTCTGCCAGCATCTCAAAGAGCAAGTTTAAGGTAACTCAAGTAGTATTAGAACTGGCTAAGCCATCCACAACGCAGTGGGCTGTTAACTGCTTTTCATTACATTAGGTCCAAAACCAAAGCTATGTTAGGTCCAAAACCAAAGCAGCTTCAATTTCTATTAGAGGCTTCCCACAGTCTGAGGAATCAATCATCAATACAGCTCTTCTTGCAGGCTTTCATTTTTTTTCCTTCTACTTGCTTAAAAACTCTTCATGTTGACTCCTGACCCAAGCACCAGTTGTGACCCACGGTTTGTGCAGCACTTAAGTTAGAGAACTGTTTCTATTCCTTGCCTGCCAAAGTGACAGCATATGCTCAAAAGCAGAGTTTCACCAGTGCAAGGGCAACCCTTTCCATTAGTATTGCTGATTAATAGATATTAGAAGAAAAATTAATCGTGATATGAATAAACTGGATAAGGAATAAATGTGACTACGCACATTTTTGTCCTTACTCTCCTTAATATTTTCTAGTCAAAATACTCATATTAATTTCAGTTGTATTCCTCACAGGCTTAAGTTCTGTCCAGAATGTGTAAAGATAGATCAAAGAAAATGTCTAGTTTTAATTCAGGTATGCTTTTATTGAGATTGTTTGCATATTTAAAAATTAGAGAACTGTTCCCTGCTGAGGCATTTATGTGTACTTATGTTTACCTGATTATAAGCTACCAGTAACTTATCTGCCAAACGCACTCTTCATCAATGGCAATGTACTCTTGTATCAGAAGACCTGAATTCTATATTAATAATAATAAAAAAAAATCCTATAACCAATTTTAGCCTTTTTTAAATGTTCTTTATGTATACTTTGCAGGCCATTATCTAAATGCCCATGCATTAACTAATTAGTTAACAAAGTACTGTTACTTGGAAGGAAAGACAACTTTCTGGGAACCTGAGAAACTGTGAACACTGGAATAACAAATCAAAATAAATCAACCAACTTCAAACCCCTCTCTCAGTATTTGCTAATACAGAGAATTGTAAACATTTTCTACACTATTTATCTTTCTTCCTTTATCTCTGACTCAAATGGATTTGTAGCTTGGGTCACTGTAATGTACTGCACTCTGACATGTTTAGACTGAAATTTCCAGTAAGGTGAGCAACTCTTATTGGCTTTCTATGGGCCTCAAGTGCTAAGTCTTCTGGGCCTCTTTGCAAATCTCAGTGTTTAATATTGCTGGATATCACAGCATGCTTACGGATTTATTATTATAGCTCTCCTCAACACCAAAAAATAAAGCATAACAATACGCACTGCCATTCTCTGGGGAATGGGCTGCTACAAAAATGCGTGCTTGGTCTCAAAATAAATCTCCTTCAGTTTCCAAATTTCTCAAGAACATAAGAACACAGGTAGAAGAGGACAAAATAAGAGGGAGAGGGAAAGGAGAACTGCTGGTAAATGGAGACGGATCTTTCCACAGATGTCATTGAGGGGCTATCTGCTTTCACACTGGTTAAGTAGAGTTGGTTTAATTTGACTTCAAAATCCTTTTTCGTCCCTTAAAGTATCCTGGTTGTATTAGACAAGATATGAGTCTTCAGTAGGCTGGTAGGGCGAAGGGAGGGTGGGAAGCAGGGAGACAGAAAGGCAACATATCAATAAAAGCACTTTAGGATAATGGCAGCACCTCGAGGAGAGCAGGTCTGGGTTCCAGGGGGGCCCCAGCACTGGCAGGAAGGTGCATCTGTGTGAACGAAACATCTCTTCCACAGCATCGTGGCAGGTGGTGGAGGTCCTGGTTCTGCTCCAGATCCTGCTCCTATGGGATGTTTCAATCCCACATTGCTCCTTCTGGGCTGACCATAGACATCCCGGCCACAACCAAGCACGCAGACGTTATGAAGATGGGGAGTTCGCAGCTGTTTAGAAAGGAGGGCAGCAAAGGAAAATGTTAGGATAGATTGTAGTGAAAACAAGCAGGCACAGAAGCATGTATTTTGTTGTTTTTTTTTTCTTTTCATAGTAGCCAGTTACATGCAAACAACAAAGTGACTGAGTAAAATGAGAGCTGATCTTCCAGGAGGCACAGCCAACACACTGCATCTGGGCACCATCTCCAAAAGGCTTCCCAACCCTCTGGCATTTTATTACTGTAAGGGCCCCATCTACTGCCAAAAATCTGCAGTGAAACAAACCATGTATTTAAATAGCATCTTTTGTTTCATTAAAATGCATTCATTAAATAACTCTTAACTATTCCTTCCCACTTTCTGTCTTGGAGCCATATCCCTATACATAAGAAATGTCCTTGAGCAAGACCAAGCTCCAGCACACATGACTAAGATACAAGTCAGAAAAAGTCTCCTGTCTTTTTTCAGTCTCTTCAGAGGGTCCACTCATCACAGCAGCCCACAAAAGAAAAAAAATGCAGATGTACCAGATGAAGGACAGGTAAGTAGGAGGCAAGATGAGGACTTGCCAACCCTTGTCCTATAGCCAACCAGATAGGGCTCCATGTGGACCAGCAAAATTAAACCAAAGCTTTAGGTTATTCAGGAGCACCTAAGGCACATTCTAAATCCACAATCGGGCAGCTGTGGGACAATATCAAGTATCAGCGGCACAACAGCTAGAACTTAATTACATGCAACAGTTATTTTTGGTATAAATATGCTGTTTCATTTGAATCAAGGTGGTTAATTAGGAGGGACTGGCATCTTTTAAGATTTAATTTACACTGTTGAATACCGGTCCCATAAACTGATTCCTATGGACCAAAAGCTCTGATACAGGCCAGTGCTTCTGCACAAAAGACTTGAAACCCCTGGAAGGTGCAGGAGCCCCAGATGGGGAGCAAGGAGCTAACTCCGGCCCCAGCGGTGCCCTCCCAAAAAGAAAGCAGCAGCTCTGTTTTTCAAGACAGAACGCGGGGAGTTCACCAAAACGAGGAGAAAATGTAATAAGACAAACATCAAAGATTGTTTCTCTTTAATTATCCTCTCTTTGGTATCTTTGCTCGTCAGCTGGAACTCCTGTTGCCTCTTTTTTAAAGTAAACAAAACAGTGCATTTTTAACACTGACCCACCTCACTTCTTTGGTCTGACTAATTACTGAAACCAGCCATAAATTGTCCATTTTGTGACACTTTGAATGGCCTCATTTATTCTGGACAACACACATCTGTTTTCTGTGTGCACATGCACGCTTACACAAACACAAGGCTCTTGGTCTGCTGCAGGGACCGCGTGGGGACTGGGGCGGACAGTGTAAAATTTCAGCCCCATATTGCGTTTTGGCTGCTGTTGAGGTCCCTGAGGCTGAAGAGAAATAAAGCTCTTGGAGGGGAAACGGCCCGTAAACACGGCCACTACGTCCTCCCATGTGGAAAACGCTCCCCTCGGATGAGGCTGGCAGGTGGATCACGCGAGGAGGGGCCCGCGGGTGCAGGGAGCAGAGACCTTGCGAAGCAGCGATGGGGATGCAGGGCAGCCACCCCACCACTTCACCGGGCAAATGGGCCCCGTTTCCTCAGAGCCCAAGGAAGCAGCAAGAGTAAAGGGTGCCCGGGCATGGGGACACATGCGATTTCACAGCTGCAGCCCCTGCCTCGGACAGGAGGACACGGCACTTCATGGGTATCACCTCAACCCGTCCTAAAGACTAAAGGAAGCTCTTGGCTCTAGCCAGCGAGCTGAGCTTCTCCTGCCCCTCCAGAAAATGGGCTAACAGGTAACGCTTTCCTCACGGTCACTGTAACTACTATAGGTGTCACACACAAGTAGCAGGATATTTAATTTTAAGCGGCTATTTCTCTCGTACACAGAGGCCCTGACTTGCTGCTCGCTTACACCTCTGCTTTTCCTCAAACTCCGCTACCGTCCATGAACACTTTGATGATGGATGTGAAACGGAGAGAGGAATCCCCTGCCTGGGCACGGCGGCCTGCGCTGTGGCGAGGAGCGCCTGCCCCATGGCCGCTCCACCCTTCCTTGTCCATCCATGTCCTCCCAAGGCAACGCGGGGCCTCCTCCCCTGCCTTCCTTCACCCTTTCCGAAGGAGACACAAACCACTGTGAAAACAAAAGAAGGGATTTCTCCCTCAACAAGTGAATAAAAAAAGTCACCTTAACCATCCAGGAAGATGTTCAGGGACACAGTCCACCCATGACCATCCGTCAACATTGAAGGGAGAATTTCACAAGAGGTCCAATAGCGCAAGAGTTCTGGGGTTTTTAAGGAGTTTTGTCTTTGTGTTTTTGAGAGGATTTTTCTCTTCATTCCTAGAGGGAAAGCTTATGCCTTTAATTCTATAACTATAAACTAAATAATGTATCAGTTTTTTTTTTTTTTCTGTCAGACATGGCTATGGAACTGAACGTATGCAGAGTTTCCACTAAAGGTTTTTGTAACTTAATTTTCCTCCAGAGATTAGAGGAAGCCAGAGATTGTGTTTCTCGCTGGAACTTGGCTGGCAGCCACCCTGCTCCCCCCGTTGCCGGCACCCCGCGGCCTCCACCCCGGCACCGCTCATCGCACGGCCGCGTCTTCCCCCCGGCTCCCCTGTCAAGCTATAAAGGGGCTATGGAAGAGAGAAAGAAGAGAATCAGCCGAGATATAAACCAGGGCAGCTCCCGGGGAGCCTCTCCCCCTTGTCAAGGCTGCGCTCTCAGCATTACTGTTCACCCTTTGGCCAAAGCTAAGGAGAAGGAAGATTTCCCTTGCAAAGGCTAAATGGCTGGAGTTGATTTTCCAGATGAAGAAGGGCAGATAGAAACACTCTGAAGCTATCACAGACCTGCAAAAACAGAATCTGGGGCTCAGAGTGAGAGCACAGCCATCGAGTTAGCACTACACACAGGTTTGGTCCTGCTTCGCCCCTGCCTGCACCACAGAAAGTGCAATTTGGAGACTGAATTTTATACAGCTCGATACAGGAGGGTTATCACAATTATGTGAGTCTTGGCAGCTTCGTTCGACAGGGAACTGCTGGCACACATTCAGCTGGTGGGAGAAAAAGCTTTACGTTTATGAGGTTCACAAAGAACCCCCAAATCAAAGTCCAACTGTGTGATGAAAAACAGTGATTTTATTGCTTCTTTCCCTCCTCTTTTGCCTAAGGAACCCAAGTGAAACACTCAGGCCCAGCACTGAGGAAAAGTTTTGCTCCTCATGGAAACATTGCTAGTGGACCCTTTCATCACACTGAACCAAACTGAACTCCCACTGCTGGATATCTCTCTGGACTCTGAGAGGATTTGGATGCTGACATTTTTGGCTGAAACTACCTCCTACTCTTGTGTAAATCTATAGACAGGCAAGATTTCAGCTAGCAGTGCTCCAACATATCAGAAACAAGAAGTCTCCTATGATTTTGTCCTAAGCTCTCCATTTGAAACAAAGCAGGTAGCAAACTGATCAAGAACTTCAGAAAAGTTTTCCTTTTTTTCTAGGAACTGGAGTTTCTGACAGTGTCAGAGATCAGTCCCTGCTCTCCAACAACATACTGCAAAAAGATTGATTTTATTTCAGACAAATCCACTTTGCTGCCCAGTGCTCCAATTTTAAAAAGAGCTTAGAGAGGTTTTTAAAAGACCTTCAGAAAGTTGTGAGCTCCTCAGCACCTCAGCTGTTTCTGAAA
>VZSV01000120.1:1421694-1434092 GCA_013398735.1 Nothocercus julius
CACTGAGTGGCAGGCTTGAGGAGATAATATGGAAGGTCAAATGTTCAGAGGACTTCACCGCACGCATAACTCAGTGCACACAATTCCACATATGTTTTCTTCCATATGCAAATAAATGCTGCAGATGCACAACCGCCTTGCACGTATCTGCACATGCCAAAGGGATTTACACAAGTTAATACTTGGAAAGCAAAGTGAGAATGTATATAAAATGGCATGCATAAATTACATTCATCCATGTGTACAATCCTCTGGAGGCATCATCGCTTGGATGTATTTCTAAGCTGAAAAGCAGTTAAAAAATTGATATGTCACCCTCTCTCCAAAACCTAATGATTACAGTCTGTTAATTACACTACATCTGTTGCAGCCTTTAGCAAATAAATTACAAATCTGATCTATTATTTATAATACCAACAGAAATTGCAAGTAATGTCTCAGAGTCACGCTTGGGCTAAGCGGTGGCAGAAACAGACCGTGTCATGTTATCCCTGGCCTGCAGATTCCCTACGCAAGCACTGGCTGCTGTGACAAATCAGCTACAATAACCTGCTCTAAATTTTACCTACTGCACATGCAAAGAAAGAGGTGAGAGGATATGAAGGCTCACACACAGGAAGGAAAAGGGTGTAAAATAATGTTCAAATGTCCTTTAAAATAGCTCTGAAATACTGTAGGCAGTGGATTGCCGCTGGTTTAGTTAAGTTTTCCCTGGTCTGGTATTCAGCAATACTTTTTGGATGCTTTACAAATAGGTTTATGACTATCTGCTAAGAAAAGTGAGTCCCTGTTGGACAGCTATGCCTCGAGCCTGGCCTCTGACTGTGGCATCGCCACTCCTAGCAGATAAACCATAAGAGTTTGCTGAGTCAGCATTATTTTTAAGGCACGAGCCCTACTTTGAACACTGGGGCAAATGCAGCAGGAGTTGCCTTGAGCCGCCACTGCTCATCATCTCCTCATGTCGCGGAGCAGCTCTGCCTGCGAGGAAGGGAGCACGTACCTCACACACAGCTCTGAACCGCAGCCCCACTGTTCCTCCTTCCCATGTCCTCCCGGCACGACCTAGCACTGTTACTGCATTACAGAGGGTCTGGCGAAGAGCAAGAAAGATGATTATGGGACAGGAACATTTATCATATGAGGAAAGACTAAGTGAGCTGGGCATGTTTAGCCTGGAGAAGAGAAGATTGAGAGGGCATCTGATCAACATGTCTAAGTACCTGAGGGGAGAACGTAAAGAAGATGGGGCCAAACTCTTCTCTGTGGTGGCCAGTGACAGGACAAGGGGGAAATGGGTACAAATTAAAACACAGGAAGTTCCATTTCCATATGAGGAAGAACTTCTTTGCTGTGAGGGTGACAGAGCCCTGGCACAGGCTGCCCACAGAGGCTGCGGAGGCTCCTTCTCTGGAGATCTCCCAAACCCGCCTGGCTGCCACCTCGTGCCCCGTGCTCTGGGTGTCCCTGCTGGAGCAGGGGGGTTGGACTAGATGATCTCTAGAGCTCCCTGCCAACCTCAACCATTCTGTGATTCTGTGATTTTATGTTTTCTCCAGTATACCAGTCCAGCTTCAAGGAAAGCCAGCATTTTCCAACCGTGGGCCCAGCAAACAACATAAAATCTGAAAATCAAGCTGGATTCCTTCTGTCTTGCCTTTCTCAAACCAGTAACAATAACTCTTTGCAGCAAACACACTGCACTCAAACTACAGCAGAATCATTACCCTTGCTAACAGAAACAGAGCCTTGCATGTCTTCTTACCATCGGACCTGAGCATTTGTTAGCTGTTCTTTTTACAGTGCTTTAGCCAGCCCACTTATCCACCAGAAAGCAAATAATCACTCATGCTGAAGTTTATGAAACTTCAGGGATTCACAAACGTGTTCCATGAATATCTGGCAGTTGTCTGAATGTTCACAAATAATGTGATGCCAGTAATCAGAACAAGTCAAAATTTAACACTTCTATTCATAAATCAGGAGCTGTTTTATTTTTGCTGCTTGAATAGTTCTGTTCCCAAGCATGACTGAATTTGAACCACCAATCTAGAGGTGAAAGGACCTTTAGTTAATGTATTTGTTTAGGTTTACGTGAAATATATATTAAAAAAGGGCCTATTCATGACTCTAGGCACTTTTGCCATACATCAAGAAAATAGGCCAACTCACACAGATGAAAATAAACTCAGTAACTTCCAAAAGCCAAAGAAGACACAAAAAGGACTCTGGCTAGAGACCTCAAATCTTTCTATATAAGCTGAAAACTTCAGCACACATGATTTCCCTTTTCTACCAGGGCCTGGTAGAGGAGAGGTGCCCCAAGGTTCATGAGAAGTGGTGTCTCCCATGCCAATGGGGAATGAGAGTATTTGGTCATGCACACTGCAGCAGGGATCTATCTAGTGTTTGCTCGTTTAAACTAGAGGACTTCAGCAAAAAAGCCTCTGTGGTTTGCAGCTGCAGTGGTAACACTAAGGAAACAAAGCAATCTATTAAGCAAAGAAGATCCAAGACCCAAGACATAACAGAATACGCCAAGAATCCTTTTTTAGTCTCTCCACAGCAGAGGTCCTGCAGTGATGATGTTAAATGTCACTCATCATCTCATGCCCATGGGTCAAGCCCTTCCATACTGTCTCACCACCCACTGATGCTCTTCTCCTTTAGCAGCATCTGCCTCCCTGGTCACCTCCCTTCAGGGCAGTGCGCAGGCCCAGTAAGAAAACGCTCCTACCTGTTACAGAACAGTTCTACCCAATTAGTTCCTCTTGATATGGTCATAAAACAGCATTTTAATGGTGTTTCCTCTCCAGAAATGGGAGAGGAAAGAGAAGACAAACCCACTGACTTCAAAGTGTAAAGCAAACCCCTACTGATATTTTCTACCCAAACCATTTGATCGTAAGGTCTTTAAGAATCAAGTTCTCATCTTTCCGCTGCTGGCACGGTCCCTTTTAATGCCATGAAGACCCTGTTTTGAGCCCGTTAACATTGTACTCAGCACTCTAATTGCCCTTCAGATTGCTTTTGAAGTGAGGGCGGGTGGGTATGGTAGACAAGCTCAGAAAATGGAGGCATTTCTTTACAAACTTGGCTTTTGTCCTCCTAATAGTCAGAATACACTGGACTTGTAATTTCAGCTTGGTCTCTTAGAGACAATCCCAGTTCTGCTACAGAAGGATCCTTTCCAAAGCAAACACGAAAGTAACTTGAGGATCAGCTCTCTGCTCTTTTAAATGCTGCAAAAAGGAACCATCCATAAAAAGATTGCAAGAGAAGGTCATTCCCTGACATGCTGTAGTTCTCCTTTTCCAAACCCTCTATACAAACACACGGGTGCTGCCATCACAAAGCACCACATCCATTTTTTCACCAGGGGATGACACTGTAAGGAGAGATTGCCTGTTCAAATTCTTTGCCGAGGTTTCTTCTGAGCAAGAAGTGCCAGTAGGAGACAGATTTAGAAAGAACCCATGACTCTAGCCACGTTCATCTGCCCGGCCTCTCAGCGAGGCAGGTGTCACCTTGGTGCCACCTTGGCAGCTGCAAGACGTCCCATTGCATCATGTGGCAGCGGCCATGGGAAGTGACAGGAGGAAAAATGAACCTTCTCACCAAGTCTCTGCTCTCTCCAGGGTGGATCTGGATAAAGAGCAGGATCCATTACAACCCAGGGCGCAATCAAACTTGTTCCCTGCAAGTGTCTAAAAAGCAACCTGACCGGATTATTTCTTCCTGGACAGCTCAACATTTAAATGGGCCAATTAATCAAAAGCAGCTCCCAACTGAAATAGCATCCTGCTTGCCTTCTGACACTTACCACTTCAAAAACAGCATTTACAGCCTCATTGTTGCAGTATGAAGCCCTAAGGACAACTAGCTCCTCGAACACGTTGCCATTACATCTTAGCCAAGGATGAATGCAGCTGCAAATCTCTCCTCAAAATACAGCAGAGATCTATTAAATGCATAACTTCCCTGGCACCAAAATGTTATTCTTTTAGCAGGTCTGTTTCTTCCCCAGGACTCTGATGAAGTGTGCTCTGCTGTGTTATGAAATACACCATGTTTTGGTGTGATACACAGAAAATGTCTTTGTTTAACACAGCTTATCTTTTATCATGTCACTTTTCTATTGGATTTCTCTTCTGTGAACTGGAAGCATATTATTGTGACAGATACACTGCTTTAACAGGGGGCTTCCCTACGTGACCCGCAGCGTCAGGATGAGGATTCGATCCTCCCTGAAACACAGACTAGAAGACTGGATACCATATAAAGGAATACGGAGCAGTTCAGCAACACTCCCATCCAAGCGGACTGCAGAGGTGTTTTCCAGACCGAAGCACAGGCCTCTTAAAAAGCTGAAAACCAAAACTACTGCAGGACCCTGCTCATTCTTCTACTTCTATACACTTACCAGAGTTAATACAGCAGCTCAGGGAAGTCAAGGAATACCGTGTCCATTCTGCAAGGGAGAAGCAACGCGGCAACAGATCACAAGCCAATCTCACTAACCTCACCAATCTGCAGAAAACCCCTTCTCACAACCGCTACTTTCCTTCTTTCTTCCAGCTTCCCCGGAAACCAAAAGCAGGAACGTGTGGTAAATAAAACGGCTGGGCTGATAAGGTGCTAGCGTAGTCCCCCAGGTACAAGGATTCAGTTTTCTGCTTCATCATGAGTTTCTGCACACCTGCCAGGATGAAATCCCACGAGATACCTGACCCGATAGCTCCCGGCCGCTGCAGTCAGGGCGCGCAACCGGTTCCTGCCAAGCTCCCAGGGGCTGGGTGGTACAGAGCAACTTCCCTCTTTTTGGCAGGAGTGAACTCTAAGATCAGCTCCGCCACGTTGTGCAACTTCCCCCTCGGGCACCAGCACGCAGGAAGGTGATGTGCTCATCCCAAGCTTTTTATGTGCCTTCCTTATCAAGGAGAGCTCCCTCCACACCTCCTCGCCTGAGCAGGGCTCACCCCAAGCTCTCATTTAACGCTGCTTGGAACCCACCAAACCAGCCTGGCTCTCCGCAGGGCCCTCGGGGGACCTGGGGGTGGGTGCTGCCCGCCTCGCCTCCGCAGGCCGTGCTCCTCACAGAGCACCTTGTCTCTGTCTTCCTGCCATCCAGACCATGCCCGCTGGCTCCTGGAGGAGCTCTGCTCCCCAGCAAGAGGCCTGCAAGCACGCGGCTCCTGTTTCTCCTAAGGATGCTCTCATCACCCAGCTGCTCTGCACTCCTCTGGTCGAAGTATGGAGACTTTATAGAACAATTTCAAGTTTCACTGAATAGATGGGCAGGGAAAACACCACAATTTTGCCTTTAATCTCATGACTGTGGTATTCGGGGGTTTCTGTCACTGTCCTATGAGCTGTTTCTCTGGAGTTTAATGTGATAGATGTAAGCCATTTCCACTTGAGCAAAGGCAGGTTACACAGTCACTCTCCTAACAAAATTTGTCTGATATTTGCTTGCTTTGGCAATGCAGCAAACTGCCAAAAGGAAGGATGCAGAAAAACCCGAACTCGGGCAATCTACAAAAGCCAGAGCACTTCTATGGAAGAGGGAAGATGCAAGTTCTAACCCTCCCATACCCAGAGCGTGTAACACGGCTACCTAACTGCGTCCTAACCCTGGAGGCAGTGAAGATAAGTGTTGCAGAGCCAAAACAATCCCTCACCTGAGACACATTTGGCTCATATTTCCTGAGCTAGGGACACAGAGGCGGGAACCAGCACGTGCTCAACCTCTCGGCTCGCTCCAGAGGCCAAACCAACACACAGTGAGGAGAAGGAACCAAACTGGGTTTGAGAGCCAAGTCAAAGTTCAAACAGACACGGCAACGCAAGTGTCCTCTCCGAGCCTCGCTCCCACAGCAGCACTTCCCAAGGCTGCAGGGAAGAGCTAGATTGCAGATTATTCAGGTGGCTCTGGTAATGAAGCCCATGCAAGTAGTTAAGGCAGACAGCCAGATATGCTATAGTTTTATAAAATCCCAGCAGCTCTACTTCCTTTCAGCACCCCTCGGCAGCGGGGACTTGCAGCACACGCTTCTGGTCTTCGGATTCATTACAGCTGAGCAGGAAGAGATGGCTCATATGCACACACTGCTTATCCTGCTGATCAATAAGCTTCCTTCCTGCCTGATAACCAAACCACTTACAATATTAACAATGTTATTTAAGAACTGTGGAAATTTTGTCAGTTCCAAGCAAACCAGAAATATCTTGACCTAGATACGGAGAACAAAACAAAATTGAGTAAACTTCAGAACTGCCAGTTCATCTATCATTGTACTTGACATTTTATTTAAGGTTCCTCCACCAGCTTATTTATTCAGTGGATGAGAGAATCTTTCTGACACTTTCCCCATCTTAATTTAAATAGGTGTGCATTTTATGGTCCATTAAGAAGGTACATAAGCAGCCCATCCACCTAGTTCAATGACTGTAGATACATACAATTGTACACAACATACAACTTTAGCAGAAAGTACAAATGAATCTGATACTCACCTGAATTGCCCTCTGAAGAAAAAAAAAAAGTGTGTGGTAAAAAGGCAAAAAGTATAAACAAGGAGTATTTCCACCACTTTACAGGTGGGCAGGCTTGAGACAGTGACCTGCGCTGCAGAAGGTGATCACTGATGCAGAGTGCCTCAATAAATACTATAAGAGGCACCATTCAACTGTTGGTACAAGTAACTTCGGCTTTAAGTAACACTGCCAGCTTTGAAAAGTTGGGCGTTATTTCTTTCAAGGTCACACCCAAAATTTATAATGATTTAATTTAAGTTGTATGCCCACACAGTTTTGTCCAAGAGACTGAATGGCAAATCTAGGAGAGAAAATTCAAGTTTCTCAACATCTGGACGGAATCTGGAGCACCGCTGCATTTCACCATCTAATCTAGCAAGTTTCCACTTGCTCTTTATCCATGCAAATTTTGGTGCTAGCTGTGTATATTTAAATTAGGTGGAATATTTCAGGTATTTACCTGCATCTCCAAGACACTTAACAAAAGGTAGAGAAGGAGAAGTAGGTCTTTCAAAAAAGATCAAATACATCATAAGTCTGGCAGATACTGTAGCCCTGAAACAGCAGTTTGAAACTTGCACCATAACAAATCTTCTCCTATACATTATCTCACAGGAAACAACACATGATAAATTTTTAGCACAATGTGATTCCCCTCCTTCCACCTCCTCCCCACTTCAGAAAGATTTAACATCTAATTCAGCTTTTGACGAGCTGCTTCATCACTGCGGGAACGCTGTTGATCTCTGTCGGAACCCTGCGGCCTTGGACAGAACAAACTGAAAGGGAAAAAAAAATTTTGGCCGTCTGTAATGATAAATAAATACATTACAGGATACAACTCTGGGGAATGGAGGCTGACACTGACTGAGCACCATGACCTCCACACAACTGCCAAGTCTCAGTCGTTTAACAAAAGTCAACTTTTGTTTGCCTTCTCTTTTTCCCCCCTCAATGACAATTTCTTAAAGTGCAAATGCAAGATGGAAAAGGAAAAAAAAAAAAATTAATAAAGATACAAGAGTACTCCAAAGCCCTCCTCATCTGCTGCCCAGAGGCAGTTTGGTTTTGACTGAACAATATTTTATTTCTTCAATGCCATGGAAATTGGGGAAGCCATTCCATGCTGCACCAAGAGCAGCAGGACAGGGAAGCGGTGCCACGGGGAATTCTCAATTCCCCTCTTTCAAAATCACAAAAATCAAGCATGTACGGCAGACATTGGGTCCTCACATTGATGACAACAATAACAAGTTAGAGAGGAAGCAGCTAGTTGCCCACCAAGCAATCCACCTCCTAGTCTCTGGGAGCCTCCCCACTACCCATCTCCTAGACTCCATGTCAACATCTGCTTCCCATTTCCCTCCAGTCATAACAGAAAGGTGATACCCACTGCCACCTCTCTTCATTTTACAGATGCACAGGGTGATAAATAAAGAGTTATGACAAAGCCAATTGTGTTGAAAGCCAGGTACAGACCGCACTGCACCAAACTCTTATATCTGCAGTATACCTACCACAACGGTTCCCTCTCAGTTAAAAACAGGATCTTTCTAAAATAAGTCTTCTTATTCTAGTGAAGATTTTCCATTGCTCCAAAATTGTCCTCCTATGGTGAGTGGAGCAAGACAGTTTTTTTCATGTTGGTCAGTTCCCGTAGTCTGTTCACTGTCCTGCCACGGAACAGTCATTCCATGTTAATAATGTCTTTGATCTCCTCTAGTAGTTTTCTGTAAACGTGTGTCTATATAAAATGGTCTCTGTCAGCAAACAGCTGCTAGATACACCATAAGGATTACAGATATACATGGATATTCATAAAATAGATCATAATCTTCAGGTACTACACAAGCATATTCCCCAAGCACCACCAAGCTCACTTCTAGACCTGCCAGTTAAGAGAAAGATTGACACTTTACAGACAAGAAGGAATAAGGGGCAAAATATGGGGCAATAAACAGAGAACCCATTTCCAAGGTTGTCACTCCCAAACCTCTCACCTGACTCAAACTAAATGCCAAACAAAAGAAAGACAAACCAAACCCACAATGACAGGAGGGGAAGCTCTAGCTCTGAACCAACAATTACAGAAGCATCTTTGCCTCTGTAGCTCAGTCACAACTGTTGAACTTAAGGGAATTCTTCCCTTTGGAACCCTGCAAGACCTTCATTGTGCTCCATAATGGATCCATTTGAAGCAAGAGCAAAGAGCATGCACTGTGACCTAGGCTTCTAGCTGAAAGGAAATACAAAATTGCCATAGGAGTCTGAGGAAAAATAAATAAAATAAAAAAATCAGACCTTGTCATCTGGCTGGACATTATCGGCCAGTCCAGTCCAGCGCACTTTGCTGCCATGTCCCGCCGCTCGCAATAGCAGATACTCTACGTGTGCACACACACTCTCTGTGGATGTTTAAACAGAAAGCTGATAAGGAGTTCTTGTCTGTCAGCAGTATCTGAAGCCCACGGCTCTTTGAGAGCATTTGGGTTTACTTGGCGGGTCACGCTGACTCCTTGTGAACCATTTATCATCACAAAAAAACACCAGAGGTTGGCATTATGCCAGTGTCTTGTCTTTTCTTCCCTCCCCCCAGCCTTTCTTCCCTCCTGAGCATTGATGCTACATCAAAACAAACCTTCAGTTCACATAGCAACAGAACGTTTTTATATAACCTCTGCATGGGAACGCTATACAAACCAGGGGACGATCACTTGGACCATGTTAGGTAATTCCAGGATATCTTGCTGGTTTCTATCAAAAACACCCATGATTAAATGAACTATAAAACAGGAAGAGGATTATTCGCACATGGGCCAGATTTGAAAGGCATCCTGGCACTAAGGACATTAGGAGATTAGTGCCCCTATTGGTTCCATGCTCTAAGTTTTGCCATTTTCTATCTCATTTGGAATCAAGCTGGGGAGGCCAAGGCATTTAAGCCACTTTGTGAATGATTTAATCGAAAACAAAATGATGCTGGAGCAATTTGCTAAGTCAGGGCTTTAATAAGACAAAGACTCACGTTTAGATTTTAATGGGAAGTGAAAATTCCCATTACTATCTGAAACAGAGATATCTGTACACACAGTTATAACAAGCCAGGTCATCCTAACTTCATTTTCCTCCTTCCTATCACAGAATGTTACTGCTTTGAATAAGTAATAAACATATCTTTTCAAATTTTTTTCACAGTATGACCCCCTCATCTTTATACTGTGTTAATCCTGTATCCAGGGCTTCCACTAGTGTGTTGCAAGGAACATGAAGACCTTTTTATCCCTCTTCATGTATAAATTGACTCAGGATTTTTAACCACTTTCCTCTACCTCACTGAAGATGGACATAACTAGTGACATTCAGTGACATTAGTGTCATTAGCTGTTGGTTGGTATGTCCTACTGGCACACTCAGAATTTAGCCCATTACAAGACCTCACATCAAGAAGGAAAGAATTTTTCTCCAAGCCACTTCGACAACAACCACCTGAGATTTTTCACATTTCTCTGTAGCATGGGGCACATTCAGCATCCTAAGGTTAGCCGGGGCTTTCACTAAGTTCCTTGTTGTTCCCAGCCCATAGGACATTGCTAACACTATGATTTCTCCTGATCTCTTCTTCTAGACTACTATAGTCTTTTGGTCTTTTTCATTAGGTCCTAAATAAGTCATTGGAAAATGTGCTGTGGACCTTTCCAGTACTTATGTACAGTGAGACTGCCTCTAGTTATGGCATAATGCACTAGTCCAGTTCTCTGGCACTATTTGGGAAATATATTAGTTAAGGTGTATTTATCTAGCTAGGTTATTATGTGGTGCACATCGCTAAAGGATAACTTATGCATTGACCAGAACAAAATATATCATAAAAATTATAGATTAACTTCTGCAGCTCTACAGTAGCTCTTCTATACACCACTTTCATGGTAGCAGTGGTACAATGTCTTAAGACATTCTTCTTTCTCCATTTATCTCTTACTCCCTTTGCCTTGTCTCCTTTGTGTTGACCTCTTAACCGCATACAGCCAGCTGGTAGGGACTAAAACCAGCCTCTTTTTGGCAGGTTTATTTTCAATTCAATTGCGCTTCCTCTCTTGGTTCACAGCACAAGTTGTACAAACAGTTGCACCTGCAGAACTGAAATGGTCAGCACGCTGCAGCAAATGCCTGGGACCAGGCAGCACAGGGGGGACCTTGCAACAATATCCAGAATAAACCCTAAAGCCTCCGTCTTGTGGCACCACTGCCTTAGCTGTAGGACTGAGAGAAGGCTCGGGCGTACGAATCAGGAGACACATTGCTTATGATTTTTTGGAATGAACAGTACATTAGTGTAAAAAGAGATCTACGAAAGTATCACTTAACTATGACATTTATTACAGAACTACTGCTAGAGAACACTGACAGACCTGAGAGCTAGAACCTAGTACCAAGAACAAGGATTGCCTGCTGGAGTTCAAGAAAGCCTCCTGGATGACCTTACTTGGACAGACCAACAAATCTTAAATGCCAATGGCACCGAAAAGGGGAGAATTTTGCTGCCCACGTATTTTTCCTCTTCCTTTGCTGCTCCCAACTGTACAATTCCCTTCCCTTACACCAGCTCTGCTGCTCATCAGACCTTTTACTAAGCTATTTGAGTTCACCAACCCAGGAGGTAGCAGCTGCCCAGCCCAAAATAATCTGTCTGGGGAATGGACAAGCCTCTTTCAACAACAGACCAGATCAGCCTTTTTCCAGTAACTCTTCCCTAAGTCCATGAATACAGACTGGGACAGCCTAAACGACATAGAGGGACATGCAAAGAAGGTTCAGATCCTCAGCAGGATCGAGTCACGTGAGGAACAGTATGAAACTCCACAGTCACCAGGAGGCCTGTCCTTGAAGAAAGATAGTACAAAATACTTGGGCAAGAAGTCAGAGTACCTCTTCTCCTGCTGTTTTGACTATGCTGGGAGAGATGAGCAGGGCACCTGTGCAGACACCCCAAAGAATTCACTCTCTTGTAAATCCCTGCATACAATACACTGGACACTCATACAGCAAAATATTTAGACCTTAGTCTCATGCTGCCTCAAAAAAAAATCTGAAAAGTCTGAAATCCTCTACTTTTGCTACGGCAGGAACACTCTTGACTTCATATGGGCTTCAGCTTTTCAGTCTTTATTCTAATGCCTTTCAGGTTGAGCAAATCTAAGCCATGCAGGATTTTTACGAAGTGTTAATGGGCTGCAGTGACTCTATATAATCCAGCACTGGCTGGTGAGTTATCACACCCCATTGTCACTTCATTAGTTGGCAGCCTGGGAGAACACAGGTGCATCCTCTGTTGTGGACGGTGTGAGGTCTGTCACAGGGACCAGTGTGATGGCTGCTCCAGAAAAACACCCGCCTGCAGCTGCCCGTCTTCAGGATCAATACGGAGAGTCCCAAATATGAGTACCATGCCATCTTCAGATCTTAGCAAGGGATTGCTCTGCATTTTCCCTTCAACACATTTTTACCCACCAACTACTTTGACCAATCTATCTTCACACATTTCTCCTCTCAGGCTATCAACAAACACCTACACTTCCATTTCTGGGAATAAGCCTGGGAAGGCTTTTGAGAAATATTTCAGTCTTTGGTTTTGCAGAGATAAAGCAGAACAGTGCCAGCGTATCTAAAAGGTTATGCACATCATCTATTTTAGGTACATATCACAAAAGATAACCAGAGAGGCACTTCTGGAAGCAAATTCAAGGTCCTAGGTAAGAGTCAAAGAGTCAGCACGCATACCCATCTAGAGAGTCCACATCCAAATACATGCAGCCTTTTTGGCCACCAGTTGAAAAGACATAACAGTGGCCCAGGATTAAAAA
>VZSV01000120.1:1434147-1472828 GCA_013398735.1 Nothocercus julius
AATTTACTGAGCCTATAAATGCTAGCTATGCGTATTTGAAACCCCTTTTTTTATAATCAACTAAGAAAGAAGGATGTGTCCTGCAGGGCTGAAGGAGCTATCCTGAACCACTGCACCGCTGTTCTGCTGTTGACGCCTCTCAAAGGGAAGACCAAAGAGAGCAGCAGTTTTCTGGGAGGCTGTCAAAAGCCTCAGGTGTATAGAAAGCACACTGAAAACCGCTGCCGTCCGCCTCACAAGGTGTATTTGGCAGTCTGCCTCCGCAGCACGCACTGTTTCTGCCCTGCGTGTTACAAATGCACATCCTGGGCTATTCTTGATGGCTGGCTTGGGTCGGCCGACTCCTTCAGGCTTTTGTTTACTGCCTGTTATTTTTAAGAGCAGTGCATGGTATCTCCCATTAAAGCAGTCCCAACACAGAGAAACAAATCTTGCTTAGCTTGACCACAAGATAAAGCCTAAATACACTGGATAAAGCATTATATAGCCACTACATTAATTACCAATTAATTATTAAAAGGGTATCCACTGAGTTTTAATATGCATAAAAGACTATTGCAGTTGCCATGCAACTGTCTGGGAATCATGTAAACATAAATGTGGTCATTTCATTTTTATGAATCTGGAGAGAAGGGTGGCTCAGCAGAGCCACCATACATCAAAGCAGCGGAGTTGTATGGAAAGTGGAGTGCAATTAACTCTTTAGTGGGTGGGGGACTACATTTTAGGCATTAATTCAGTTACCAGTCTAGCAAAAAACGCCAGGGGCCTTGCGTTTGTGGAAGAGATTGCAGCTGCTTGGAACCTGGACTTGCAACCTACAGACTGACGTGGAATATTTCTACATGATGCAATCAAGAAAGGTCTTGGTGACAATCAGACATATTTCAGCCCGCAGCCTGGTCAGCCACATAATTGTATAGTGGAGGCAACGGCAGGAGACACATGTGATCATTTTAGCTGATCTCTGCCGTCTCATGCAGATGGCATCTGTCTCCACACTGTCTATACCAAAGCACAGAGACTGCAGTACACTTCCAGAATGGAACCGAGTACTTGCTCTCCCCCAAAAAGTGCTAAAATGATGATGTTTTCCAAAAGAAAAGCATTTGTGACTTCAGGTCAAATGTGGGAAAAGTTGTTGTAAACCAGAAAATAGTTAAAGGTCAAATATACCAATAATTAAACAAAATGCTTTGATTTCAGAACTGTATATTCAATTGACCAAAAGCATAGCTTCAGTTACGTTTTTTGCTTGTTTCTGTTTTCTCTGAACCAAATTTCACTTTTTGGTTTGCTTAGCAAAGGAAAATAACATTAATCGTGATTTGGCCAGCATTAGAATGGTATTTAGAAATACATACTTAGAAACAGCAGGCGAACACACAGCTCCAACCCTATTCCATCTCTTTCTTGGAAACACCAGCTCTTGTAGTTTAAATAACTTAAGTTGCTAGCAAGCCCAACGCCTACCTTAATATCCAATTTACAAACTCCTGAGCTCTTTTTATTCCTGCTTTTCCTAATGCTGGCGAATGCCACGCTCACACTGGAGACCCACATACTCCTGATGATAAAATTGCTCCCTTAACCTGCGCCAAGAGGTTTTCTCTTCTACCTCCATTTCAGCTCTGTTGCTGACAGACCTGCCAGGGAAGAGACATTCTCAAGTTGTAATTTAATTCACATAAGTGAAGACTTGAACCGAATTTGTAGAAATGATTCATGGGCTTAGCTGGCACATTTTTTCTTCTTCGGGTTTTGTTGCTGTTGCTTTTTTACACCTGCACACAATTTATGAGAGTAGGCAGCATGGTCTTAAACTCAGCTAATACTATGCCTTAATCCACTTAAAAGGAACGTTTGGCATTTAACTTTATTATAAAAGGTATCAGTTAGGAACTGTCAATGTTTTCAGTAGTGATATCTAATTACTGTAACTTGCTACAGGCTATCTTGTTAAATTCTAGTTGAATGACTAAGTATTCCTGACAAGTTTAATGCATTATTAAAGGTGTAATTACTCAGTTATTGCTCGTGTAATTCTGAGTTAATTACATGACATCTAAATTCATCATTTTTATGTTTATTGAACTTTGGTAAATTCACTTTTAGCTATTGCTTGGTATTTACACTGTGGTTCCCTCTTCTCCTCATTTTGAACTTAAAGGAGAACGTGCCCCATTTGCTCAGCACAGCAAGTAACCAGAAAGGCTAGAAGCGGAGTATAATCATTAAATGCCTGATTTTCCTATCCTAGTTTTCAGTTTTCCCATCCTAGACTAGTCTATTAACATTTAACCACATAATGTTTCAGCAGATTAGCCCAATTTTAAATTGGTGAAAATAAAAAATAGGCTACAAGTTTATAGATGAGTTGAAGTGAAATTGTCATCAGCAGCAAAGCTCTCCCTGACTTAAAAGTGGAATCTGCAGGGATCTTTGTGCCGGGAGAGGGAGGGCACAAAGGGGAGACCCCGGAGCTCCATGCTACAGGCACATCGCTGTCAGCGGCAGCGACTGGATGCCAAAGGGATGTCCCCATGAATTAGCCACTGGGATTTCCACTTGTAGCAGTCAGAAGCAATGTGTAAGTCAAACAACGCATCCGAAATTCCCTTCTACTACTTTTGTCCCTCCTGCAGTGCCTTTTCTCCACCCTCAGTTTGTAAATGTGGCCTCTTTCCTCCCTCTGCTATGTGCTCTGTGTAGCCGGTTGTTCCTTACACCGTGTTCACTGCAGGAAGATGCAAAAGGCAAACGCTGTCCATGCCACAGCTACCAAATGAAAACCTTGACACGCTGAAGTGCCATTGTTTTACAGGCAGTGAATCCAAGGTTATAAATCTTCCCTCATTCCCATTTGGGAGAAGGATCTTCAATTAAGCAAAAATTGATTTTCTAATGATTTCTTCTTCTGCTCATGATTGGTAGATTGTTTGAAACTGCTCCAGTCCTGCAACATACAGAGAGAACGTTTAAACATGCATCGCAGTTGACAGCAGGACTGATTTTAAGTTGTACTTACTTAAAGTAAGGCAGTTTAGCCCTTTCATTTTTGGCAAGAGCTAAAACTTTTAACAACTATGAGGGAAGAAATGTTATTCTACCTAAACACTGCAAACAGGAGCCAGTAAGAAAGGAAAGAGAAAATGCAACAGGGCTTGGGGAGCTGTTTATGATCTTACAGACTCCATCACTACCATGCATTGCATATAACACTGAGGTCAGGACACGCACACCTTGCAGTGAGCTCAGTGACCTGGGTAGTTAGGAATGGCTGAGACATTAGCAGAGACTTCACTAAACAGCTTGATAGACCAGATACCACATTGTTTCTGTTGACAGAGGTCCTTGAGAAATTAGG
The DNA here is from genome assembly GCA_013398735.1 of Nothocercus julius. Classification (NCBI taxonomy): domain Eukaryota; kingdom Metazoa; phylum Chordata; class Aves; order Tinamiformes; family Tinamidae; genus Nothocercus; species Nothocercus julius. The sequence goes on from VZSV01000120.1 coordinate 1,437,515, forward strand.
GTCTCGCGGTCAAAGTTTTCTAAGCATGTTCAAACTTCAGCCTCGAAACCGATTCAAAGCCCAATAAGCTGAACAATTCTTCCACTCCAATTTCAAAACCATTTGGACCTAACTTTAAGCCACGGGCCTTTTTTTAAAACTGTACGCTTTGGAGCACCCAGAGAACAATCAGAATAGGATTCAAATCTTATTAGATATTAATTTAAACCTTACTTGTTACTGATACATTGATATGCACTAGCTCACCACATAAACTCTCTGAACGTACTTTGGATTCTACTGACACTGTTGTTAATGGGGTATAATTTGAGATTCTTACATCTACAAGGGCAATACTGATTGTAATCAGTGTTGTCTTACTGCTTAGTGGTATTTGCCCTTCACGTGAGGGTACCACTGTGAGAGGCAGGACACAAACACAGCAAAAAAGACTCTGCCCCCATCTCATCTCATCCCATCCCCCTAGACTTGCCTTGCTACAGCAGATCCAGAAAAATGTTAGAATGCAAAGAAAGCCAGAGACAACACTACTCAGTGAGGAAGCCTTAGATACCCTTAATCTAATTCTCATAACTTTATGGGCATCATGGCCCGGGACAAAACTGTAGGAGAACTGATGCTTTCGAGTCAGCTGGCACTACAGGTCACAGATGTTTCCAAAGCTGGACCACCGAATGTCCCTAGTTTAATCTTTGTCATCTACAGATGACGTTGGCCAAGACAATCTAAACCTTGCTAGAACAGTAAGTAGAAGTAGACATAATATTTTCTTGAAGCAATCAAACAATCCTTTTTTCTTTCAGTCTAGTAAAGGAAGTTTGGAGATTTTCAGCTCGCATTTCTGAGTATGCTAATTTCATCAGTGCCCACATATTATTCTGCTTGATCTGACCTGAATCTGACTTCTGCATTTCCCAAACTACTTTTCACTCAGCGGTTAATTAAAAGATTTGGTCCCTGACACACCGCTTACAGCCCTTATTGGCACCCATTAGCCCAGCTAGACTAATTCTCCTGAAAAGCAAACCTCCTTATATTCCCAGGGTCACAAGTTCACAGTCAATTCCCTAAATCTTTAACATTCACTGTTAGTTCATTATTTGAACCTAGTCTGCTGTAAGAGGCTGTATTCAAATGCAGACATAAAAAGTCATTCAAGAAAGACAGTTTCTCACACGCATCACTCATCACTTGCCAGCCCGCTCCATCGCTAGCTATCCATGCTCCATGCAATTGGGCCTGTATAAAGCCAAAGATATGAAGTTATCTGATTTTCTTTTCATTCTTTTTGAGCACCTTGTTGTCTAATATATGTCCAACAAAGAAAGAAAGTGCAGGTAGTAATCTACCCTGAGCAATTAGCACGTATCATGCTTCAAAATTAAAATTACCTCAGCGTTTTGTTTTCCTGTGCACACACCCAAACCATGGCATTGCTTCTCAAGCACTAGGACTACAGGCATAAATCTTTAAAAAGTCAGTACTCAAGACTAGATCTCAGCTGAGACTCTACACAACTATGCACACGTGTTCACCCATCCGCATAACCACATTCACACACGTTTATAGGCACGTTAGGACTTACACCATCTTAGCAATAAAGGGTAAACCACAAACTTTAGCTCTTCACCAGGTGGTAGATCTCCAAAAGCCCTGAATCCCTAAGAAATTTGGCTCTTGGGCTTTGATTCAAACCCACCCTTACTGTAGTGAGATAAAACTAGAAGCGAAGGCCACTTAGGTAGGTGTGTGGGAAGAGAAAGAGGCAAAGTTTAATTATTAAAACTATGTGGCCATACAAGCATTCTACTTAAGCTAAGAGGAGTTGTCATTAAACTCAACCTTTCCCCCTTGAACCTGGTGTCTGGAATAGCTCAGACACCAATGACGACCTTATGTATTTCTTTTAATTATTCTGAAGTAACCTCCTCCAGCTCCCTACAAGCCCTCAGCTACTTCAAGCAAAGCCATTCTAATGATTTCGATTAAATCTTGGCCTCTCCCCAGCAGAACACAAATTAAAAGCATTACTAGGAGGATACAAGCTTCAGTGCTTGGAAGTGTTATATAAAGAATGGGGAAAGTTGCCAAGAGCTTGTTGTCATTTCATGTGTCGTGGGGGATGATTAACCCCTTGGTGGCTTTTCATACCCTTGCATGATCACGTGTCACATTCCCAGCAGGTTTCCTTCTCGTGTCTGCTCTCCCCTCATTACACTTTCAATTCTTTTTAACCTGCTATTTGGAGAAAATGCTTCTCTGAATCAAGCACTTGTATTTGGGCCCCCAAATCACCTGTGCTCTACTGACACAATTCAGAGGAGACCTCCTGCACTCCGAGCCTCCAACTCCCAAAGGTCTCCAGTCTGTGCTATGCATGCCTGCGCTCTAACCCTTAAATTTTCGTTGTTGCACATGCATTTCCTGAGTAAAAATCTGCAGTAGCAATTGAATCCACAGGGTTTCAGCACGGCTGTGCCAACATCTATCTCCTCAACTGAAAGACTAACTCCAGCAGCTCGCAGGGGCAGCAAACTGGGGCCCAGGCACTAGCAAGGGCAGCAAATCTGCTTTGTCAATGTAATACCCACCGAACCACGCTGGGTGTCCAGCTGCCAATATTGCATAGGTATGTCCCAACTGTGAGCACAAGCATGGACATTTTTCACACGAAATTGTAGGGATCAAAATATAATCCTGTTTCCGAAAAGCAGCCCTGTGCCCTGTTATTTTTAACAAAACAAAATAAGAGTAACCAGGGGGTGTACACAAAATAAATGTGAAAGTCTCATGTAAAATTATTGTCTCGCAGTGACAACGAACAGTGACAACTGTTCTATGACAAACTCATTTTTACCAAGGCCTTAACCTACAAAAACAGGGTATTCCTGCAAATCCTGATCCCGTACTGCAACCACACATGGTCCTTGGCACTCAGGCAAGCTGCAAATGGAAAGCTATGAAATTGGAAACTCCCAGCCACTCCTCACAGTGACAACCGGGCGTCAAAGTAACAGGCAGCGGAGAACAACTGCACCGTCGCTGGTGACGCTGAAACACCTCAGCAGCAAACAAAGATGGGACATAAGGTCTCACATCTGCCAAAAACCGAAGGATCAAAGATAATCAGCTTCCAATAGAAAGGTACAAACAGCAAAGAAAGAAATGCTGCAACCAAGATTTGGTATTTAAAAAATACGATAGCCAAAACACCCAATCAAAATCTTATAAAATAACTTCAGAAAGGATTTTCTGAAATGCAGCTAAGATGATCAAGCAATACCTGAAGGTGGCCTGGGGGAGCCAACGTGTGCCTGCAATGCCTCTTTCTCCAGATTTATAACAGCAAAAATCAAGGAAGCACTAAACCAGCAGGAGCTTATTATCTCTCAAAAGATAACTACAGACAGTTTCATTTTAAAAACAATCATCACCATTTTTCCTGAATAAATTCCTGAATGTCTCTTCTGATGGCAATTGTGGTGCAAATACACCAAAGCCAACTGCTGGAGAGGCTGGGTAAGAAGGGGACACCGTTACAAGCAGACACTTGCTTTAGCCAAGCCACTTTGCACATCACAGGTACCAGCACCCACTGCACTGCAGGACAGGGCACCCAAATCCTGCACCCAAAGGGCAGGATGGGAACCAGCACCACTGGAGCACCTCATCCTTCAAGCAACTGCTTTCTCAGCTCATATTCTCCACTGTTTTTAGGAAAAACTCATATCCGGACTGCCCAGAGAGTCATCTGCTAATACTACTTACAAAATTTTGCTCAGCAGAGCAGGATGAAATTTCACTTTAGCAGAATCTCTCCCCTGGTACCACAGGCCTTCTCCGGTGTCCTTCCCCTCTCTTCCTGCTGCCCCCTATCATTTATCATCTTAATCCATTTGTTTTTCAATTTACCATTGAAAAGAGAGGGGGTAATCCAAAACTCAAAACATGGTTTTGGTTTTGCAGTGTAAATATAGAGATTGTCATTTTTTATATAAAAATGCGTCATTTTTTTCAGCCAGCAGTATTTGCAAATTCCTTAAAAACAGTATTCTTTTTGTCTAATAACAGAAGATAGATCATCCCTGTTTCTAATATTCTGTGTTTTATTTATTTATTTAGGCAGGGAGGGGGTTGTTTGTTTGCTTTTTTAAACTCCAGTGTACCCTTTTGCCCCTTTATTTTCCCATATTGGGAAGCCACTTCAGAGAAGGGAGGCATCAGGGCTGGACAGAGTAAGCGCAGAGAAACCCTTTGCTAACCATGTAATAACCACAGTGCAGAAAAGTATGCTTAGAAGTTTTTCCATTTTAATCCATCTTGACATCTTCATCTTTCATACTCCTATTGCAAGACACTGATATGTTTTCCTGAGCAATTCAAAAGGAAAATTCCTTAATATACTAAGAAATCCCCAATCAATTAGGATGTCAAATCAGGAAATAGTTCCCTACATTTCATCAAAAAGATGCTCTACTATTTTTTGTCAGTCATTGGATTGAAATAAAGAGGTAGCTGCTCACAAAGAAAGCTGTCACGTCAAATAATACATCTTTCACTCAAAGATATAAACAAGTTAAAATGTGGCAGAAGAAAAACTCAATTGACTCTGTTTAATAGAATCAACTAATTGGGTAAATTACACCGATAATGATGTTAACCATTGTGCAGACATCCTGTCCCGTAGTTTTGCTATCCAGCACTCCTGCTCACCACGTTCCCTTCTCACTTGCTTCCTCATGCTGGGAAATATGGAACAAAACATCTCAAGGATCAAGCTCTGCTTGACTGAAGGTTTCATCCAAACACCTGAACAGAGCCCAACCTTCTGAAATTTGGGTACAAAACTTATCAAATACCAATTCCAGGGAGAACACGCAAACACAGCCCTTGTAAAAAGGTTCCAGCAGGTCATGAGAAACTCCAGATTTACTCAGTGTGAGTACATGTCATTATTCACACACAAAAAACTTTTTTTTTTTTTTTTTTTTTTTTAGAAATTAGTTTTTACTAGAAAACAGGTAGGTTGGAAGTAACACCACTAATCTTTTAATGACTATACAGGAAAAACTATACATCACCTTCAAGGGTGTGCTAATTCAGTTCTTTAACCGGTGGGAACGGTGATCACATCCAACCACGAGTACTTCCTTGAGCCTAAGTGTACAAAGAGCATGAATAATTGGAGACAGGAGAGCAACATTTTCCCACTTTGCTCCTGCGGAGCTGAACGAGCATGTGGAGCAGCTGCCAGCCCCTGCCAAGCATCCCATGCCCGGAGCGGGCCATGGGTGTAAGGGCCAAGTGTGAGTTTAGAATAATAGATTTGTACTCACTTAGTTACTTTTAAAGCAAAAACCCAAGCAGTGCAACCTCAAAGGAAGCTTAAAATACAACTGCAGCCTAGGGTCGTGATACAACTGAAAACGCTGACTTCGGTGGAAACAAGGCAACACGAATTTTCTCCACATACTCAGTGCGCCCCATCCTAAATGGCTCTCAGTCACGGCTTCATTCAAACTGGACATTTCCAAACTGGGCACAAAACATACAAAAGGAGCAAAGTGAATCTTTTTTTTTTTTTTTTTTGGTGATTATTAAGATAAACTTGGGCATACAAAAGCTTAACAGTCCACAGAGAGAAAGGAGTCTCCGTGAAAATTGATTTAAGATGAAAATTGATTATACAGTTTTTGTAGGGCATAAAAAACGGTAGTTTCCAAAAGCTATAAAAATTACAAACATTCACTTTGTGTATTCCCTTAAGACCCATGAGGAGTAGCCAGCTAAGACCTCTATCAGATAGTTGGCATCATCAAACAGAACCGGCCTGCGTTTGTAAATTGATTTGTACGAGCCAGGCCTGAAATGAAGAGTGGGGAATTTTTGAACTGCTACGTTATGTGAAAACCAAGCTGGAAGTTCACATAGCAGCATTCTTTGTTGGTATGAAGTATCTTTTAATAACACTTAATATCAGACTAAAAAATGAATGGCATTAATGACATATATTGCTATTTCTAAAGATGTAAGAAAGCAGAAGGCTTAGTTAAGGTTAAATTACTCAATTTAAATTTTCACTTCATTTGAGAAACACAGAGAAGCTGGTGCTTGCCAAGGTCTGGCAGCTCTGGAAGGTGCAATCTTCTTTTATCAGGACGATGGAGCCCAGATTTGTTTCTAGCCAGTAATGCTTGCAGGGAGCCAAACGATCCAGCCCTTGATGTTCCTCAAGATGCAAACAGTGATTTCTCTGCCCCATCTCGCAGCATCAGAAACATTTTACACAATGTTGTTAACTAAGAACAGATGACTGAGATGAAAAGCTCGCACATACTACCTTTGTGTAAAGAGAACCTTGTGCATGAGACAGTATTTACAGTTGAATAAACAAAGCCAATAAAAGAACACGATGGTGTTCTGAAGTAATTTGTCTTTATTTCTGTTCTAATTCAGAGGCTACTAGTGATCCACGGATGCGCTGTCCAAGCATTACCCACTTAGAATAAACAGTCACTAGAGTCACACGCAGAGTTTGTGCTGTTTCCAGTATTTCTCCCTTTGCCTGGGAAAAGGGTGGGTGCTGGCAGAGGAATAAAAGCTCTAATTGACCTCTGCTTCATTATAGAGACCTGTGCACATTTTTGTTTTGTTGCCTTTTTTTTTGGTCTTGCTTTTAACCAATAAGTCACATTAGCTTCTAAGTAAGACTTGCAATTGTTGGTTTGCTGGTTGAAACCTGAGTAGAAGTGATGCTGCCTCCGAATCCTTTAATGGTGGCACGGCCTGTCGGAGGAGGAGACCTGCAGCAGCTGTCAGAGGTGGCCGCGCTTCAGAGCGCCCTTTCCCCAGATCCCTGCCAGCCTCCTCGCTCACCAACAGCTAAAAAGTATAAGCCAAGATTTTCCGAAGTGTTGTGTCTGTAAGAGCCGTGTGCTTCAGCCCACTTTGCAAGTCTCCAGCTTCATATTCTTGGCTGCAAGTACAGACAACAGTAACTTTTGTTTTCCCTTTGAATAAAGCCCTGCTTTTTCAAGGTGTTTAAAGATCACCTACACCCTAAGCCAGGAGAATCAGCGATGTCTGCTGTGGGTTCTTCGTTTGCAAATATATGGTAAGAGGGGAAAGGAAAAAGAAAACTGGTTTCTTCCTCTTTGTCCTCACTATGATCAAAGCTTTAGTCTCCTCACCCAGCAGCTATCAAATAACCCTGCTCAGGAACATAAGAGTCACATGAGATCGGTAAAAGAGCACAAAAATCAGAGCTTGTTCCTTCCCATCTCAGGTCAGAGGAGCATTCACAACTCCAAGACATACATCCCACACAGTATGTTAAATTAAGCCTCATCTTTTCGCCTACTTTTTCCTGAAACAAATGTCTCTCAAGTCACCTTTCTTTTAACTTCTTCTGGTGTTTTTCTTCTTCAAGTATGTTAAACAGACTACTGAGCAGGCAATAAGATTTTGGCATACCTGGGGATCTGTGAAGAATACAGGCAAGGGGGAATGGAAAGGAAGGAGATGGATTTCACTCCCATTTGCTCCACTAAAAATTGCATAAAAGCACTAAATCATCCATTGATTTGCCAGCAATCAGACCACAGCAGCCAGTAATGACACAAATTCAGTTTCTACTTCATCGAAGATGGAGAAGTGTCCATATACCATTACCTATTTCCTGACTTCCCTCCCACGAATACACGTTGCAGTACATGATGAGATCAGCTTCCCCGCGGCATAAGATAGGTCTGTATTTCCTGCCAGAAATGGGCCAGCAGCACCATGTGTATCTTGTGTCTTCAAGTTCTTAGTCCAGAGAAACAGGGAAAAGAAGGAATGCCTCACTCCTGGATCTGCATCCTGAGTTCTGCCTGTTTTACAGGGCGGCTGCATCTACACCTACTACAAAACCTGAGGGGAAAATCCATACCTCTAAGCACTGGCAAGATACATTAAGAGGATATAACGAAGAGCAGAACCCACAGAGGAAGTCGTTCCAAGAGCGCTGTGATTTTGCTTCCACTGAATGGTCTGGGCACATAGTGGAAAGTTGCCCCCAGTCTTCCCCGGACAGGATCTGGTGGACAAGCAAATGAGAGCTGGACCGTGTCACCGATTCCTCAGCCGCCGTCCCAGGCCCTCCTGACAGGAGGTGTTTGCAGGGTGCGTCAGAAACACACAAATACTAATTCAAAAAGCAGTTGGGGAGTAGGAGGGGAAAATTCCTAAGTTCTTAACTGTGCAACATGCAGTGTTCCAACAGCTTTTGTGAAAACATCAACAGGCCGCGCAGCTCCCAGCACTTGCAAAATAAACGTACCCAAATATAAAGGCCACAGAGGTGACTTTGTCAACCAGCAGAAAACATGACAACAGCAAGGCCAGGAAGGCGGGGGAAGTTGTTTGGAATTTTTATGATTGTCAACTACAGAGATAAAGATGCAGACGGACTCAGCATTTACTCCCACAGGAAAATCACATTCAGCCTAGAATGCTGCTTTAAAGGAAGAGCAACAACAACAAAAAATGATCAGGAAAAAATAAAACCTTTCGAGCCTATTTCTTCATTCCCTGTTTGGCACAAGACTGGAAGAAAGCATGGAAAAAAAAAAAAAAAGTTTAAGGCATTTTTTCACCTTCTACATTACAGCCACCAGATTGCATCCATGGATGTCAGAGCACAGCGACCTCCTGCCATACCTTACTCACCATATGTCTGCCATACCCTGCCTCTCTCGTAGAAGTGAAAATATGAGAAGGGTGCTGAGAAAGAGGCACAAAGGGCAGCAACATTCTGAAACCTGCTTTCGTGGGGGCCCCAGAATAGCTGTGCTCTGAGTCACAACCTCAGCACACTTTGAGCTGGGCTTTTAACACCCCTCCACGAAGCTTCAGAGCCCATGTCACTGACTTCCGAGGGAACCTGGGAGCCAGGACTCCAAAAATACTGCATTTTCCCCTGTGCTCAAACCACAGATTGGCACAGAGACAAAAACAAGTGAACACTGTTTGTGCTTATGTTGTTTTAAAGTGGATGGGAGGAAATCAAAAAGGAATTTCAGTTCTTTGGGGTCATTAATGTTCAAAGATGAGAGCAGCTTTTGGTATCAGGCCTGCATCTGGATTGCACCCAGGATTCCCATCTCAAAGTCATTGAACCTTGTCACATTTTATCTTATAGTCCTCAAAGGCAACAGCATGTCGAGCATGACCCATTTTAAGCATACAAAACAAAGGAATATATTCTCCATATGCTTATCATATGTTCCGTTCAAGTCCTCTCGCCAACTCCTAGCACAGCTGATATGCAGCCTATTTGTAGGGCTTGACCTCGAAAAAGCTTCATCTCAGCCACACATTTTGCCCGTTCAACTCATGCACGGTCCCTACAAGTGTTTGTGCACATTGAGCAATCATGCCTGAAATTGTTTATTTCTCTAATGCTGATAGCCAAGCATGAAAGAGGTGCTGCACCACAGAGCTACAAAGAAGTGTGAAACTTTCTTTTTTGTTTTTAAACAAGCACACATGCACACCTAGTGCAGGCTGCAGAAAATGACTATGAATAACAAGGGCTCAAAGCAGAACGAGAGGAAAGGCAGTAGAATAATGTTACAAGCACCCCTTTCTTATGTACTCAGTAACTTTAAGATTATTTAGTTTAGTTAAACTGCGTTTTGACCATGAGCATCTGTGTAGCACTAAATATTTTCCACCTAAATTATGTAACTGATTTACATATTCAAAAGACAGCAGTATATTGCTCAATAGAAAAATCCAAAATGATGTTCTTCAAAATAAACAGAAAAACTCAAGTCCATCGAGCTATTGTCAGGAATGTTGCTGCTTTCAAGCTGCATTCACGTCACAGCTGCCATGAAACAATGTCCTTCCATGGCCTTCTTGTCTCCTTCTACTAACATCACCTTTCCTGTTATCTGCCTTGGGCTCTCAGACTGGACATTACTCATACTCCCCTACAGAACGGACATATTTCATACTTCCCTATAGACTCAGGAGAGGCTCAGAGCTCCCACCCTCACTAAAACTCTCTTACCGACAAGAACGGATTTGTTTCTGCCATGATAATACCAGAATACTTTGAGGACTAGAGAAGACATGAGTCATTTCATGCCCTGCTCCCAAGGGTTAACTCCCAAGGGTTATGGTCAACTGCTGCTCTTTCTACTACTGTATTTCAGTACGAAATGGCTGGAGTATAAAGCACTACCACTTGTTGATGAAGCATTTTCTCATTCATTCGCACTTGCTTGAAGCTGCTCTGGGTGCCAGCTTCAGTACAACTGCATACACAGTCTTCCACTACACCTCCCCTCACCGCGTCTTGCAACGAATCATCATCATCTAGCACGAACCCGGACACTCTGCCTTGTACTACAAGCTCCCCATGCAAGTTATTAATGATTAAAAGCAATTTCCTGCCTTTATGTTCACATCCCCATTGCCCATGCACTTTGAAAAACAGTGTCTAATACAAATGACATGGCTTTCAAAAGTTTCTGCTCTACCCCTGGGCAAAAACAATAAACACCTTGATGGAGCTTTTATCAATCAATTTTCATTTAGTTTCTTTCTATTAAAAAGTCTTAAGATGCTATACTTAACACCAGGAACAACAGCAATGTACTGCAAGGCAAAACAACAGTATTACTCAAAAGAATGTGATTGGTATGTTCTGCAGTTTGTGGTGGGTAGATCACATTGATCAACTTTATTGCAAATCACAGTGTACTATGGGATTCATTTATATAAAGCCCCTGAATATTACTCTCTGACTTGAAAAGATTTTATTTTCTATTAAATTCGCGAAGCAGCAAATGCTATCTCATACACATTTAACAAACAAGAACAGCCATATGTATTGGGTTGCATACAATATCATAAAATTGTATTTTAATTTCCCAGAGGAAAAGCTATAAAGATATGAAGACCTTATTCCTCATCAAGCTCTAATTATGATATTAATTGTTGATTCAAATCAAAATTTTGATCCTGGATTGATTTAACAGCCTGACCCAGTCTGAACAAGGGGTGTAAATCAAGAGAACTTCCTATGAAGTTCCTCTGGTTTTTCATCAATCTCTTTGAAATCAGAAACTTGGGCCAAAATGTTACAAAGCATAGAAAAGATGCTTATTGATGGATGCATAGATGTGAAAGCTTAGCATATTGATTTTTTTTTCCCCCAGGAATTTGCAAGGAAAGAAATAGAAATTCAGTGTTTGATCCCCAATCTGAATAAACTTCAGGGTTTTCTTCCAGTTTGTACCAGGAAATTACAAACGGACAAGGAATCTGAGAGGCTCCTTTAAGCTAAAAGTGCCAAGAAACAAGGGCTGCTAAATAAACGTCAAACAAAACATATCTCTAGTTTCTATCGTTGAGGACAGAGAAGTCTCTATAAACAGGCTGCTTAAATACAAAAGCAAATATAATAAAGATCTCTTAATCAAACCCGAAGTCTCAGTGGAATTGCAAATTCCTTAGATACCAATGTGACAGGCATCTAACAGGGGCCTGACCCAGCTTCTATTCAAAAAAACTGGAGAAGTTCCTCTAATTTCAATAGATATTAGATCAGGCCTTAGAGCTGGCAAAAAAAAAAAAAAAAAGATAATTATGAAGTTTGGATTTACAATTTACAGTGAAGGCAGTTGTCGGCTTTAGAAGTCAGCTCACTGTAACAGAGGCTGACTTGGAAACTAGAGCAACTCCAGGTAAAATCCGCTTGCAAGTTCCTCTTTGTTTTTCTTGAAGCAGGTTCTTTTCTGCTCCTCCACTTTTCAAAACTAATTAGTATGTTTTAAAGCTCATGTTATCACTTAACAGCTTGACCAAGCTTTAGGCTAAGCATCTACAGCAAAGGAAGCTCAATTGCCCAACTCACAGAATTAACAATGGGGTAATTCCAGGTCTCTGCCCTGGAAATTATCCTGAGATGCAAAAACAAATGAAGACCCCGGTATTTCTTTTATGGTACTTTCAGCAAAAGAACAATAGTCTTTCTAGACCTTCTAGCCCTATTGGTCTTGTATGATCCCAGAAAGAAAAAACACAACTCCACAAACAGTTCAGTCAATATGACTTGTGCCCACCAAGATGGGAACCATCCCTACCTTCTCGGTCCCCTTTTCCCTGGCAATGTCCCCATCCACCTCTTTGATCTACATGTTCGCCCGTTCTGTCGATACTCTGATCCATCTCTCAAAGCTCTGCTTAGGCAATACCCAACTGCAAGAAGCACCTGGCCCAGTTACTATCTCGATCTCCTTGCTCTTCCTGCTCTGATTTTCCATCTTGTAGTCGTTCATTATTTACACTGCAGGAGCATCCCGAAGCCCCCAGTGCTAGGTACTGCAAAACGGATAGAACAAAATGTGAATCTGCTTCCCGAAGAGCTCACACCTTTGCAGTCAGCTCTTACATATCACACACATTACCCTGTCCAGACAAGATTTTTGTTTGTTTGTTTTGCTTTAGCCATTTACTCCCCTCTATCCCTCTTTTATCACCCCAGAAAATCACTGGCAATACACATGAAATATTTAACAATATGTCCTTAGAAACTATTCAAGTCTGCACCAAAATAGTGAAATACAAAATTGGTATGGAAGCACATAATTTACAAGCTTTCTCTCAATATACACCCCAGCTCCATACTGGGAGGAGAACTTAAAGTCGATGTCCACAGGAAGCAGGGCAGCAGCTATTTACTGACATGGACGCAGAATGATCAAAATATTTTTCTGCTCAGTACTCACACCCTGGCTGCTACTTAAGCCTGTGCAACACTGTGCAGAGTGCCAGCTCTGAGCATGTCCCACCATTTCCAGGCACAGCTCTGCCAACCTCAAGGACCAAACTTCAAACAACTCGTTCCAGTAGACTCATTAGGGGTGGACACACGCTGTGTTAAGGTGCTCTGTGAAGTTCAAGAGCAGGCTAAGCTGCACACATAGACATAGCAAAGTGAAATCCTCATCTTCAGTTGGGAAGTGTTTCCACAATAAACATAATAAACAACAGTGGCAGCCATCACATGCCAACTCCCCACTTCAGTACTGACACAGGTGTGAAATTAAGCTTCCACCTGAATTTTCTGTGAACTAGTTAACATTTCCACTGCACTATTAATGTGGAGAGAAAAAAAAAAAAAAAAAAAAACACCACTCTTCTAGCATAACTGCACTTTCCAGTATTGCTTCCAAAGCTGGAAACATGGGTCAACACTGGAAATATTTCACATGGCACCTAACCAGTGAGGAAACAAATGCCAAGCATGATCTAGTGTCATCCAGATTAGCTCCCGCTGGTGCTTGGATTCAAATTAATGGGTTACCCTCCCAGCAAATGTCACAGGAAAATCTTGCCAGGAAACAGCTTACCAAAAGAAAAAAACAACAGTAGTAATAATAATAATAATAATCATATTTCATCTTGAATAAGGCATTCCATTTCAGTTAGAAAGCTCCCTCCCCCAGCCTCTGCCTGAGCACACCTTGGGAAATGAGATCAAGCAGGCATAAACAAACACCGGCTTCGGCACGCGCAAGGAAGTGACACCTGAGCACCTCGAGCATCCCGACCATCCCTGACCCCGGAGTCCATGTCCTGTCTTTAACACGTCTGACTCCATTCAAAACAGTTAAAGGCATCATGTACCTCTCAGCAGCGAGGATGCCAACAGCGAGCAGCTTCAAAAGGCTCTGCTTTCCTCGCTGCTTCGAGGAGGATTCCACTTTGCCAAGCAGAGGGCTGCAATGGGAGGGCGCTTCACCTCATCTCTAGGAAAGGAGTCAAGCTCCTGCATGCGACACACTGATCAGACAAAAAAGGCTTCAAATTCTTCTCCATCTTCAACAAAGCACCCATGTTAGTTAACGTACATGGTTTAAGCTAGGTAAGATCCTCTCTTGGATCTTACTGTACCAAATACGTATCTGACTCCAAACGTTCCTTCTCTCCCAGCTCCCCCAAGAGATGCTGCTGCTGGGCACAGCCTGGTACTCACAAGCCTCCGCACTCAGCCTCCGGCCCGAGCAGCTGTGATATTACAGCTAGCCCAATTTATGGGTGCTGATCCTCTTAAAAATGAGTCTAACCTAGTTGGCCTCAAGGCAGCTCTGAAAAATCTCCAGCATGAACATCCTCTACCGGCGCTGCTGCTCTGCAGGTGCCCTGCAGCAAAGGGCAACAGCGCCGTGGTCTAATCCCTCATGCAAAACAGAAGTTGAGTTCATTTCTGGGTTTGGAAGCTCTTCCACGGAGGTGTTCTGGGTTTCCTCCGTAGCCAGGAGAGCTAACAAGTCTTTCTTTTCTAAATGAGATCCTTGCAAAATGATATTAAAACGAAAGTAGGGGCTTCAAAGGAAAACACAGAATAACACAATACCCGGTTGAACAATGAGAGCTGGTATCCGTGGGCCTTGACTACCCATGAGTTTGAGTTTCTTAAAAAGCGGCATGGTTTTAAATTAACTGTACAGTTAATCAACAGAATTTTTTTAAAGATTCAAGACATTTGAATGATATTCAGAATATTTTTAGCTACCCTGCAACACTTTTCCTCAGCCAATATTGTGTATTCAAGCAAGGGGGGTTACAATCCTTCTATGTAGACTCTCTTCAGTGAAACAAGGAAAAAAACAAGTAAACAAGTTTGGGTTCATGTTATTTCTCTCACTGCAGTGAAGTTCTCTGTCCAGTATTACAACAACACACCCGTGATTCACTGCCGTGGGACGAGGCAGCATTAACTAAGAGATACTCCACAGTAAAACTTCTCTCCGTGACACCTAGAGTCAGGCGCAGAGCTGCCTACCCCAGCGCTGGGGATGTATCACCCTCCAGCTGCAAAGCCAGCACCACACAAGAGGCCTGATGCTCACACCACCCTGCTTGCTCCTTCCTTCCTTCTCCTACAAGATCCATTTAAAAAAACAATCTATTTTCAGGAATTGAAAGTCCTGTCCTCTGCTCTTGCATCATTAAGACTAGGAAAAAATAATTAAAGATCAGTTTACTTATCTTTACTGCTGTTTGTTTACCCCTTCATGCCAGATGGCTTAGATCATGAAAATAGATCCGTGAGATGACACAAAATCCTGCAAATATTCAGTGCCCAGACCTCCAGTGGAGCTCACTGGAAGTCCCATGCACGTGGTGCCTGAATGCCGGTTTCACGCCTGTTGGTAAGTCAGCTTCACTTTCTCATTCCCTCCAATTAACAAAGTATTGCCACATTTAGGTTGGAGACAAAGAACTTAAAACCCACACAAACTTTTCTAAAAACCAATTTTCTCAACAAATAGCACCAGAAAGCATTATTGCCTCTTTTCCGCAAATGGTGCTCCCTAAACTCTCCTGGCCAGTCAAGCCTCTTCATCCTTTTGCTTTAGATGCTTACTGTTTAGCAGACTGCTTTCAGCGACAGCTTTGCCTTCCGGCTTGACCCGATCCTCTTCCACCATGCATTAATGGAGGCTGAACCTTTGGCATCGCTCTGATTTCTGCGGCTCCAGGCTGCAAAGTTACAAACACAGCAGACATCAGAGCCACACAGCAACCACAGCTGACAGCTACCAATTTCTCATACCTGCACTACAGGCAAGGAGGGAACGCCCTTCTTCCCGCTCCCTTGACTCCGGGCCTTTTTTGCCTTCTTCAAGGAGACCCTTCCCAAGGCTCTGGGGAGGCCGCACGCAGCGATGGATGGTGCATGCTCCCATCTTCCCTCTTTGGCCTGACACATCTTCTCTCGGAG
Organism: Nothocercus julius; assembly: GCA_013398735.1. Classification (NCBI taxonomy): domain Eukaryota; kingdom Metazoa; phylum Chordata; class Aves; order Tinamiformes; family Tinamidae; genus Nothocercus; species Nothocercus julius. The sequence continues at coordinate 1,453,299 of VZSV01000120.1, forward strand.
CACTACCCGGGCATGCCCGTCCTTTCACGTGCCCTTGCCACAGCTCTGAGGACCCCATGTGCAGCGAGACACCAGCCGCAGATGAGGCGGCGAGCGGGAGCAGCTCCTCTGATCAGGCACAAGCTCACACGCGTGCCGAGTAAGACACACGGAGGTTAACACGGTCTCGTGCACACGTTCACCAGCTTCCTCTCCAGATGGAGCGAGACCTCCCAGAAAGCATCTGCGGCGCTGCGGAGCATTGCCGGGTGCTTCGCTTGGCCTCGGCCAGTCTTTGAGAGCCTCAAGCAATTTCATGAACAACTCAATTACTTTGTAAACAAACCCATGCTCCCTTAAAACACAAAAGGAAAGGGGGATTTTTCAAAGGGGAATAGAAAATTAAGTTCAATGATTTCTAATGCTATCATAGTGTTTAATATCCTGTCTGTGACATATCAACAAATATCAAAATCACTTTCTAAGTTACCCACCAAGGCTTGATGCACAGGGGAATGACAGCCTTACCTGCCAATAAACTAAGCTCAGAAGTGCAGCATGTTAGGTGCTATACAGGCACAGAAAGGCATCACTTCTTTGCACCAAACTGAGGAACATCTGCCTTATTTATTCCTTGGAAAGCAGCTGAGTTATCAGCTGTGAATGCTGGGTGACACCAAAAAGAGAGTACACGTGTATCTATCACTGCAAGGATAGGCTCAGGTTTCCCTTGCAATTCCCATGAAGGTCTAATGAGCAAAAACAAGAGAAACCATCAGGACAGAAAACAAATCTAAAAGCAAAAAGGAGATGGTGTGAATAATTCCATGCTATTTTATAGGTGCAAACCTGCAAATCATACTTAAAGATGTATCACCTCTCAACTCAGGTGCCACCTGCATCTGTCCAAAGGTACCAGGGCCTAATGAAGTCAAAAGGGCTAGAATAAAATAATGCTGTTTTGTAAGGTAAAACTTTTGCTTTCCATTACTTTATCTACATTTAACCTCCTACAGGCTTCAACCCAGTGCAAGCCCACAGAATTAAATTCATTATTATTCATTATTCAAACACCATCCCTTTGTTTTCTGGAATAGCTTTGTAGCCTGGAGTCAAATGAGCTAAAGTAAAATTATGTGACTTGGCATTGAAAATATATTACCTCAGCTGCCAGAACGGATTTAGCAGAATATGTGCGCAGTTCGTCACTTCTTCCCCAACTGCCTTCACGCACACAAAGGGGTATGACAGCCCCTGAGTTATGAGGGGCCATTCGAGGGGCTGTGATGGATTAGATTGTTTTATGCACTGACTTAAGATCTCATTTCCTGCAACATTCACAAGTGCTTTCTCCACGGCTGAATAGAAACCTGCTCTGTCCTGTGTATATTGCCCTCCCTTGTTAGCCAGCAAGACTACAGATCCGGGGAACTCGCACTAGGAAGAGCTCCCACTTGCTCAGGGATTCAGGCACGGCCTCCGAACCGGCTGCGACGTTGCAGAACTGACAAGCAGGTTCTCCCGGTGCCTTTTGTTTAGTCCCAGTCAATTGACTCTAGAATAAGGGAACAGTCACTTGCAGCGAGCACGGGGTGGGAAGCAAGTCCTAATCGCATCTCCGACACGTCTCACGCTGCAAATTTTACAATGCAGATTTTCTGTTATTATCAGAGGGACGACAGGATGGACGATTCATCTGGGGCTTTCGGCACCTTGCTACACTGCTCTTTTCCTGGACATTGCAGTCCAATAGGACGCTAAATCTAGTTTTAGGACTGGCGCTACCAAAACAAAAGCGTCAGAGACACAACCCTAACGCAGTCGTAGGCTGCGTTTCCGTTCTACGAGGCATCTGACCACAGCACTAACTTAGGGAGCTTCTCTTCTGCTTGTCCTTACCTACATTCTTGCCCTACAGCAAGATTTCTGTTTCTGCTATATCCAGAAAAGCTGCTTGCAGGCCACACAATGGGCCACGTCAGTGAACCTCACCAGAATTACTATGAAATATTGGGTTTTGCACTGGGGTAAGGCAAGAGCCCTCACACCTGGCTTGGCTGCACACACAGGGTCTCATGTTTGTCCAGAAGTTCAGCGGGGCACACAGAACCACAGCCCAAATAGCCCTGAGTAATGCAAGAACACCCCCATTCCCTCAGTGCTGCAAGGATTAATTTCATCTATTTAAGTATTAACAATTTTAAGGGTAATAAAGATATTAGCGAGAGTATTTGTCAGATTACGTCCTGGAAATTCAACTATATTAAAATTAATACAGATGGGAAAAAAATAACTACATAGCAGTTCTTGCACCTTGCAGAGACAACCAGTTAGATCCTAAGTGCATGCAAACACATAAGCAGAGGCTAATCAGCCCGAGCTTCCCCTATTCTCTTTGCTTGAGCTGTATCATAATAGAATCTATGAACTGCAAGTTTCATGGTAATTAATCTTTGAACTACTTGTTAACTCACAGTGTGAGCTGAATATCAAGTTGACTGTGTTTGTAATCACTGTCTTCAATAAAGGTGTGTGAAAAAGTTACCAAGCAGAATGGAAAAGCAAAATAAAACAGAGTATGATCCTCTTAGCCTGAATAAGAGATAAAGTGAACTAAATAAGGTAGCAAAAATAATCGCTTGACAAGTTTTAGCTATGATTTACCCAAGTGTTTTCTTCAACGGTACAAAAAAGCCACCAAAAGTAGCCTTAACTCTGGAGAATTCACTAGGTTTTACACCGGAAAACTGCTGTGTGTGAGAGAATTTATTTTTAAACAATTATGATTTGGGGTGGGGTTTTTTTTGCTTGGTCTTTAAAACGAGGAAAGGGGCTGTGCATGCATGCGCACACACTTCTCCCTGCTTAAGGCATTTTTGCCAAGTTGGCAAGAACTATAATAAAAATTAACACACAAAGTTGCCTGGAAAATATAATGCACTGGCAGAGAGATGCCCACCAAAAACCAAGTTAGTTCATAAATGGGAATCTGGAAAGGTGGGTGAAAAAGGAGTTTGGAAAGCATTTCCATGGAACATAAAGTTTGAAGAGTTTTTTTTTTTCTTCCTCTTTAAGGCAATGCTGGAGACCAGAACGCTAAGGTAATGTTTCCCATGACTGATGTGTCTTTCACGTGTTCCTAGTCCATCATTTTCTGTATGTGCTAAAAAACACGTTCTGAAACACACCTGTAATTTGGATTAACTAGAGTTCCATTCTATGCATATTTAATAGCCAAAAACACCAGATAATCCAAGGTCTAATTTTAATCCACCTGTTGCCCATCCTCTCTTCCTGCTTTTCTGCCACATCTTTTAACTGCTTAGCTCAGGGCTCGCTGGTTTCAATAGAAATCTTTCAATGAAGCCCAATGAAAACGAGGTCCAAACATAAGACAAAAGTTAACTGGCTTATTTCTAGTTAGCCTACCCTTAATAGTGAACACATGTGTAACAGATTTCCTGAAAAGATATATTTATAAGCACAGGTTTAAATGCCCCCTTCAACTGGGGCCTAAACGAGAAAAATCCTAAAATACTGCAGATCTACCAAAACATCCCATTTTTTTAATTAGCTATTGGACACATAGCAGGTAACTCTGAACCGATCACTACAATTTTTTTTCTTTTTATATATAAATGTTTATCACTAGTTAATTTATATGTGTACTAACAGCAGAATATAAAGGTCTAGAGCCAGGAACATCAGATCAGACTGAGGGAACAGCCAGATACCCTGTTGGATCAGTTAATGAAGGAGCTCATGCAGGGGTAAAGTCACCATGGCAAACCAGACACTCAGGTGTGGAAACACAACAAGTACCCTAATCCCATGCAGCGGGAAGCACAGTCGCAATACAGATTCATATTCAGTTGGCTGTTTTTTGGCATTTTGTTTTTTTTCTCACAGCAGCACAGAATGGCTGAGGTTGGCAGGGAGCTCTAGAGATCATCTAGTCCAACCCCCCTGCTCCAGCAGGGACACCCAGAGCACGGGGCACAGAGCGGCAGCCAGGCGGGTTTGGGAGATCTCCGGGGAAGGAGCCTCCACAGCCTCTGTGGGCAGCCTGTGCCAGGGCTCTGGCACCCTCACAGCAAAGAAGTCCTTCCTCACATGGACATGGAAATTCCTGTGTTTTAATTTGTACCCATTTCCCCCTTGTCCTGTCGCTGGCCACCACGGAGAAGAGTTTGGCCCCTCCCTACATTGTCCCCTCAGGTATTCCCCCAACATATATTTACGCACCTGTATTCTCTCCATGTTATTATTCTTCATTCCCTTTTTTTACATTGAGTCTGAAAATAAATATTCTCACAGGACTGCCTAGGCGAACACAAGCCTGTCTTTCCTTGGGATCTCCAGCGCTTAGTTCTGCCAAGTGGGTATCAATGTGACACCGACGCTCTGGGCACGTCTGGGACCGGGCGAGCGGCCCGTGGACGCAGAGGTACCGCAGGACTCGCGCTCCAGAGCGCCAACACCGACTGCGTTTCCTCCACAGAAGGGTAACGTTCCCGTTTTGGTTCTCTCCCTCCAGGGAAATGAGCTGAGCTAGAGCCTTCTCGCGTCTCAGATGATTTTATATATTATATATGTATTGTACAAACATTGGTGCATTGCCATGAATATGTTACTTATAATATCCCATATTACTATAATTATATTACTATAGCATCTTATTAAACGCAGAGATATGTCGAGTTGCAGCACAGTTATTAGATGTTCAATTTCAATTGATTGTCAAGAACACAGTCATTAAGATTAAACATCTGTTTAATAGGTATATCTTATTACATAGTTGCACTTAAGTCCACAGGCAAAATCTGATTTAACATGAGACATAGTTTAAATAAACTAATTATGCAAGCACGATCTAAAACCAAGCTAAACACGGACCTTTGAAAACGACACATGAGTTTAATCAAAGCCAGGGCCTCAAAGTGAGCAGAACTTAACCACCAGCCTGAGTCATGCATGTGTTTTGATTTCACAGCTGAAACGGGTAAGGCCAGCACCCTCTGGGGGCTTCCTGACTCAGCCCAGCCGCTCCCACCCACGGACTGCAAGGCAGCAAATCGTCTCTTTGTTCCCAATTACAGGAAACTCAGCCTGGCTGGATTTGGGGACACACGGCGTGCCGCCTCCGTACGGTAGTGACCTCTCGGGGGGTTTGATGGGGTCCCCGGCAGGTGGAACCTGCCCCGTCCCACGCATTGCCCTCGTGCACCCCGTGCCGTGAAGATGTGTTTTTTGCTATGTATGCTCCCAAAATGAGGCAGAAATCCAGGTATGCACGAGGGTGGGTGCAGCTGGCAACGAACAGGGGGTGCAGTGCTGAAGAAGCATCCTTGCTTCCTAAGAAATAATCCGTAAACCTATGGTCCATGAGAGGACACAGAAACAAAGATCTGGCAACATAACATACTTAAATTCCATATTTACGTGAGGAAGTTCAGGTCTACTTTATTTTTCTTTTTTTTTCCTCCCCTCTTCACTTAGGACTAAAAAAGGATAAATCATGTATTTGGACCTAGGAAGACTCCAAGGTGTTTCCAGAAACAGAAAGCAGGTCTTGGGCAAAATTCCCTAGTATTTTTCTGTATTATTAACGGCCACACTGTCAGCAGGCTCTGCTCTCCGTCTCCGGGGAAATAATCCTACGTGCCTTATTGACAGCAGGAGATTGGTTGAGCCTTTCGGTACACCCATTCCTCAGTTCTTTCGATACTTGACAATTTTCTCAGGAATTCTAGCTTAGTGCTGCATGGGAAATAGAGCCGGTCAGGAAACCAGATAGCAGCTCCATTAAATTATTTAAGTTTTGGAATTTTTTCCATCTGGAGTCAGAATTCAGCTCCATGTCATGGAACTGAAATTCAACTTTAATACTGAAATATGCCATTTCCACAATGAATTACACCCTGTCGGGTCCCTAAATCCCCTCCTGCAGGGCTACAGCAAGTGTAACAGATAGCCTCCATCACCACGGCCCAAACCTGACAAAATTTTCATTGGCTTCAGCATTGCCCCTTGCTGCCAAGGAAAGGTGAAACAGTGTCTCAGCAATTTTGCTGTTGCCACTCAATGCTGAAAGGAATCGCACTCATTTCCAGATCTGTTGCAGACATTTGGCAGTTAAAGATCTCAGAGATCCAAAAGCCTGTGAAACCCACGGGTCCTTGGCAGCACGTGCGGCTGATATGGAGCTGGGAACCTGGAAACGCTGGTTTCCCCTGGCTCCAGTAGCCTCCGCCTGGATAAGGTTCTCAACCAGCCTCGCTCCTCCTGGGCCTTCCTGAGTTGGCCTGCTCAGGAAGCCCCAAACCATCACAACTGTTGGGCACACACATTGCCTCGAATTCACAAAAAATTGAAATGCAAAGTCTGGTGGCACCACCAGACAGAAAGCGAGCTGATTTCTAGCAAAACTTGCTGATCTCTCCCTGGAGGTTCTCAAAATTGAACAGTTTCTATCAAATGTTTACACGTACCAAGGCAGCCAGTTTTAAGGGAAGGAAAGAAGAAAGAAACAAGTTTAGCTGAGATTTTTTTCAACCGAATTGGATTTTTCTATACAGCATCATCTTTTGTAAGAAAGTCCAGACATACAACAGAATAGAAAACCTCAGAAAGGAAAATGCAAATGCACCCTATCGGCACACAATCAAGAGAAATGTCAGATTTTTGTACTCAGGATTTTTAATTGTTCAGAGACAGCAGCGCTGGCAACCGATGCTATGGAATGCTACTTCTTTCCCCACATCTCAGTAATTGTTCTAACGACCTCCTTGCAACACATGGGTGAAAATGTCATAAGATTTCATGACAGATATAAAATTCATGTGATTGCCAGTAAAGCAGTATAAAAACTCCAAAAAAATAAAGCCCACAAATACTTCCTCACATTTTTAATAGAGCCATGTCAGGACTGCTCACAAGTTTTTATATTGGTTACATGACCTGGTTACCCACATCCTATTAGGAGATAAGGTTTGTGTATTTTTCTCTTTTTAGCTTTAGGAAACAAATATTAGGCTCCCATTTGCCAGCACCAACGTCTGTCCTTACAAAAATGCCCCCTGTGGTCTCTAGCTTTTCATAACATGAGACAAACTAAATACACCTATTCTTCCTGTATTCCAACCTCTCCACAGTAACATGGTGAGTAAAAATAATGCAATAAAACACACCAATACAAGCCTGTGATGAGCAAGTTCCCTCAGACACACAGGAGGGATGTATTCCTTAGCTTTAAGTGAAATAAGCCATTAATAACAGGTACATTACACAGGTCAATTCATAAATTGAAGCTTATATGGTTACATAAACCATGAGTCTAAAACTATCTCAGCCAGAGCTTGCCATTGGGGATTACTTAATATGTTTTCTAACAGTTTGGTTTTCCCTTTCCCATTCTCTTCACTCAGCACAATGTCCTCAAATGGGTTCAGAATTCTCTTCCTCCACCTCAAAGTGCTCACATCACCCTTCCTCTTGCTGTTTCTTTTGTTCTGTTTTTTAAAGTTGCTCCTCATAAAAGAAACAATCCCCACTCATACCACTAATCCGTTTTCTGCAGTAGGAACGTCCGAGCTCTCCACGTTGCTCCCTCTCAACGCTGTGAGGGTCATTATGTATCCACTGCCCTTGCCCATTGCAGCTACGACTCCAAGGACCTGCAGGTGCAGCTCTGCAAAACGCGAACACTCCGTCAGCCTCCCTCCGGGCTCGTGCCAGGAGCCATCACCGCCTTCTGGCAATAACTCAGTTAAATAAAGACATTATACCCGTGGGTTTAGGTCTAATCATTAACTTAAATAGGTGATTCTGTTAATCACATTATTTGGAAGCATCCGGAAGTGGTAGAGCTGAGCACGATCTCCACAGGAGGCAAGGAACTCCAAAATGAAAATAATTAAGTGCAACAACCAGACAGACGCTCAAGAGCAGCTTTTACAGATTTAAGTCCCAAGCCTTTTACCAGATCTATTCATACAACAACCTTTCCTGTGCAGAGGTATCACTGAAGTCAACCACGCTGCACAAACATGCAAAGAAACAGGCAAAATCAACAACAAGAACAAAAAAAGCAGAGACAACAACAAACACACAGTCTAGCATCAGGAAAAAAAAAAAAAAATCAGTGCAATCGATCCAATGTTTCACAAACAGTTACTATGTGCTATTATTATTGTTTTACCTTCTTCCAGTATGAATAGAATTAGAAGGAAACTCTGTATTTGAAAGTATTTCAGACCCTAGGCCATCTCAGACCTTGGTTTCAGTTGTTTCATGCTCTGGACCAATTGCTGCAACACGCCAGCACCACCTTCCCAAATTTGAAGAGCCTCTGACCTTCAGGAGAGCTTTCCCTACCTGCATCTGGACCTGATCGCCGGGGATCTGACTCATCTCTGCTACAGATATACTCAGGTCTTGGGTTAACATCTGACGTTCCTTTGCAGCCCAAAGAATCTGCCATGATTAATGTGCTCCCAATGAAAACCGTAAGAATTGAAAATGATTTGCATCTGATTCATTAAAAGAGCATTCATCATGATAATAGATGGGTTAATTTGTGATAGCTATAATACAGATGCATTTCCATCGGAATTCTTTGGAAGTTTGGAATTTATTCATTAAAGCCTGGCTAGTTTACAGCACCAGCCACACTGGAGCTTCTGACAGGACAGACTTAGACCTCCTTGCAGAGAAGGTATCCATGGGACGACATTCTGCAAGGAAGACAACATGTTCTAGGGTTATGGCAGAATTACTTCATCAGTGGCACTTCGCCAGCCTCTTCTGGTACCTTTCATGCCTAGTACTACCTATGCCATAGATGTGACCCAGTCCTATACGGTAGGTTAGCAGAGAATCATAGAATGCTTAAGGTTGGCAGGGAGCTCTAGAGATCATCCAGTCCAACCCCCCTGCTCCAGCAGGGACACCCAGAGCACGGGGCACAGGGTGGCAGCCAGGCGGGTTGGGAAGGTCTCCAGAGACGGAGCCTCCACAGCCTCTGTGGGCAGCCTGTGCCAGGGCTCTGTCACCCTCACAGGAAAGAAGTTCTTCCTCATGTGGAGATGTTACAGGTCACATGGACCGGGCAAAGACAAGGATCCGATGACTACAACCCAATACAGAAGAGCACAAATTACACAGATATGTTTCTTAGCCCTGTCACAGCCAGTATGACCATGAGCAACACTGGCCTTTCCCTGTGCTCCAGTTTTCATCTGTACAATAGAGAGGACGGCAACTCTCTCCCCAGGGCTATGGAGAAGATGCACTTGCAATATTAGTAAGCAGGAAGCCCTTAGATATTATAGCTTTAGGGGACACAGACATACCCAGGCAAGTGGTCCATTGCTAAGGCTACTTTCTCTTCCTCATAATCTCTCTCCCATTTTTTCTCTTCCCCCCTCCTCTCTTTTTTAAAAACACTTTTTATCTCCTGATGCCATCGGCACTACGGAAGTACCGTCTGTGTGTCCGTGGCTCACACACTGTCCACGCACCACCAAGATTGGGATCACTGGCCTAGGCAGATGGATACCTTGGGCTGAATCTTCAGCTAAGGAGAAGCGTACCTGCCCACGGCTGCAAACGCGTCGAGACGTCACCCTGGCCCTACATCTCCTCCTAGCTCTGCTGTTGCTGGTGACGTGCGACTTCCCGGCTCCGAAGGGAGCCCACGTTGCCACATGAGCCTGCAGTGGTGACACGGAGGTGACACGGGCTGCAGAGCAGCCCCTCCTCACGGTCCCTCATCCGCTCCCAGCTCCAGCATTTTCTCAGCTTAGCAAAACGTAGACAGGTGCTTGTGGAGCGCAGCGGCCATGAGGCCATCAGATGCACAGAATGTGACTGCTGCAACGCATCCAAAATGCTGCTGTTGAATCCCATGAGGAGGAGAAATTTATATAAGCATTCCCCTTTTCATTCCCTGCCTTCTCCCCAAATCTTTTATCGGTGGGATAAAAACCAAGCCAGGAGATGGAAAAGCTCTTTCCGAATCGGTAGTCTAAAAGCACGGGAGGACTATTAGAGCTCTCCAGCACCAGATGAGTGGGGGGTTTCTGATTTACCGTTCCCCATCCCTTTCTTTGTTCTGTTTCCACCTCGGCTGTCAGCTGCTTTGAAAATGTGTGTGTATGTGTGTGCATCCAGCTCAGGCTGGTTCCTGGCTCAGGGAAACATTTTATTGGATTTGTTACTCTTTGATGCTGATTAAGTCCATGGGGTAGAAAAAAGCAAAAGAGAGGGGGAGTCCAAGGGGAGGGGAGAGATGCAGTTTCCCTGTGGCTGCAATGTTTTTAATTTATTATTAACCATCTCTCATGTGTTATCTGACAGCTCTGTTGAATTCTGGATGCAGAGGAAAGCAGCGCCTTCACTCACAGTTTTCCAGGGTGTGCGTCCCCGATCTTGCCGAATCAAAGTCCAGGCTGCTCAAGGAGTTAACTTTGGAGATACTAATTTAAAACAAGTAGATTACAGGGAATTAGTTCCCTAGGAGTTGGAAGGCTAAAAAGTTTCAAGGTCAGAATTGCACAAGAGACCTTCCTGATAGCTCAGGAGCGCAGGTCAAGAAAAACAAGGAGCAGAGAGCACTGAAAATAATTCTACAACAAAGCAGATCCCAGAAAAACATATTGCATACATCCAAATACTTAGCTTTTCCTCTCCAAAATGTACCCTAAAACAGCTGAATATACACAGTGTCTGCACTGTCACCTACGCCACAGTCCTTTCAATATCTGCACTTCTTTGGACATTGCTCTGATTAAGTTTCTAGAGAAGAGGAAATCTTTCCACTTTAGCAATACATTCACCCTTTCAGATGCCTTTCCAGGATGTTCCCTCTAAGCACCCAAGCGCTGGTACCTTAATCCTACCTGGACGCCTGCAGTAACGAAGAATTTCCCAACCCTATTATATAAACAGCAAGAACCAGTTTGCTTGACTACATGGAAAACAGAGGGCAGAGATCTGGAGCCTTGTTCCCAGTTGTGTCACACCATCAGGTACCTCCACATAAAGCAGGTGTAAGAGGCCACCTGTGCACTCTAGCAAAGTACCAGCCTGCTGATTAGGCAGCTATTGCACAGATGCAACTGGCTGCACAACACGTCGTGGCTGCAAAACCATGCCCATAGCTTCACCTCAATTTTGCCAGCCACCAGCTAAAGGGCATCAGGTGTTCCCAGAAGGCAGTTTTGAACCAGTGCTCCAGAAGTTAGGGTCAATCTGTAATTTGTCCTGATGTCTCTTTCAAGACATCAAGGAAGAGAAGAAGGCTCAAGTCTAACGCACTGGTTACCAGAGATGGTCATTGATGCTCATTACATTTGTGCTGCATTGGTTACCAGCAGTCCCAAGGAACATTTCTTTAGAAACGAGCTTTCCATTTTTTTGCTGAAAGCCTCAGCTCAAGTGAAACAAGGTAGAGTTTGAGGGGGGGGGCGGGGGTCAGTTGGAAGGTATGGACAACTGTAGATTGGGATTGTAGCAAAGCTGCAAGATCAAGGTCTTCAAACTTCCTGCCACGCGCAAACCCAGAAGAGCAACTAATTCATATCAGAGGCCACCACAGCTGGTGCAAAGAGCCTCTGCTGTAGCATTGCCCTCTCTCCATCCCCGGGTCAACTTGTAATTCTTCCGCCACCAGACTTCTAACATGGTATTTGCAAATTACTGACTGTTGAGAAGCAGGGTTGGTGCAAGGACAGGAGGTTGGTGACATTCAAGATGCCCTGCTAATGCTCTTAAACACTGCCACCTCCTGGGAGCGAGGAGATAACACAGTTCTTCCTCCATCAACAAGAAGCCGTGCGTTACAGATGGGGTTTGGTACCATTTATGTGGACACCAACAGCTCCACCACTAGAGCAGGGGCTCCAGCTAGAAAGATCTGGCCATTAAAACAGAGAGAAAGCACCTGCAAAGAGCACTGCTATAAAATCCACCAAGAAGATCTAACTGCCTAAATGTTCAGTTAAAGGAATTCCTGTAAGACTATCCAGAACATGGTGCTGTACAACCTCCTGTAATTTTAGGCAAGTGTATTTAGTGCACTATGTAAATGAGCGCAAAAGCAGTCTCCTTAAGGCTCACCTCAGGGGAAACCAGAAAAATAAATTTCACTTGACCCCAGGCTCCTCCACAAGTATTACTCCCAAACCGCCTATATCTCTGTTGGCAAAACCCTTCACACCATGTTTTATCTTACTGCTAAAAATAAATCACTTGTAAATTGTTTTATAAATTATGTATAAGAGGAGGCCTCATAGTCTAGAAAGTGCTACCAGTGTATTCTACATGATAAAAAAAAAAAAAAAATTAAAGGATCTCCAAGGGTGGGAGGGGGAAGGGAATGGAGCACTTTTATAAATAATATATTCAGTGGTCAAAGAAAGTTATCACCTTTTATGAAGTGTTTGGGATTCATTATGCATAAAAAGTGCAGCACTGCTTCTACTGTGCATGATATCAGGACGTGCTTATTAAGCTTTACAGCCACCAACTAAGTGATTATGGTGCCACAATTTGTTTATCTAACCAAAACTTAGATTGCCACCTCTCCTCACTGGAAACAAACAGCTGATCTGTTTGACAAGTGCCAAAGCGACGCCATCCATTCGTCTCAGAAAGATGATGTCCCCGTCACCGGGGTTTCATTTGGTATTCATTGTAATAGCACTGATCCTAATGAATTCATTTGGTATTCATGTGGATGTCACATGTATTTCCAGAGATGTTCTGCTGTAATTTAGCATGGGTTAATGGACACCTCTATTAAAGTGTTATTGAAAGTTTGACATTCAAATAACCCAGTTTAAAATCAGACAAACCTAGATATTAAAGCTGAAGGGAGAATGAGGGGTGGGAGTCTGTGTAAGAGGCAAGACTGAAATGCTGTCTCAAGATGGCAACACTTCTCTGCCTGCTGTGACGGGAAAACTGCTTCATCCACGTCATGTCCTCCTTTCTATCTCTGATAAACCAAAAACTGAGTGCTGAATCTCCACAGAGACTTTGTGATGGGACTGCTCATTCAGCCTGAGCTAGACCTTCCACTCGGCCTTCCCTCCTGCCTTGTATAAACAGGTATAAACTGTGGTACAGACTCAGGGAACAGATTTAAAGGACAGCAAGATTAGCCCAGGAAGTGGGAGTCCGACACTCTAGTGTCTTGCAACTTAGATGCACTACTGGACAGAGCAGATTCCCTGTTCACTTTCAAGAAGGCACCAACAATTTATGCCTGTACTGAAAAATATCTTGAGATGACATAGAGCATCTCCAGGTTAATAACAGATAGGTATCATTTCTTTAGAAAGAAATCAATTATCTTTTTTCTTCCATAGAATTGTTGACAGTAAGTCAGCTCTTTCGGGTGGAGTCTCACTCCTGTTTTTAAGGCTTTACAAACTTTGAACCTATAATGTGCCTATTTGGTATGTGAGAGCTGCAAAACGTACAATAGCAGCCTTGGGGTGTAAAGGTTTTGCTCATATTTATTTGGGATGACCTGAATAGATAGTAAGATTTTGACCAAAAGGAAAGTCTGAACTGGTGAGTAATATGACCAGCTTAAACACAAGATAAAATCTCTGTACCACGCTCCATCACCACATTATAACCACACATACAACCCATTTACAGCAACTGTTGCCTATAGAAGACACTACATCACATATTTGGACAACATAATCATCATAAAATCTGATATTTCACCAACCATGAAAGAAGATGCAAGCCACAGAATAAATTGATTTTACTCTGCATTGTAGCAACATCACTCAGCTCCACCCATGCTAAAGCAGCCTCTTTGTTTCCATGATAATTCAAGTATTTGAAATACAAGAAAACTAAGAAAAATAGACAATTGTGCAAAATACATGAGGTCCAAACAGAGCTCGGAGGCTTGGGGCACCACTTGTTGAAAAAACCTTCTAACTTTTGAGAGTGCTTCCACTATGCTACACTCACAACACTGCAATCCCATCACAAATTTTATATACTAGTGCCTGCAGATTAAATTGCTGGCTGTAGCACAGCAAGTGCCAATTGTGGCCATTTTCCTAAATGCTACTTTGGGGACAAAATACACATATGCCTGTTGTAAGCTAGCATCCTCCCATTTTTTTGTCAAAGTTGAAATTCAACTCTGTGCGGAGGTTCTCCACAAGTGTATTTGTTAAATGACGCTGCTTTGCCCAAAAGAGGAGTTAGTTATGAACTAAGTGGAACATAACTTCACAAAGGCCCACTAAACAACTTTGACTTTTGTTATCTCTGGCCTTTCATCTGCACAAATTTAAAAACAGCGGCATCCGCTGCTCAGAGCAGCTACCTGCTGCAGCTCTCGGGCACCAAGGGGACAAGCAGTGCTCGAGCGGGGAACGCTCTCGCGTCGCACGCCCACAACAAACTTCTGCAACACCTGCAAAAAACGACTTCTCTGCCCCGAGGCCGGCTGGCACCCCAGCAGATGCCATCTCTACCCAATTAATTCACACCTTCGTTACCGCTCAGCCTGGCTCCGGCAACAAGGTGCATGAAGCCTTCAGCCATACGAGCGGCTCAGTGACAAACATCCCTGTGAGCACCTCACACCAGTTCTTCACCCTTTGTGCTCAATTTCTGGTTAAATTTAAGGTCCTAGTTCTTACAGTAAGGGCACTCCATGGGCTGAATGCAGGATAACTAACAGACCATGAAAGTCCTGGAAACACACAAAGGGAAATCAAGGTCAATAGGTTTGTTCTTAGACAAGAAGGAAGCTCCTCTCCGCAGGGCAGGAGTTTGTAGAATTGCAGACCACTTGCTCTGTGGCCAGCGCCAGACTGCCAAATTTACTCTGTGAAAAAATAAGGATCATCTACTCTAATTGAAAAGGACAGATTTCACACTAGGTAAGACCTTAGCATTTGGAAACTGAATGTTAAATGCTTGGCACTTACTCCATTTCTGTTGGATTTTCCTTTTTAAGAAGGAACTATACAGCTTGAGGCAGCAATAAATAATTTTCTTAAGTTTTATTGCAGTGCCATGAGCCATTAATGGATAATTTTGCATTGTTTTCAAGACAGGGCAGCAGGCTGAATCACGAAGCAGCCATTGGGCCCGTTACCATTTGCTTAAAAGCAGAAGTCCCTCACCTATTCCATTTTAAACACCAGTCAGTTTTCTACAATCACTTCTCACCCTCCACCAAATTACACACAGATCCAGGCCTTGCCATCCAGTAGCAACGGTCTCACAAGACCCAGCCCTCCTAAAAGGCTCTGTAATTGGGTACTGCTTTGTCAAGGAGAGTTTTAAAACAGTCAAGACTCCTGACCTTCAGCAGCAGAGGAAAGACCTTTCCCAGGTTCATCTGGCCTGCCCATACACCGCCTCAACTCCTTGCATCTACATTTTTCCTTGAGATCAACAAGCAATGGAGAAGGTCCCTGAACTCAAATAAACTGGAATAAAAATTCAGAAGTAAGCCTTGCCTATTAGATGGCTTTGGAAAGAGATTTTCAGGGGTAGACTTTCTCTGGGAGCAACCAGTATCAGACAGAAGCTGGTTCGTGGTGTCGTGCAGGAACGCAGCCAAGATCGATGGGCAGCGGTTCCTCGTCCGCCTTTATTACACCACGTCCTTCCCAGTTTGGGTGCCTCTCCTTACTTCTGTGACTCTATGCTGTTAATCCTCAAATATATTAACCTCTCCATACTGCATAAAACATATGGGGACACTGCAAATACTTTAAAACACAAAAATCGGGGATCATTAAACCTAAAAAAAGACCCAAGCGTACAGCCTGTTTTTATTTGCCTTTACCTCTAGATCGTAAGAACTCTGTG
Source organism: Nothocercus julius (assembly GCA_013398735.1). NCBI lineage: Eukaryota > Metazoa > Chordata > Aves > Tinamiformes > Tinamidae > Nothocercus > Nothocercus julius. The sequence goes on from VZSV01000120.1 coordinate 1,469,142, forward strand.
GTATAATCAGATCCCTTTTTCAGTACAAATTTCATGTGAAAATATACTCTATTTTTCACAAGCCTCATTTCCTCCATTAAAAATAATATTTCTAATTTCTAGCTACAAAAAAAAAAAAAAAAAAAAAGGAATGGAAAAAGAACAGTTTTAAAGATTCTGCTAAAAAATTACCTCAAATTCTGAAAGTCCAGTGAAATCAGAAACTACCAAGCAAAAGGGAAGACTGCAGAAATGAAAAGAAGCTTGTTACAAATACTGTAATTTGAGTTATAACACAAGATTTTTGCTATTAAGACTTAACATGCATCTTGTTTCACCTAAGTTTGCAGCGGACTTGCCCTTGCAGTAAAGCAGCTGTAGATGCATGGCTTACACAAGAAAACATTTCTGTTGTACATGGTCAATTTTGCATTTTCTTGTATTCAGTCCTGTGCACTAATAGATGCAAAGAGCTTCTCAGGATGTAGCCACCAACAGCCTTCAAACCAAGAGCTCATGGCATGGCAGGATCTGCCTCGTGACACCCTTCTGGCTTCTCCTCCTTTCCAGCTGCCACGGCACAAACACTCTCAATGGCCTGCAGTATGTCATTGCTGTCACTTTTTCATAATAAACAAATAACATGGTTTCAACAAAAGGGTGGCACTACCATTAACAGAAGAAGGTTGGGCTAAAACAGATGAAAAGTGGACTGTAAGCCAAAGCTACTTCCAAGGCCCATTCTATGATCTAAAAAAATTCAGTTCCACTACAGTCTTGGAATATGCAAGATTTTACAGCTCTCACTCTGCATGAAAGAGCTGTAACTTAGCATGTAAAATCAAATTTGTGCTCAAAATGCAATACCTGAGAACTTTGCAAGAGTACGGAATAAAGAATAGAAAATGTCCAACCTGAGATCTTTTAAAGCATTTATCACTTGTACAAACACTTTAGCTGGGGGATTTTATCTTAGCCTTTTTTTTATTTTTACTCAAAAAGCCAAAATTAACTGAAAGAATACCAGCAAATTTTCTAATTGAGCCACCCATAACATCGACCTCACTCAATACTATATTGCACAGAGTTAACTTGTGCAACGCACACAGAGAATGTGCAGAGCACACGAGAAGATCTATCAACACAAGCACTTTTCCTAATCACTGCTCCTTGTTCACGTTGCATATAGCAAAAATCCAAAAACAGCATAGGCAGAAGGCAGATGCAAACCCAATCAATTGAAATGAAGTGACTTAGGACATGGCAGCCTGTGATGAAATACAGCAGGTCCTGGTAAGCTACCCCAAGCAGCAGCGTGCACCAGCACAGGTAAATTCTTACCCACTTCCTGACCGATTTTAATGCATTTTCATACATTTGGAGAATATCAGATGGAAAGGCCAATTTAAAAAGATTATGTGAGATCATATAAATGAGCTCAGCTAGGTGACCCCTCATAATGCACACACTAGCCAGAAGGCAAAATATTCTCTCTAGTGAGGAAAAACCTGCCATGGTCAAGTTTCATTCTCTCTCATCAACTGAAGGAGCACAGCAGCCACTTCTCTCCCACCTCATTTGGAGGTAACTGCCCTCAGGGCAACCCTGATTTTGCCTCTTTTAGACTTAGCAGAGATTCCCTATCAGCTGGAGGCTCATCTTACAGGGCAAAGTTTAAAACACCGTATTGAGTCAACCGTATTGACTAACAACCCTCCCCACTCAACACGGTTCCAAGGCAGTTGTACTGTTTTAAGTTCTGGTGTGTGTATGTGCATGTATGTATGTGTGTGTGTATGCGTGTGTGTATATATATATATAAATATATGCATATACACACACACACAAGTCTAGCTTTGCAAACAAAATAATTCATCAACAATATAGAGCAAAAACAGTACAATACCAGGGAAATGAACTTACTTTACAGAAATCTGCTTTATGGGACGCACTGTCACCTGCGTTTTTCCACACACTTGCTCTACAGATTGCAGACTGTCATGCAGCATAGAGCAACTGAACTGACCCACGCATCTCAGTTTAGCTAATTTGTGCCAAAAGGAAGCCTGCTGAATTTATATGTGAATATTCAAAGGGTTTGGAGGAGGTTGGCCCTTGTGTTGTATAAAATGCAGCTTTAACAGCAGACCTTTTCCATGCTGCTCACTATAACCCTAGTTCACCTTGCTTGAGATCCCTGGAATTAAAAATAATAATAATAATAATTAAAAAAAAATAAAAAACCCACATCTACCTGTTTCTGCCTCACATGCAAAACAATTCATTATTCTTGGTTCCCTCTGGGCCAGATCCAAAGTCCTTCAAAGCAACAGGAGCTTTTCATTTATGTCCACGGGCTTTGGATCAAGCCTTTAATTATAATTGCATTGCCCCTTTAAGATGCAGGGCCCTCTCATTTCCCCTGCAGGTTTCTGCTGGCAACTCTAGGATCCTACACAAGGCTCTCTTAACACCTGATTAAATATTAATCCCAAGGTGGGGGCCTCCCTCTTTTATGATCCTTTCCCTAGAAGCTCCTATTAGTAAATCACAGTCCAGCACAAGAGGAAATGTGGCCATTCCATTATCCTCAGTTCACAAAGGGGCATTAATTCTTAATAAAGTGGCCTGATTATAATAATACTTGAAGGATGCAAAATACAGGATAGACAGGTTTACATCCATGTCTAAGATTAAACACAGGTACGGTGCTGGGAGGGGAGGTGGGGAGGAAAGGACGCAATCCTCGGCACGGCAGGCTCGAGCCGGTGTGCTGGGAAGGCCTTCTGTGCCTCCTTTGCAACCCGTTATTTCTAAGGAGAAAAACTAAGCTTTTCCTTTTTATTAATTTTTTTCTTTTAACTTACCTTCTCTCCCCCCGCCCCCCCCCACAAGGCATCATCAGCCACAGCTTTTCAGACTTCAAACTAAGCATCATTTTCAAAGATGTGAGATAAAATCCTGCATTATTATTTGAGATAAAATCGAAATGCTGGGTAACACATGCATGTCTGCATCAAAACATAAGGGCCCTCAAGTTCCAGTCTGAAAGGAAGAGCGACTTTCTCTTTTTTTAAGGAAGCAAACTAGGTATCCAGTCTGCTCTGGCTCTAGGACAGCGTGGCACAGCATTACGTGGCTGGTAGAAGACAAATCGATGATCAAAACAGCCTTTTAACTGGGCCTTTAGTGGAGAAGCGTGTCATGGTACTAGGAACTCAAGCTTCCCTCACCCTGTGCCAGACCCCAGCCAAAGTCCTCCTCTCATTTTAGTCTTCCTTCCAAAACTATTTCCCCGCACAAGTCTGGACTTGAGCGTGGTCGCATGCTCAGAAAATCCTCCAGTCACGGCCGCTGGGGATAACAGATGTTATCGTACGGGAGATCCATTCCTCAGCCATGAGTGGTGGTGATGCTCCTTGCTGATTATGGCACTTAAAACTTTATAGAGCCCCATAAGGCAAGGCTGATACATTTTCTAAGGATGGACAGGCAGCTTCTCACGTACAATTTCCACATTCAACTTCTCCCAAAAGTGCTATTAGCTTTTTACTGTGGTGACCAAACCATGCAACACATCGTATCCCCTCCAAATCTCAAAAATAAAATAAACCACCACACACCCTAGGAAATTGTACAGGAACACCAGCAACTTAACAGGAACCTCAAACTGGCAAAAAAAAAAAATGACAAAAATTCTCCAGAATC
>VZSV01000120.1:1480440-1501829 GCA_013398735.1 Nothocercus julius
CACACACACACACACACACATATCCTTTGGAGGAGGTTTCAAAGTGGGCAGTCACCTACCTGCAGAGCAAGCCAAGGTTTGGAATAAGCACCAGTTTGGGGCATGGGGGAATGACCTTCCCTTTTTTCCCCAGTATAGAAGAGACGGGAACTGCGGGAGGGGATGGCAGCAGCAACTAGCAGGGGATTCCGAGTCCCAGTTCAGACAAAATTTAAGCTAAAGGAATAATTTATCAAGTTTTATTTCCCAATAACATTAAAGAGCTTTGAAATGTTTCAGCTCTTTCACTTAGAGGCCTGACAGAACTGGCTACCTCAAGCACTATTACAGACACAGCATGGGACAAACTGTCCCATTGCAGGAAGATTTTCCAAAGCCCTAGATGGACGTGCAATTTAGCTATTATCATTTTAAACGAGGCTAAGACACCTAATCTTCCACTGGTCCTTCCCAAAGTGAAATTTGGGGCGTTCTGAAGAATTCTGAACTGTGTCCAAATTTTTGAGACAAACCCCGAATAACTCAAAGTTATTCCAAACATAAGGTTCATCCCTCCTCTCGGTATCCTCAGTCAGGATGGCTCGTCCTGATAACAGCAACAAAGACACCAAAAAACACGAATTTATCAAGGCTGAACCAAAATCCCTCTCCATGCAGAAAAAGGTTTTTGTTTGTTTGAAGCTGAGACACAAACGTTTAAAATTAGCTAGCTGGGATAGGGAAACCTCTGCTGCACAGAGGGGCCCAAAACATCCTCCAAGCTTTGGTAGGTTTTTTGAGCCATTTGTTCAGCTCCTGGAGGGAACAGGGACAAGCTGCCGAGTTTGGATCCTGACCTGCCCTTTCCAAAACAAACACACAGCAACGCTCCGGATGTTCCGGGTAACCTGCACCCTTTGTGAAGGGGGAACCTGGCCGGGCTGATTTTGCTTTTGCAGCTCCGGCGGCGCCTGGCCCAGGTTCAGCTCTTGCACTACGTGAACTGCGGCCGCCCGTTTCCTCCTCCCAGCCCCACCGGGCAGTGGTGGCCACCTGGGCTTATGGATTGGTGGATTGGGCATTTGGAGGCAGGCCTGCCAGACAGGAGACAAATCAAGGATTTTGCAGCAGCAGTTTCTGCGGAGCCAAGACCAAACGTGCTGTGGAGCCGTGCACTTCCCTAGGAGAAGGGCAGCCATCTACCGGCAGGTAGGAGACAAGGAGAGGCATCTCGCAGGGCCTCCCAAAACGGTCAGGAGGACGCAAGAGCCACCTATGTAACAGAGGCATCTCCAAGCCCCCCAAAAGCCCCACTCCTCCTTACTACTTCAGACAAAAATCCTCGGAAGGGACACCAAGGATAAATATAAGTAGGGAAGCGCGCATTTTAAAAGCAGTAAGATATAATAAACCTCATCAAACAGCCCGAGAGAATGGGATTCAAAGCCACAAGTCATTTTCTGGAATTCTGAATCTTATCTACAGAACGAAAGACTGCCATTTCTTTAATCTACAGACGAAAAGGAGCCAGCTGTACATCTGAAAATCAGCTGCGTATTGATCCTGGCCCTGTTAATATTCATGAAGCTACATCGTAAGACTGGAGATTTTAACACAGTGCCCCTGGACTCTAAATCAATTCCCATTGATTTCAATTGGCTTCTCCCATCCAAGCATCGACCTTATCCCTCCCTTGGAAACACGCTCTCAAGGTCCTTTGAAACGCGCTTGGCGGATAATGAACTCGGCAGGACTGCACGTGCTCCCCGCGCTGGCGTGTGCTCCTCCTCCCGTCGAGCTTCCGAGGGCTCCATACTCCTCTCCGGTTTGGTGTGAACATTTAAAAACGTGAACCTATGCACCACAGGGCTTCCACAAGCTTCTGGAAGCCAAAATAAACTCTTTCCCTTCACCGGGATTTTCCTGAAAAGTTCAAGGCTAATGCAGCCATCTAACAAAGCTGCATTTCTTGACACCGATTGCTTCCAGAAGAAATAAAAGCTGAAATGTTTCTGGTTTCTGTTTGGTTGGCTTCTGGGGACGGCAAACGGGTTTACGGGAGCAGTAGATTATCGCAGGAGAGGGTTGAAGTGTGAACTTAGTTTGCTCCTGTCTCTTAAAACGCTCAGCCCTTACACAGCTAACCTTGCTCCCTGTTAAACTCTCCAGCTCCTGACATTCAAGTCTCTTCATAGCGAGTTACAAGGAGTCAAGGGAACTCAGCAAATGAAGACACATGCCAAATCCAATGCTTAGGTTAGGGGTTAATATCTACTCATTCAGCGTTCCATTTAGACATACAAAACCTCTATTTAGATATCCCTTCTTCCATTTCAGCTCTAAATGCAAAATGCAGGAAAGTATTTTTTTTAAAATTACACCTCTTCCTATCAAAGCAGTTAGTTTTCCAAGCCCTTGCTTTGCCAGCTGACAAAACCCTGCTCTCTTATTCCCAGCACTTACCCTCCAGAACGAGTGGGAGCCCCAGCTCGTTAGTGTCGGCACAAGTTAGGTCCGTGAAGACACTACATGAATACCGAGCAATACCTGAGAGTTTCATTTATAATGAGAGTGATTTTGTGTTATTACATCAGGCAGTATCACAGCCAAAATGACAGCTCTTAATAGCCAATTTGTTCACAACAAGTCTGTTGAATATGTGCAAGGTATTCTCCACACATCCAACTATTCTTCCTTCTCTGACACTTTGTTTACAGATTAATTAGCTGTCCCTACATCACATTTGTTTGCACATACAAGATTTGAAGGTAATGCATTTAGCACCTATTAAAAATGATAATTTCAGGTTCAGAAAGCTATTGTAACCAAATGGCCTGTAAGAACTTAAAAGTACAGCTTTTCCAAATCCATTACATTATAAATAACCAAACAATGCAATAGTCAGTTCTAGCTGCCCAACGAAGGGTTTTCGGGTGCAACTGATTGAGTTTTTCTGTTCCAAACAAACAATAGGACTATATCTTTATAAGCAATAATATGTTAGCTCGTAGTCAGAAAGTCACACCTAAGCTTCCCCTAATATTACAGCTCCCGACAGAGCAGCCCCCAAAGTGGTGAGACACCATCACCCAACACTTCAACATCTTTTCTACAATAAGCATAGACTAGCGTGGAAATTGAGACCATCCACCACCACCAACCAGGGTTGTTAAATATACTGAAATCTAGGGGGGGTTATTTGTTTGTTTTCAGGGGTTTTTATTTTGTTTTGGGGTTTTTTTTGTATTCTACAATCCCTTTCCAGTCTTCACACTGTACGCTAAGGAACCTCAGTACTGACCCTTTCACGATGGTTCGCTATGATTACCCTTGTCTGGTAGCAATACTCCTTACCCCAGTTTGCATAAAATCCCTATCCCTTCAGAAAAGGGAAACGGAGACCAGCATTCTGCATAAAATCACAGAATCAAAGAGCGAGCTCTGCTGCCTCAGGGCAGCAGCAGATTTCAGAGATGCAGGGCCTTTAACCATGAGGACCACGCGTGCAATCTGGCAACGACTGCATGGGAAACAGCACCAGTTGGTTTAATTCAGCACAGTTTGGAGGTCTGTGTTGTTCTAGATTTGGGGAGAAGATTTCAATCAGCCCTTAGCCAGCACGCCAGTTTGCCCATATGCCTCTTCTGTATTTCCAACACAAAACGGAACTCCAGCATTCGCTAAGACAGAGCTGGTGAGAACATTCAGACCAAGCCTGTGAGCAGTATAACCCTGGAAACCTTGACACAAACAGAAAATTAAGCCCTGTAATTAAACACATCCCCTTCTCAGCTTCCTGAGAAGCCAGCGTGAGACGCTACTGCTGTGTCCTGCTCCATTTCACTTTTCCTTATTTAAGCGCAGGCTCCCGCGTGCCTCCCGCCTGCCGTTTTCCCTTTCTGCAGGCTCCTTCCTGTCTCCAAGTGGCCTTCTCCTATCTCCTTCGCAATCAGAGAAGGCCGGACATCGCCCTGCTGAATGGGAGGAAGGCTCTGTAATTAACTGGATCCTTTGCTGTTTACATAAACACTTAAAATATACAGACAGCTGAAAGGTCAGCCTCAAACACCTAGTGGAAATTAAACCGAATATGAGGTGATTATTACAGAACACCATTTAACTAATGATGTGCTGTCCTTCTGGGGAAAAAAAATGAGTTTTTCTTTAAATACTCTTGCTATTTGCATTATTAGTCTAAATTAAATGAGTTTTAAATGCATTTAGCAAGTCAATCTATAAGCAGCAGGTGAAACAACAAAACAAAGCTGCTTTCTGAGGCTTGCCTAGGATAGGACAGGGACAACCCGAGTATTTTAAAACATTTGGACAGAATTCCCCATTTCCAAACACTCAAAGAAATTATTTTAATAACTATTTCAATAAATAAGCTTTAAGGCTTATTTACTGAAACAAGTAATACTTTGGGAGCTTTTGAAAATGAATTTAAACCTTTTGTTATAAGTAGGGGAACTAAAGCCTCATTAGAAAAATAACATGTAATTTGCAAGCAACCTTGAAAAGGGCACCCGGCGTGCTTTGTCATCAAATTGCCATAAGACCTTTTCCTCTGCCAAAAGGGCCCAAATTTTCATGAGAATTTTTAAAAAAATGTTTTGGGATATCTGCAAAAGCATTTGAAAAATGGAGATTTATTCCGGATAAATGGATAAAGAAAACAAATTAACATTTAATTACCATTAGCTAGATTCTGGAAGAGCCTCAGTTCTGATTTATACCTCAGCCCTAGCAAGCCACGCTCCCGTCATCCATCTTCACAACAACGCTGGATCATTCACTTGGCTTTAACCACTTATTCAAGCACCACTCAAGACTACTGGCTATAACACCGGCTAAAAACCTTTCTAGTCAGGTCCTCACGCAGGGACTTATGGCAATTATGATCCAAAGAGTTAAACAGGGTCACCATGAATAGCCTGCAACTGTGTCCACCATGGAGCTCAGACCTGACCATCATTAGGCCAAAAAGGTACATTCAGAAACTTGCCAAATCTTAACGAAAGAGAGGATTGAAAGCAGAAATAAGAAACAATACAAATGCCTACCTTGGAAATTAGTTCAGCATTAATAAAATAGTACATTTAAACATACACGGTCTTGCGCTGTGCTTTCTATTAACCGTTAAGTGGTCAAGTTTACACATGGGCATCTTCACAGAAAAGGAAATGTGAGTTTATTCAGCTGAATGTAACCAAAATGCTTTAAAAGTTGTCCTGAAATACTTTTAACTTTAAAAGGAAATCTACATTTCACTGACACGGAGACACAAAGTTACAGAACAGCATCTTGCCTATCTACCCACTTAATATGCTATAATTAGGGATAAGGAGGCAGTGGTAACATCTAAGCCAGGTTTGATACACGATATTAACTTGAACTCGAGATAAAGCAGGTGATAAAAAAGCAGATACCAGGTGTTCCAAGGTCCAATATTTGGATGACATTTAAATATAGATACATAGCATACACGTATACGTTGCCTTTGCAAAGCCTGGGCTACAACTAAAGCAGAACCAACCTTTCTAGTTTTTACCTACATCTTCAATGGATTGATTTGTTACCATAAGGACTGCAGGATGCACTGCCACTCCCTTCATTTTCTTCTAACATGAAACAGAAAAAAAAAGACATTTTGTTGGAGAATTTGCATGTCCCCTTATGTGATGCAGGTAGGAAACGTAACAGGAAGACACTTGCCTGTGACAGTTACTCATGAGTTTTGTCTTTCAGCTGCTATGCCATGACGGATTTTAAATTTTGATAATCCCTTTTTAGCCCTTTCAGACTAAGGCCATGAAATGCCAGAGCTCAAACAAAACCGGGTCCTGTCGGCCCATGTTCATACAAATAGCCCGAACCAAGATGATTTATTTACAACAGTTAATACAATTGGTAGTAACGACTTTATAGGCAACCTCTAAGTGCAGGCGAGATGAAAAATTTACTAAATTGGAGTATAAAAATTCATAAGAAAATGTACAGAATCAATATTTCATGGGCCTTGCTTTACCTTGCCTTACACAAATCTACTCCAGAGCTCACATTAAAATTTAAACCAGCTTCGTGCGACAAGTTCAAATGCTGGGGCTGTTCCATATTAGTTTAACTTCGGAGGGTATTTTTTGTTTTGTTTGTTTCATAAATTGGAAAAAAAGCACTTAGGGATCCGTACTGTTTTTGAGTGCTTGTGTGGGTTTTTTTTGTTGTTGTTTTTTTTTCCTGTTTTCCTCCCTTCTTTTAAGGATAAACTAATCGCTGACATAAATAGGAGGAACATTGTTTAAGAAATATAATCCTAAAATACCTTTGCATTCTCTTTAATACAGCATAGAAGATGGTGCTTGGAAAAAATACATGGAAAATACTCTGAAAAAGACACCAGTGCTGGGAAGAGAACATTAAAAAAAAAAAAAAAAAAATTACAAGACAGATGGTTAGATTTTTTTCAGAGAGTAACAGCATTTGTACAGGAATGTAAGAAAGGAGCTATGTCTGAAAGAGCACCTGACTTGAAAATCCGCTGCTCTCCAAGCAGCTAAGGACAATCCTGGGAAAATCCACCCATTGAATTTAGGTGCTGCAACACTCTTGAAAATCCTGCTGCCGGCTGCAGACACCTCACACTGCTGCAAAACTGAGGCTGCTCTGGTGCAATAGGGGTTGCAGGTGGGTGTCTCTTCTACTTGAGCAAGCTCACGGTGAAGATCGACTCTGTTAACGTTCACTCCATGAGAGCGGCCAAGTCCTGAACTGGCCTTGCAAGAATGAAACTCCTCTCCCTGCAAAGACACCCATTCAACAATGAGGTTTAAACATAACACCATGAGGTTGTTGTGAGACATGAAGAGTTGATCTTTTATTCCATGGGTTATTTCACAGGCACGTGCAAGTCCTGTCCTTTCCTGTCCTCTGAATTGGCCTTCCTGACCCTGCCTGCACGATCTCGTTGAAATTTTATGCACCTCTTATCTTGACATAAACCAGTTTGTCCAGCGCAACAAGCAAGATGTCTCTCTCTCTGAAGATAACAGAAAGGAATGATTAAAAATCAGCTCCTTGATGTTTGCATATGGTTCACAAATACTAGAGGAAAAAGATGAAGCCCAAATTAACAAAAAAATCACCTGTATTTTATCTGTGCCTGCCCACTCATATACATTCAGTTGTGGTTCACTACAAATTGGAAAAAGAAAAATCACAGATGTTTTTGGAGGACACCAAGTACACCTGAAAAAGGGCATCCGCACCATCACACTAATAATTTCCACTAGATTATCTTCATCAGTTTGAGAAAATGTGGGGCCAGATTTTCAGTTTAGCTGGGCAATTGTGTGTGAAAATAGGGTTAATTTAAGCAAGTAGCTAATTGGAAGAAACTGATTTATGTGCACAGTTTAGGGGCAAAAACGACTTTGCAAACTCTTTCAAACATTTGACTCTCAAGAGTCATTTTGACTTACTTCTTGACAGCATCCTATTGGACAATGTGTCTACATTCTGCTAGTTACTCCATGTTTCTTAAACATTATTTGAATATTGAAAATAATTCTTACCAGTGCAAACAAGTGTGTAAGAGAAATTTAATGATCACTTACTTTCTGAAGTTAACAGCAGACTTCAGCATGTTAGCAAAAACTGGTGATCATTTATTACTTATTATACTGTAATTCATTAAGGTTGTAAGAAATATTTAGATACTTAATTGGCATTTAACAAGATAGCTATAGAGAGTAAATGAGACATTAAATCCTCTTCTAAAATGCCCATTAGGTTTGCTTTGGAAATTAATTGATCTAATTCATTTGCTGTAAACTGTGCCAGTTTCGAACTTCAAGATATTAGTAACAGACAAAATCAGGGATGGTGGATGTCCTCACATATAGTCACATAAAAGGTTAGCAAATTGGGCACTTGCATTTCTGAAACTAATGAATAGAGTAATAGAAAATATTTCTCTCAGATGCAGCCATCCACCCCTAGAATCTCTATCATGGCCACGATTCTCATGAGCATCACCCACGATGCAAGAAGGGGTATCTGAGAGCTGCACAGAGCCTGTCTCAGCTTTAGAGCTGCAATTACTACCCCATTTGCACACACACTTGTTCTGCTAAAGCCTCATCTCAGCCCATAACTCTGAAATTCTCAAACTTAGAGAATTTCTCCTTTTAGAAATGCCCTGCTTATAAGCCCACCTAGCCTTCAGATGCCCGCAATTTTTTTCAAATGCACTTTTTCAATATAAGCTTTCGTTTCAATATAAGCATTTCCTCCTTTTTGCTCTCCCAGATATTCTCATTTTAAGGCCTGAAATTACAATAGGCAGCAGTGTAAAAACATAACAGCTTTTGCAACTCGTGGCTAAGTTCTGCATGTCTAAACCAATACGGCAAATTGAAGGTCTTTCACATCTGCACATGCAGACAATCCGACTAATCACAACACTGTGTATACGCAATATTCTTGGTTAATAAAGGGCCTTGAGGTTCATCAGCTTCTGTCTAATAAATATTAAACACTTTTTATATTTTAGTGACTATTTCCAGGGAAATTACTGCTCTTTAGGATTAAAAACAAACAAAAAAGAAAACACCTGGGTGTTTATCCACACTTAGATATGTATTTTGATAAAATATCTGTTTTTATAAAATCTTGAGCACACTTTGATTAATTCTCAAGGAAACCATGGGAGCATCTAATGCTCTCAGTAACACTACCAGCAATACTAAAGCCTGCACATAATTTATATTTTTGATTCAAAAGGCTACTCTCAAACTAAATCCTGTAGTATATCACAAGCTCATATCTTGGCCTCAGTCTATATTTTTTTTAATCAGACATAAGGAATATGTTTAAGAGACAGAGTAGCTATTTAAGGCCAGGAGGCAAATTCTTATCATGGTTCTAGAAGTATTTTTAGGCCTTAAAAATAATGCTAAATTCCCTGAGACAACCAACTCCCTCCAATGGTGCAGTTATTAAGTACATCAAGTCATGTCTACAGCACACACTTTTGCTAAGAATATTCATAGCCAGGAACACCATGAGATGCAATTTCTAGCTAATACAGCCATGTCAAAGAAAGGCAACGATCATAACAGCCAAATTCACCTTTGGACAGGGTGACTTCTCATCCTGCAATGGGAGAGGAATGCAACGAGCGGGCAGGAAGGACGCGGTTTTGCTGGCTCTGCTGGAGGAAGTTAGCCAAGGAGGTTTGCCAGTAGCCCAACACGGACAAAACCTCCGAGCGCGGACAAGGCCGTAGGTACGTATTTCTGTCAAGGACTGTTTACAGTTTATGAAGGTCAGCTCTTCCTCTGGTGCAAATAAATCTTGCTGGGTGGCACAGCCCTACCCGTGTCTGCCCGCGGAGGAACTGGCTCCTTCCAACCCAAGAGCCGCCTCACGGACACAAAGGTAGCAGCGATCGGCGCAACGCAAACCCAGCCAACCGCCCTCCCTTCGCTATTAGGGTGACAGTCTTCAGCGCTTGTTCTTTCCTCTGGGGAAACACCGAGGACCTGCAGCTGCATGTCTTAGGTGGTTCATTAGCACCAGCAGCACCACAGTAGCTCTTGATGTCTGCTGTGAAGAACTTCTGCAGTTAAACAGAAAAGCGCTAAGGGCTTAGCGAAAAGATGCTCCCAACGTACTGCCTGAAAAGACACTATACAGTAACTTCCGTGACGCACTCGGCAAGATTTGTTTTAACAGAATTAAAAACAGGCCTCCAACTAACCATTAATTGCATTCTTTCTCCTAGTTTTGAAATTTCTGTGTGCAACAGAGGACTGGCATCTAGCTGAGCCTCGCAGTTTTTTCCATCTGCCAAGTTCTGCGTGTGCCCTCTAAAAATGGCATCCCAGGGTGTTTGGGGGTTGATCCTGTCCTCTCAAGATCCTTCGCAGATGCCATCCCAGCTCATAATCGATTTGACATAGATGTCTTTCGGGGGATCTGGGTTACTCTTTCTGGCAGCACTGTCCATTTGACAGACAGGAGGCTGTATCGCAGCAGCCCCACCAGAACCCCTACCACGTCTGCTACTGAAGTTTCTGAATTAAACATTTAGAGAGGCAATTAAATAATAAAAAAAAAAAGTCAGCAAACTGATGCTTACAAAACTTCATAGCTAATTTATAAACTTTTTTTATTCTAGCTCCCATTTTAACTACTTCAATTTGTAGAAGGAATGCACCTCAGATTGTGCAGGGCAATGTATCAGAATTTGCCTAGGGACAGGTAGTGAAAAATGCAAAAGGCTGAGCTGACATCACTGGGCTAATTTGTGACATGTATCTTGTTTTAAACAGCTGCTCAGAAAATTAGGGACATTTATTTTTTAAAAGTTTGTCACTGTGTGTGTCTGTCACAAGCGTGCTCTTCCAACAAGTGCTTATCCTTTTCTTTTCTGCAGGAAGCAATCTGGACTGGAAAGAAATGTTCACAGAAAGCACCCAGGTCTGTAGATGCAGATAAACTTCACTAAACTGGTACAAATATATCCCTGTTCCCACAGTTTGATTTTTTTTCATGTTGGATGCACAGGAACTACTTCTCAGTTCAGGTGGCCAAGTAAATCCTCACTAGACACCTATGTAAGTGGCTGGATTTTCAGAGATGCTAAAAATAAACATCTGCAATGGTTTTATTCTACCTCTGCTAGAGTCACCGCTAAGTTCAGGGTTGAATACAACCCAATGCAAGTTTTGCTGAAAATAAGTAGTTTCGGTTCACTGTGGTTCATGGGAAGTCTGTTTTGTTTTCATCTGAGCTTGCAACCCTCGAATTTCAGAGACTTTAAAAACAACTTCAGGCAAAAACTAGCAATCAAATCATGTAGAGACCGTGCACAAACAGCCTGTGGTTTGCAACATCGGATCACACAAAATTTGAGCGAGGGCTTTCCACCAAAAGCTAGACTGAGGTTTGACTTTGTAAAAAAGCACAAGAATTGTCCGTGCTTTGAGGTTTCAGAATATAAGTTATCTCCACATTCACTAGCTCACATGCACACACGCTCTTTCAAGACAATTTTGATTGTAATCCAGCCTATGATTCCAAGCAGAATCAGCATCAAAGAATTTAGGGTGCAGGGAAACACTACCTGCAACTATAACATAAGGAACAAATTTTCAGCGGGACTCAGCTACAGCAATCAAGAATTATCTAAGCCAAAACAGGAGCACTCTAGAGTGACTTTGCATCCTTTTCTTTTGTGGGCATTAACTGCACAGCATCGTCTGAGTCGCTGAACTTTGCAAAAGTTTCCCCATCTGAGCAAATCCGAAACTAAGAGCTTTTGGGTACTGCACATTTCAGCCGGAGGTTGTGCACTACAGCCCAAGAGAAGGCACTTTTGGGGGGAACTCAGAGCAAGCTCAAAATGGGAAGTGCAAAGAAACGAAAAGCTTTGCTCCTCTTCGTCAAGCAGAGCCAAAGCGACATTTAACTTTCACACCCATCCACGCCGCCCGTATTTCAGAAAGCTGCTCCTGATGCCCAGCGTTTTGCAGCATTCCCGGCCATCTCCCTCCCTCCAGAGCTTGGCTCCTCCAACTTCTCCTCCAGGACCCCAAGGATTCAAAGCTTCTCCTGGCAAGCTGCGGCTGACAAGAAAACTGAAGTATTTTCCCAGCAGCTCTTATCAGGAAACAATGTGTCAAACAAGATGAAACCAGCTCTCCGTTCTTGGAAGATTTACTACAATTCCCCCTCTGCTCACAGAAGCAATGTTAACACTAAGCAGCTACACGGCCGCGCAGCGTAAATACGGGCTGCTCTCCCAAGTAACAAGTCCTATAAATGCTTCCCGCGGTAGAGCCCACGCGGGTTGCTCCGCTCCGCCAGTGCACTCCGATAAACATCTCCACAGGGGTCTATTAACTGTGTTCTTTCAAACACAGATCTGCCCGAGCAAAAGGCACACGAGGAGAGTTTCCCTGAAGAGCATCCGTGTTTTACACCGCTCTCTGTGCGAGCGGTGCCTGTTGCCGGCCAGTCCCCAGGCTCCTGCGTGGGACGGGGCCTGATGTGGAATGTCACGTTTGCACAGGGAGCAGTCGCAGCTGGTGGAGTAAAGGGCGGCTGCCCCATAAGCGACTGCAGACAAGGACGGCAAGACAGCTGAGTTTGGTTTTCTGAGACCCTGCAAATTCCCCGGCACAAAGAGAGAGAAAAGGTAAAACTAGGTAGATGCCTGCCCGTCACCAAACCTATTACACTATTTATGACTTCTTTTTTTTCCCCTGCGTGGAAGCAGGGATGTGAGTGATTATTGACTCCTTTAAAAATATATGACCACTGCTAAATAAATGCAAGTGTTTTCTGATGTCTGGGCTGTCTCCAGCCTGAGGCTTGTTTTGTTTAATCTCACTTCTAGCAGCATAGCACAGGGGGGAATAAAGATTAGGGGTTAAATGAAGGCTGATAAAGAAACAAAGCAGAAACATCTCATCTTGTATACGTGTGGGTTTAGACCTCTTTCCCTGAGACATGGTTTTTGTCTGACCACCAGGGTCTATCCGAATCCAAGCGTCTCAGTTAACTCCTGCCAGAACAACAGTAAATCACGATCACCCTCATTATGCCATTTGATATAGTCTAAATACAGAATTAGGACAGTGTAGGATCCCGTCTCCAGTGTAAATTAACTAATGCTATAAATTAAGAAAAGCTCTATTTGTGCCAGCAATTATATCTTCCAATGCAAGCAGCAAACAGAGCCTAAATATTTTGCTAAGTGCTTGTCTGTACTAGACTGCGGGGCTGAAGGAATTATGGGTTGATAGTGCTGGAATTTATTAGGGACTGGAAGGTTTCTGGCCTAGTTAGGAAGCCAGGAGCCATGGAAGCAGAGCCTGCGTCTGGCTGGGGCGCCGATCACGAGGGGAGAGGCAGTAACGTGGCACCCACCAAGCTGAGCTACTCATCCACTACTTCCCGAGATAAAAATGATCTGCTGTGTGCACTGGGAGGGTCCTTAGAGCACCCAGGCAGGGCAGAAGGACATAGTGCAGCAGAACTGGGCCCAAGGCACTTCTTGCAGACGTCTTGTTGGCACCCACTAAAACTGGCACCCGCCCCTGCAATGTCAGCTGCCACCTGGGCACATCTGACAGGTTCTCCCAGCGCCTGTGAGGTGACACCTGCTGAAATTTCAGCTATTAGTGCAGATAATGGAGCCATCACACGGAGAGCATTGGTGTTTTCCACGCTGTCAGAGCAAATTGTTCTGCTGTTCAAGATAGGTTCCACCAAGCATAAATATTTATGTCTGTGTGGATGTCAAATACTTTAATTAGGAGCTACATCTATAACTGGACGGGGTTTATTCGAATCTTTGAGCTCACTAGACAATACCAAGCCTTCAATTGTTTGTCATATACATATATTGAACCAGACTTCTATGGGGATAGAATCATAGAATGCTTAAGGTTGGAAGGGACCTCTGGAGATCATCTAGTCCAACCCCCCTGCACACGCAGGGTCACCTAGAGCACATGGCACAGGATAAATTTTCTTTGGAGGAAAAAAAAATCTCTTATTATGATGAATGTAACAGCGGCTAAGAATGCAGGAGTGGCCACCTGCAGCTAGCAGAAACCATAGAGCACATGCAGGAGTAGTAAGACAAAGAGATAGATAATAAGATTCCCTGTTTCGCCCTCTTCATATGCCTCACTTCTGCCTCAAACACTATTGCCCAAGGTACAACATAACCTGGCATGACCAGCCAGATCATCAGGATAGTTTCTCCCATATGTTCTCCTATACTCCCCCTCAGAACTTCACACTCCTCTCCTTATTACTGCCCCTCTTCTCCCGTTTTACCTGCCTTGCCCTTCCTTACAACCCCTGGCACCCAAACCTGTAAACAGAGGCATCAATTTGATTTTACAGCACATTTACAGGCCATTTACAGCACAACCCCTCATCCTACACCTACATCTCCTACAGCTTCACATCCTCATCATGCCTACAAGACTAGTGCGGGATGCCTAAAGTAACCTGATCACCTTCATCACCCGCTCAGTCTTAGTTTGGTCCAGCTCAGCCCTACATGCACAGATCTCTCAGATTAGGACTAACAGATGAGTATTTGTCGCAGAAATACGTGGTTGGGTCATTCCTAGACAGCAGTGGCTTTTAGAATCTGACTTTCACAGATTTTATCATCATAAAAGCACAACCTTCCAGGCGGGTTCCC
This sequence comes from Nothocercus julius, assembly GCA_013398735.1. Classification (NCBI taxonomy): domain Eukaryota; kingdom Metazoa; phylum Chordata; class Aves; order Tinamiformes; family Tinamidae; genus Nothocercus; species Nothocercus julius. The sequence continues at coordinate 1,494,650 of VZSV01000120.1, forward strand.
CAGCTGCTTTGCTGCTCTTTCAGAACCCAAATGTGACCGCTGCAGCAGGCTCAGATGAGCTCTGCGCAATTTCCACGCCAGCCGCAGGCTTCTTGCATGATCTAGGGCAAATCCCACTCTGTCTCTTTGCCCAAGCTTCTCATTCTTCCCACAGGAAATACATTTGAGGATAAATACACTGTTGCATACAAAACAGGAATGGGATGTTGTTTAAGTACTTAGTCAGCTCATTTGGGAATAAGGGCCAAGCTAGCAGATTATTTCATTTTGTGATTTTTTTTTTTCTTTGTTTGGGACACCTAATCTCTGAAAATTACATAAAACTGCATTAAAACACACTCCACACACCATACTGAACATCCATCCCACAATAAAATCTGTCATCATATTGCCATGGTGTGAATTTGAACCCCAAAACTCTCAGTGAAATAGTGTTTATCAAAGATACATCCACAGAACACTAGGCAGAAAAAGCTATCAACGTGTAACCACGGTCTGTAAAACAGCTGATGACTTCAGCATGCTTTTGCTACTCTAAATAATCCCCCATTCCTCTCAGGAGTGTTAAAATCTGTCCTTTGGAAAATAAAGTAAGATACAGGATTATTAAAAAGTTTGAGTGCTGTGCTAGTTCAGTTGTATTTCTATTGACCGTCACACATTCAAAAAACATTAGAGAAGGCTGGTCCTCCAGAGACCCTGCCACGACTGCAAAAGAAAGCCTTGGCAATTATGTAAAGGCACCAACGCTCCTGTTTTATTTAGCAGAGAGAGGGTTTTTTCTTCTTACAGTCCTTTTGTGCTCCCAGATGTTTTAATTACTGAGGAAAGGGAGCGGATGATTCTGGCCATATGTCTCCATTCTGCATAAATAAATATTGTCGCCAGCCCAGCTAAGTTTCTCGGAGCTGTCGACGATCCCGCTGACACTAAAGCTGTCGGGCCCGATAAGCATCTTCAATCCTTCAGTGAGCATGCTAATTCCAGGAACACCGAGACTGATATCCCATGAAAATATTCAATCTAGAAACAATTAGGCTCATATTGCTGCAAAATGGTACCTCTAGGAATTTGGGTGCTCGCTTGATTAGAGCCACAAGTACAAGCTTTAAGAGGAGACAGTGACAGGAACGAGCAAGGACAGCAGCAGGTGAATTGGTCTCCCCAAAGCAGTGATTACCGTGCCATGTGTTGGCATCACCATGGGCCACGTTTGCCATCTTCTGGCCTATTCCCCCAGACTTGGGGTGCTACCACTTAATAAAGCCATGTGGATTTAACCGGGTTACAACTTTTCTGATTAATGGGCACAGCATCAGTTGTTTTTACTGTACTGCAAGCCGAAATAAACATTGGTCCTGGTTTGTTTGTGCTAAGCAGCATGAAAACAAGGTTGCAGATCTTCCCTTAGCAGCTTTCAGCCTAAATAAGCAGTCTAATACACATCCTCCCCTCCCCAAAGAGGGACACACAACCACAGTGACTATGGGGGGGGCAGGGGGGTGCAAACAAGTTGAGAAGATTCTCAAGCAGAGGGGAACAATTTAAGACAACCTTTGCTAAACCAAACGATGCCGAAGATGACAGGAGCAGGTAGCCAATGACAACTACCAGAGACTGTGAAATTGCACCCCGTTTTCCCACATTATCACAGCATCCGAATGCCTCAACAGCCACCCCAGAGAGCCAGGGCGGAAGGGCCTCCCACGGCAGGTCCCACAGGAAAATAGAGACACTTCTTCACGGAGCAAGGAGCAAGCTCAACGGCGGAAGCTGCAAGACACCAAACTCAACTACATGCAGTGTAAGACTCCTACCTACAAACCCAGTCCCCACATCCAGGCAAGTCGGAACGAATCTCATCTTTCTTTTAAAAGAGATTATTTATTTTCTAAGACAAAAAGCCTCAACGTGTACCCTGAAAGCTCACAAGCTGCCACAGTCATAGCCCCGAAGTTTTAGTAGAAAGCAAGAATCACTGTTTGCCATGTCCTGTTGACATCGCTCACGCCAGGAGACCCAAAAAGCTGGAGAAATGTGCGTGAGGGCTTGTCCATGTACTGACCCCCGCACCCCGGCTCGCGAGGGGACCATCCCATGCTCTGCCACAGCAGCCCTGGGGGCAGAGCCACCACCAGCCAGGGCTGACAAAGAGACTTCAACGCCTGTTTTAGATGCTATAGGTGCTCTGGGGTACTACTGGCTAGAGAAGGAGCAAGTCAAGACCCTCTGGCAAAAGCAGCAAGCAGGTAAAACCTGAAAATTGTGCACACTTGAACTTTATCTCCTTGCATCACCGCTGCCACTGAGTGTAAGTGCAAGGAAAAACGGAACAAGAAAGGCAGCTGCTCACAGAGTGCCCTGAGTGTCACAAGGCAAGAACATCTCCCCAAAAAGACGGATACACTGAGAATGAGTCCAACTGATTGTGGACTTATGAACTGTGTCAGAAATGATAAGAATAAAATGCTAATCTTGAGCATTAAGTGTTCAGCATAACATAACATTTTGGGTCTTAAAAAATCTATCAAAAAGGTTTCAAGATCTTTCTTAAACAAGGTATAGAACACTATTTTAAAAATATGAATGTCTTCAAGCAACAGCTAAACCAATCAGAACACTTTTCTTACGTGCAAACTTCCACAAAAATCAGTTTTGTACTTTCTGATATTGTGAATGTGAGCAGAAACAGCAACACCAAAACACTGCAAAGAAAGCTCCTCTTGAGCAATTTCTGACCCAACCAGAAAAAAAGACTCCAGCTGAGGCTTCCAGTTCAGTTGTGCCAGAAAAAGAGACTAAGATAAGCATCTGATTTTTTGTTTTTTTTTTTATAAGGCTTACAGAAAGCTTTTTTTCAAAAAATAAAAATGCATATAGGGAAAGAATTATTTTCTGCTGAGCTAAAGGATGAAAAGTCTGGAAATCTGAACTGTAATCTCAGAGACAGATTAAAAGTAAATCTACTGACATTAATAGCTACAGAAGATTTAAGATTAGTTTAAGCACGGTCAGAATCAGCATGTAGGTTCTGGGCCCAGAAACACTACAGACTCCCATTGTGATCTTGGGCAAAATCCATGCAGTGACAGAGTGATTCCATGGAGTGATTTTAGGAGCTTTGAATTTTAGATGACTACATTAAGCAATTTGAAAGAAAGGAACCACACAAAATGTGTACTTAAAGTGCTCTGAAAATCCTGAGCTTAGCTCTTCTGTGATTTAATTCTCCCACCTTTTAAAAAATCATCATCGTTGCAATGATGGCTGTTTTCATAACAGTGGCATATTTTTTTAATTCTTTACCAAGAGCAAATTACTTTAAGATTCTCAGGAGGCACTAGAGAAGCTTAAAATCACATTTAATTTATCAGCACTTATTCAAATGTATCAATTTTCATTAACATAGACTAGAATAATAGGGAATATATATATTCCCTTTCTATATATATAAAAACATATATATATAATTTCCTTTCTCTATTATATATTCCCTTTCTCTGTACATGTATGTACTCCATTTCTCTCTCTCACACTCTGCATAAACATATATATATATATAATAAATACTTATCTCTGTATATATATATAATATATAAACAAGCACAGCAGAGGAAAAATAAGTCATATGCCTTTGCAAGCTGGCTGAGCATTTAGCAAGTCATGACAAACTCTCTTCAAGCAAACCAGGACTGCCCAGAATACATTTTTTTCCACTTCTGAAAATAGGGTACAGTACATTCCTGGCTATAAACTACCAATAGTCATGGCTGGGTCAACTTAGAGTTATGTGCTTGCCTTTTTTTTTTTTGTTGTTTTTTTTGTTTGTTTGTTTTTGTACAATATCTACAAATTAGCATTTTGAAGTGAATATTTTCATATCACGACTTCATTAGTCTGAACTACAGTTTGCCATCTAACAGTCAAAACACACAAAAGTCCTATCTATTAAATTCTCTTTCAACTTCAGAAAATGATATGATGACAATTCAGGTATTTCAGTTCACAAGAAAAGCTTCCTAGAGGTTCCACATAGTCTGAATCAAAGAAAATAGATAACAGTGGCTATGAGCCTTGGTTGTGAAAACAAGAATACTACAGGAAAAGCGTATTGTGTTTCCAAAACTTAAGCTTAGTGAGACCCATATTGGGTTCATGAATAAAAAAAGAGATATAAGAGACAGAGACAGTTTTCCCAGGTGCAGCTCAGCCCTCAATAGCTTCAAGCCAGTGGCAAGGAACATACTGCAGTCTTTGCACAAAACTGAAGTGAACCACACGAGCGTGATGTAAACATCTTCCAACTATCTCTGACTTACCCCCCTTCTGCCAGAAAGTCACCCTGACGCCTCTTGATGCTCTAATTGCAACACACTTTATCTTCATCTTGACATAGCACTTAAAATCTGAGTTTGCCTGTGGGATTGTTTTCAAATCTGGAAGGAAATTAAGCCATCTAAAGTCCATAACTATAGCTATGCCAACAACTTTCATCCTTCTACAGGATGCAGACAGATGAGGCAAATGATCGCTTCCACAGCAATTTTTACTTTATTCCTGTAGCAACAGGAGTCAAAAAGGGTAACAAAAGCAACTACATCTTATTAAGCAGATCATAGTCTGGCCCAGTTCAAGATCTCAAGAGACTTTACATTTATCTTACCCAGAAATACTCTGAAAAGTCTTGGAGTAATGAGATTAGAGAGGAGTAAAGATGAAAGTTCACATGCACTGTCTATGGAAACAGTACAAGGAAAATTGGTTAATAACATAAAAAGAATCACATGATGAACTCCAAGGGCAATACTCCCACCTTCCCAGCAGTGAAAAGGGGGTGGGGGATGTTTCAAAATGCCTTCCTTTGGCTCAGATTTTATACCATAAATTGACCCGTATCTCATGGGAGTAACAAGCAAAACACAAATAAAATAACTGCTTGTGATGAGCAAACAACTTCAAAGCAAGCTAACATGTTTATCTTGAACACGGGGTTCCCACCAGAGCCCAGAGGAGCCGAGTTCCGTTTCCAAGAGGGACATCTCTCTGCCAGGGCGCAGCCACGAGCCGTGCAGAGGGATACGAGGGAGGTTTATCATCAAATCAATTTGAGAGTCAACATTTTTGCTTTGTTGCAAGCATGCTTCAGGATGCCGCCTCAGGATACCTGAGGGAGCACGGTGGATACGACTTGCTCTTAAACAAAGAAGAGCCGCCTTTGGGAGCAAGGCTCGGAGGAAACGGCCCTTGCAGCTTGCAAGGTCTGTGCCTTGAACACCTGTCAGTCTTCAGGGGCCCCCACTTGGCCTGGAGCTGCATAAAGTGCCTCAAAGATACGTCTACATCCAAAAATAAAACTTTGGGGATAAGCATTGATGAGCTTTGGTTTCAAAGCTAACAAATAAATTTAATGTTTTATACGTCCATCAACCTAGGACCTACTTATTACAACAACAAAAAAGGACATCTCAATAAAACACAGTTTCCAAGAAAAGGAAATGCAAATAATAAATTAAGGCAACATGGTTCGTCTAAGTAAACTAATGCCCTAGCCCTATTCTACGACTCATCTTTTTCAGCAACAAGGGCAAGAGGCTTCACAGTTAATATGGAAGAGGCAATTCAAAGACTTATCTCCGGCTGCAGACTCATATAGGTGTGAATTGCCCTATTTATATTGTAAACAGGACTGCAGTCATGCAAGTGCAACGTTATTGTCTTAGTGCAATGCTGGAAAAGGGAACAAGAGGTCAACCTGTGACATCAAGGATAAGCAAACGAGTGGTATGTTTCAAAAGGATCTTTTAAAGCTTTTTTATGCTTCAGTCACAAAACAATTCTCTTACTAAAGGGGCAGATGCAGTTGTCTGATTCCTACAGGACAGAATTCCTAAGGAAGCCAAAGTTCTGCAAGAATGGCAAGGAGCTATTTAACTTATTCTGCAACTTGCCGATTCCACCTTAATCAGAATATATTAAATAAAATGTATGGATGCTGGTGCCTGGAATGTTGCAGTTCATAACTACAATTAACCACTATTAATTAATAGCTGAAAGATAAATGAGCCATGGGATACATTTATTCCTGGGTTGGGAGTTTTTAAATTCACAGTAGGATGCCAGGCCATTTCTCACTGCAGTGAATTAAAGGAACAGCGAATCAAAGCTCAACACAAAGTTGCAGGAGATGCTTCCAGTTCTGTTTGGTGAAGCAAGAACAGAATGATAGATGCCCTGAAACATCACTGGAGAATCAGAGAGGAAGTGACAACATTTCCTATTTAGAGAATTTCCTAGTTAGGTCTCAGACCTTCCGCTGTCATTCCTCAATTCCAGCTCTTCAGAGTGGACAGGGAGGATGGATTTGCAAGAGGCTGCACAACGCAGATTCCTCTCTTCAAAGGTTGTCTTGGCTAAGCGGAGTTTGTTAAAAACTGGAACTCGTGCACTTATGGAAACTCCAGAATTTCCTCATTTGATTGTACTTCCTAGATGGGATGAAAATAAAATGTTTGTCAATGTGACAGAAAGAGCAGAAAGTTCCAAAAAAGATACTGAAGAGAGCAGAAATAATTGTTTCACATCTGATGTTCATATAAAGTGTTCTAATGTGCCCAAATTGAACCAATTAAGATTCCACTCAACACTGAAGTGCATCTTCTTCAAACACTGTCATGCTTCACAGGAGCTAGAGTTCATGGCCCCAGTTCTGCTATATACATGATATTATACCTCCCTTGCAAAAAACTTGAATTTTAAGAAAAATCTTTCTATCAAAAGGCCTTCAGAACAAAGTTCTTGAATAGCCGTATATCTAAAGCTTCATTCTAGAAAAGTATCTCTAAACCCTCACAAAATAATGCTCTCTTGGGGGGTTTGTAGTATCTCTTGCTTCTTTTGGGATCAAAAACACCAGCTCCAATGAACTACTCTGATACTTCTACATCCCCAATCACATCATTCTGAGAAGTGCAAAATTTTAAAACATTTGCAGATTAATACTGCTAACTTTTTACTTCAAAGCTTTTCAGTCCAAGATTTAAGTGAAGGTTTGAAATTATTCTTCTTGAAAAAACTCCTTGTCTTGTCATCATAGAATCTTCTCAGTGTCTAAGAATGTTGTGGTGATAAAACACTTCAATGATATTAAAAAAAAAAAAAAAAAAAAAAAAAAAAAAAAAAA
>VZSV01000120.1:1504925-1586274 GCA_013398735.1 Nothocercus julius
AGGGTGCAGCAGTAGCTTTTAAATGCTAAAAAAAAAAAAAAAAAAAAAAAAAAAAAAAAGAAAAAGAAAAATGCTAGAAGCTTGGAGAAACCATAACTAAAGCCAGGAGGATAAAATTCCATTTTGAAAATTTTTGAATCTTGGAGGCTTATTCAGAGAGGACTACCCTCAAAACACAATACTCTACAGTCAAGTTCCTTTCCAGTTGCATGCTCATCCCTTAATTTTGGGGGGAATACAGTTTGTTACCTTTCTCCTGACAAATTGGTCTGTCTTGCACAGACTTGCCTTTCTCACAACCTTATGCACAGTGAACCACGTTGCCTCCACACACTCCCCAACATGCTGCAGGAGAAAAAGGAAAACCTCCAAGAGCCAACAAAAACAAAGCATGGTAACGGAAGGTGACTTACAGCTTCAGTGCCGTAAAAATTAATCCCTTAGGAAAGGCAAAGCTACAGCAGAGTTCAAATTTTGACACAAATGTTCACTACTTTATTTACCCCCCTTTGGAATTACAATTTCCAAACGTTTTTTAGACCCTTTCACAAAACACGTTGTTCTTCTATTTATGAAGCTGACATAGCATGAAACAGTAAAAAGCAGACCCATTCCTGTATTATTAGATATAGCTGTTAGAAGAATATCTTTTAATATGGTATATGGTATATAAAATATACCATCCTGATCTCCATTTCTTGCATAGATCAAAACTCTAGACAAATCCCAGTTTCCAGTAACGCTTAGTCAGAAACTCACATAATCAACGCATAATGTGCGAATTTCAAAGCACTCATCGCAATCCTGTTAACACCGAAGTAAAATGTATGAAAAGCATAGAAAATATTACTGTACTTAAACTCTGTTAGCTGCCCAGAACAAGTTAAAGCCTAAGAGTCTCCCAATGAAATCCATTCATCTTCCAGACAGTAAACCCACTAAAAAAGAAGAGTTTGTTAAAACAGATTTGTTTAATTTTCCAACAAAAGATAGGCTTCTATTTCAAAAGGGTTAACTGAAATGCATCACTCGGCTCTGGCTGACTAGCTCACATTTCCCAGGTCTTTTTGACTGCTAACAGAAAGAGATTCTTACAAGTTTCCCCGTCTTAGTTCAAGCAAAGAAAAATACATATATATCATTGAAACTTAGTAAATTAGTTTGAATTTAAAATATGTATGCAATAGGATCATGGAGTTTTATTTGCTTCTTGTTCACAGTAAAGACTTGCCAAATTTCAAGGGAGGAAGCATGAAGTCATAAGAAAAGCATTAATAACCAGAACTCCAAATCCATGGTTTATTTTCAGCTCTGCTGTAGACTTGCCACACAGCCTTGTAGGAAAGGAATGTCTTCGTTTCTTCTAAAATGCAAATCCTAACTTATCTATTAAACAGAATACCACAATACCTAATCAAAAAGACTTTCAGATCTTCAGAAGGAAGAGGGTCCAGATACATGTGAGCATTTCTAAAGCCACAGATCGCACTTTCATAGCTTGACCCCTCTGTGCAGACCCTCACGCAGGTGCGAATGTCTAATGCAGTAAAGAACCGAGGTTTCATTTGAATTTGAAATCAAAAGGGGAAATGATATGTAAAAATTGTCGAGTAGACAACTGCCTGTCGAGTAGAGAAGAAAAAAAATCCGTATGTAATTTAGAGGAAGCAATAGCAGAAGTTGGAAGATGTCCACAGGAAAACCCAGCTCAACTGGAAGATCAATTCATTCCATACCTATCTATAAAACAAAGTTGCTTTCTCCAGGGGAGTACTTTTTCCTGTTGTCTAGGCAACCAGATCAAACAAAGCTACAGCAGTCCCATAGATCGTACCCTGCCGGAACAAAGTGAAACGTGAACTTCAGAAGGTAGAGCGGGGCGTCGCGAACCGCATTCAATAGGTCAACACCAAAACCACAGAGGAAAACACGCAAGCCTTTCTCACACAAAACAAGATCTCACCAATGAAGGAAGAAATATCCTCTGTTAAAAATGTTTTCCTGGAAGGCTAGAGATTTGCAAAGTAGCCAACTAAGTCTTACACAAATAGATGTGGGGTTGCAGGGACGGGTGCGTGGGCGCGCGTGCCGGGAGTACAGAACGTCTCGCGTAATTCGAGTTAGGAGGAGTGACTGGGCAGAAGCCAGAGCTGGATTATCTCAAACTGATAGAGCACACATGTTTAGAAAGAAGAACGAGTGCCAACTATACGGCTCCTCTCTTCCGTAAAACATAAGGTGTTTTATTTCTGCATCAGATGTTTCAAACACAATTGACTTCTATTAAGTTTCAATGTAAACCACTTTGCTTTCCTAATGTAGCATGAACTTTAACTGTGGCCATTTCAGAGACATTTCATGGATACCATATTACCAAACAAAGGGATATGCACTTGCTGTCTCTCACAAAAATACTTTTCCCTGTCTCATCCTGTAGGTAATCTAGAGTTTTTTCAAAATTTCAGCTGTTTCTGATATATACTTGTGCACACACACTATAGCATTTTTTCCAATATATTTAATAATAACTATTATGCTGGCTTTGTATTATTTCATAGGACTCAAGTAAAAAAATAGTGAAGTAACTTCATTTTCAAATTTCGCTTCCTTCGTGAAGGTCAGCTAATCAAGCACTATTTGCAGGAGGCAGCACAGTTGCATTAAAATACTCCTGGCAGAAGACTCGTACTGTTCTGCATGCAGGACAATTACTGGAATATACATCCCATTGCAATACTAATCAAAAAACCATGATAGTATGAAGGATTTCATTTAATCAGGCAGTGAGAATGGCTGCTGATTAGCTGGCTACTTCTGGCTCACGGGCTAAAATGTGATCACAGGTTTTCTAACAGCAAATTATAGGTAAAGCCAAGGCAAAGTCAGTAATTTCAGCTGGCAATGCTTCACGGGTCTCCTTTCTTCAGTTTTGATTCATAACAACTTCATGCAGCCCAAGCTCCAGCTTTGCAATTCAAAACCTTCCATGTGAAAGCCGGATGCCCAAGTCAGGATAAAAGTGCTGCATGTTCCTTACAAGGACTCTGGTGACAGTCACTTTAGGTGCAGGTCTCTGCTGCTGTGGAATTCTTTGGCCCACCTTTTGCAGGTTGCATTTTGCCTGCTTTTCACACAATTAACTCCACTTCTTCCTCAAGGAATGATACAGACAGTTCTGTAATAAACTTCTGAGATCTCTTTTAAAAATAATCTTCTTTCCCTTGCATCAAATTTGCTATGTTCTGTAGCACAAAAGAGCTCCTGGAAAGTACCACAAGCCAGTCCATGAGGGCCAAAATATGTTCAGACTGACACGTATTACCTGAGCCTGGTTTCTCCAAGCTATGCCTCTGTCGCTCCTGCTTGCCCAGATGACACCGGCACGCGTATCCGCACCAGTAATACCCCATGGCAACGATCCTAGGAGGCAATAATTTCCCAGCCTCAGTTGCCAGAACATTTCAAGGACCTCCAACCAGTCCAGAACTGACCAAGCAGTGGCCTGAAGCAGTTCAGGAACAAGCATGTCCTCCGAAAGCAACTTCGCTTCCTCTGAGGACAAAGGAAGAGCTGATAGGTGGGCAAACATAAGTTTTCCTTGCACTCTGAACTAGGTATGGTCCACAGGAAAACAGAAGAGGAAAAAGATGCCCTGCGGTAGGAGCCTGCAGCAGCTGCAAGAGCCAACGAGCAGGGAGGCCACTGCGCGATGGATGGAGTGCGAAATCCGTTCCGCCACGCGCACACGCTCCCGGCGGATCCGGCCTTCCCGAGGGCTGCAACGGATCAGCGCTTCCAGTCGTTAACTCGTGACGGAGGCGAGAGCACGTGCGACCTGGCCCCACGCTGCTCCCTGGCTCCGAGGGGCCTGAACCAAGGCGCAGGCAGCTCTGCGGGGAGGAGAGGCGAAGATGCGGGCAGGGGACTGAACGGACCGCTTCACCTTCGGCTGCTGCTGGTGGGGGCTAACGATGGAGCTGGCAGGGGTGCCCGCAGCGGGAAGCCCGCGGTATTAACGCTGGCATCGCGAGCGGGCCGACTGCAAGCTGCAGGAGCGGCTGCCCAACTGGCACAGCCTCTCCCCGCACTTGGCTGCGGCCCCACAACAGATGTCTGAGGGGTTGGTGTTTCTTTTCCTGTCCCCCCCTCCCCTCTTGCATGACCTCATGCCAGGGATTATGTGCGCCAGCGCCAAGGTAAAGGTTCTCAACGGGTCAAAGAAACATCCTTAATAGGACGTTTCTTTGAGAAGTCTCTACTTTTAAATGGTACTTTGGGGCTGTGAAGGAGCTCCCAGTCTTGTGAGGGGGCACGGAGAACTCTATAACCATTCAGCTGTAATTATAGTAATCTGGTATAGTCAGTGCGAAAAAACAATGGCCTTTCCTCTCTTGTTATTCTGAATCATTTGTAGATGTTCATGTTTTACTCATATTTTTCCACATGAATCAATACGAGATAGAACGACAGAGAGATAATTACGTGCGCTGAACAAATATCCTACCTACGGCGGCAGCGCGGGGAGGAGCTGCTGGTAATTACTGAAGCACTGCCACCGCTCGTCAAGCACAAGCATGCCATGATTTCACATCCTGAGCTCCCTGAAACCCAACCCACTCGGAAAGGAAATAATCAAGTTTTGCATCATTTCTTGCAGCATCAGGTTCTGAGGAGCAAACTGAGCAGGGGTTGCACCCTGAATGTAAGAGTTGTTCCAGCTGTGCTAAGAACGCAAAGGTCGGTCCCATCTCCTCCAAAGAGCGGATCAAGGAGCACACTCTTCCCAAGGAGATGGGCAGTTATAAGGAAGGGTTATGGCTGTGTGGCTGAAATGCAAAATGTTTATTTCAACTCATTTCTCATTCTCAGTTGTGGGCCTGAAGGTGAGAACTCAGAACTTGCTCCCACTGAGACAATGCAATAAAATCTCCACGGTTTGGAGTAGAATTTTTGAGGATCCACATTTTGAAGGTTCTCCCCAAGGATTTTCTGTGCATCGAGACCTGAGGGAAGTTTAAACAAAAAACAAAATACAATCCTTCTCATACAGATCCCAGAGCAAGTGGAAAGATGACCCCCAATCTCCTAAAATCTCAAATAGTGCCCAAAACCCGGACTTTCAGAATTCAAATGAACACTCTAACATCTACTGTGCAGCTGTCATCTATTTTGAATTATAATGCACGACCAGTTCAGTGTGCCAAAAGCACTTACCTTGCTCTTCTCTTTCCATGCTAGTTCTCCTATTTCTCAGCTTTTAAAAACTCCCTTGCTCTTTGCACGTATTCATTGTACACCACAGTATATTTCTGCAACACGTCATTACAGCAAGAGAAGTGTGAGAGTAGGTGGGGACAGCGGACAAGTAGAGGTGCGAATGGGTGGTAACATACTAAGTGCTATAGTGAGCCACCAGTCAACACCTTAAGGTTTCAGAGGAGGGAAAAAGAGAATAAAACATATCTTCACGCACTTCTTAGGTCCCATAAATATTAGTGAGCTCTTAAACCAAGGCAGATACTGGGATACACACTAAAAGGCATGCACATAAACCAGTATGTATGCCAATGTTAGCACTCCATCATCTATCCCTTACAGTGATGTGGCCCTTTCTTTTCCTCCTTCCTTTCTGCAGTGAGCTTCTTCCTCGGTAAGAAGGAAAAAGTTCATTTATGGGGGTAAAGAAAAAAAAAAAAGGGGGGCCATTTCACACATGCATCCAAAATAGCACTCCCAGCCGCAAGACAAAAAACACATAACCACCATAGGAAAAAACCCTCACATTTTTCACATTTATAGTATTTCAAAGAAAATTTCTTCAGAATTATTTTTCCATCCAAAATATTTGGTCGTAACATTAATTTTACTAGGGAGGAGGGGATCTGAAAGGCATGAAATACTCTTGCCAACCATTTTTAGAACATTCAGGAAGAAAACACAGCTTAATACAACAGCCACAGATTCAATGAAACATTTGTATAGAAACCATGCACCACCAACCAATCAAGAATTCTGCAAGGGTGGTGAAACTCTACTCTTACTCTTCACCAAGACCACAACTTCATCCATAAACCCCAACGAAACATGAAAGGAACACCTGTGACAGATGAGGAAAGCAGGCAACCAAAAAAAGTAGCTTAAAATTATTCAAAAAGTATCATCCAAACAGCCAACGCTAGGGCTTATTCTCTCCAACCTTCACCCTTCTTGGCAGACCAGGAGGAAACGGTGTCATCCTGATCAGACAACATTTCCTACAACCACTGTGTGCTCACTTTGGTCCAGCAAAAGCGGCAAAACAACACGTAAGGAAGTCAGAAAGGTAAACATGTAAATCTAACGTGTCTATCTAAATCTATCTAAAATATCCAGTGTCCATGAGATAAAAGCAACTTCCCATTTAAAGGGGGAACCTCCTCACTTAAGAGATGAAAAGCAAGCAACCTTTAAAAAAAAAAAAAAAAAAGTTTCATTACAAGGCTGAGACAGAAATAAAGGTGAATGGATTAAATGAGGCATAATTTACACTAGAATTTGACAAATACATTTCTCTTGTAAGACCAGGAGAAACAGGAGAAAAATGCATCTAGTGTTAACTACAAAACAAAGCCTGGGATTTCCTAAGACTGACTTCCTGGGAGACTTTCCCTTACAGAAAATGTCTACAGCTGTATCTATCTAGTTTCAACCTCACTACTGTCATGATTCAACTGCTTTCAAAATGGGTGATTCTCAAGAGAGAGCACAGAACACGTTTTACATTTCCAGAAACACAGGGGAAACCGCTTCTCTCCATTTCACAGACTGTTTACTGCAGTCACTACAGAACTTTTTAACTTCACAATGTATGTTCCTCTTTCCCTGTTAAATCGCCTTTCTTTCCCATCCTCTTTATTCCTGTCTTTTATAGAGACACACTGTTCTTAACTCACTTCTGTACCTTCAACAGGTGCTTTTTTAATGCAGGAATTCTTGCTGACAAATTGGGCCACCATCCAATCCTTGCAGAACATACCTTATACGCATGAACAGGTGCTTCACGTTGAGCACAGATGCCCAAAAATCTTGCCAGCACAAGCTTCCCCTTACCTTTCAGCTAAGCAAAGAGAACAGACTTTCCTGAAGAGCCTCAGCACTTCTGCAGAGGCCAGAACAGAGACACAAAACACAGGGACAAAAAAAGAAACAAATCTAATATTAAAAATAAATGACACCCAGATTCTGTTTTCAAACAAGTATTTCCTGATGACAAGTTACGGATCTCTCCCTTTCCTGGTATTCAGTGACAGTCTCACATTGGTAGCATATGATTTCAAACATATAAAGGCAATAACACAATTCTCAAGGCGCAATCATTCAAAAATTTATCAGGGTCTGTGCAAAGGATGAAACTCGCCTCATGCATGTCGCCTTTAGTTGTACCGGCAAACTGAGCAGTTCAGCTACAATTCAGCCATCAACAGCTTCTGCTCAAGCTTCCTGGCACCCTGGAGGGCCAAAGATATACTAGACAATTCAGGTCAACAAAACTGGAAACTCTATGGAAGCTCATGCACGTGCACATTCCCACACACTGACACGTTCATGGCTGGGTGAGCCATATCACCTAGATCAGCCATCTGCACTAACCCCATCTTTTTATACTCGCAAAGGAGGCGATGCTGAATTTCTGCAGTTTCAGAACTCCAGGGGAACTTTTTTACATAGCTGTACACGTAATCCCTGTTTGTGTAAGTAATGCTCCAGTAAGAGCAGCCCTTAGGGCTGCTGTGGATTGTAGCAGAAGCAGAAAGAAAGACCAGGTGGATTTGTGGATGACTTAGTGGGAACCTCAAAAAAAAAAAAAAAAAAAAAAATCTTTCCACAGGCCCAGCCTCAGCACTGCTGGAATGTCTTATTTACTCACGTAAAGAGGAGGTGGTTGTGGGGGCACCACTTTTTTCATCTCTTATTCAGTTGGAGCGGAGCTGAGGAACTGAACCGCATTCAATTTGAGTTTGTGGAGTGGCTGTTTGGGTTCCCTCGCCTCCCCTTTCCTTCTTTTCTTCATCCAAGATTCAGACAGGAAAGCAGCACCAGGCCCATTTTCCACTGAAGCCAGGGTGCTTTGGGAAACATCTCAACTGGCTTTTGAAATCCAATTTCCAGGATCTGAGAGCTTTCCAAAAAGTGCTGTGGCCCACCCACATCCAAACAGCACAGATTCCCTGGAGGAGCCACCGCCAGCTCCCGCCTATAGCAGGACACATGTGGGTGGGCCTCCAAATTTTGGACACTTGCTGAAAAAAAATAAAAAAAGATGGAAACAGAACTTCAAAGGGAACAAGCTGAAGCACTTCAGAAATTAATCACGCCTGGTGGAAAACATGATTAGTGGCTTCTTGTGCTCTCTCTTTAAAGCTATTGATCTTGGACACAGGAAGGAGCTTTCATATTCTCCACAAGCCACAGATGGTCAAAAGGGTTCAGAGAGGAAGGAACAACAGGCAGCCACAAGAGAACTCCAAAGAGGAATGGGGCTCAAGGTACAACCCAAGGACCTAATAACACCCATGAGGAGGATACAGCACAAAACCAGCAACAGCAGCAGCTTGTCTTCCTGTTTTTCATTTCTCATAGTTTTCTCAAAACACTGTCTAAGCTTTGTACCTTCGGGTCAGGTAAGCTCAGTAAGTCATTTTTCAACACATCAGATACACCACACGCTGCAGATAAAATGATACACCAAGACTTGAGTACCATTCTGTGCCCTTCAGACCGTGCATAGGTGGCTCAAGCAAAAACACAGAGGCAGGAATCTTAACACAAGGAGAATAAGGCTCTAACCAACCGAAATGAGTAGAAGTAGTGGAATATTGAAAATAGTCTAATCTCTCTCTGGCCAATTCTGTGGACTTTTTAAAACTGAATTTTCCACACAACAGACAGAAGTTTCACAAAACAAACTATAATCCCTAAATTGTCTCCAATATAGCCTTGTACGGAGTCAACCTTTCTTCTGGGAAGCACTGTCTGTTTTTACCTCCAATCAAAATACAATTAAGCATAGGAAAGAACCACCATTGCTCCATAGGTAAGATGATACGTATTCTGTTTCTGCTAGAGCAAAACCCGTATCTTTTAATGAAGTTATTTAGGAAACTCAAGAGTATGCTCAGCTGACAGCAAGCAAAGAGGACAGAATCCCTCACGGAGGTGGCGGCTGGTGGTGGTGACCGGCTCCACTCTGATATGGGACTTACTGAGCTTCTCGACCTGGCAGGGTAGGTGGCACCAGCCCCTCTTCCCAGCCTTCATAAAATCCAGCACTGACCATTCCTCATCCTGAAATGGATCAAGACTTTTTTTTTTTTTTTGAATACACGTGCATCGGCAAACTTGTACTGAACAAATTGAAAATCAGGGCAATTACACAGCTCTCTCCTGCTATTTCCCTTAAACTGCCTCAGTTTTCCTCACCCTGTTCACTCTGTAGCAATGCTAAACTCTCGTAAAATAAAAATTATGGGGAAGGAGCATCAGAGAAGGACAAACAGCAGGCACATGGTGAGGAAGGGATATAGAACTGATCAAGTTGACTAATGTTCCCCCAGCTATGTCTTCAGGAAGGAAGTTAGAGGCTCAAAAACACTCTCAGGGAAAATGAAGCACTTTTTAGCCCCAAATCAGGAATGGTTTCCCTGATGAGTAGATTTTTTTTTTCCATTGCATCCTAGACGCTAAAACAAACTTGGTTGTAGCAAGCATAGAGCAAGTCCCTAATCACAACTCATGTGATCAAAAAAGCACCAAGCATCTATTTCTATTACCAAGGAGAACTGTGAAAAATGTTCCTCATCATAAAGCAAATTCTGGATACTTTATTGGCTTTCTAAAAATGTGCTTTAAAAAAAAAAAAAATTCTGGTACTGTCATCTGTCATCAGCACATGGCAGCACCAAGTGACTGCTGTAACATCTCAAAGACTCAAGGTCCTGCATGACTCTAGTTAGTGACTGACTGCAGGGTGCTTTTGAGACCCTTAAATCTAAATGCTAAAGAAGTTGTGGTAAGTATTATTTAGTATCACTGAGGGGAAACTCTGTAAATAAACATATAATCCAAATACCTTCTCAAAGTTCCTTAAAATGTTACAGTCTTTTGTTAAGATACATGGTATTCTAGGTTTTATGATCTACTTTTATTAAGCAATTATTACTTCTCCCACTCAAGTGAAGAGGTCTAAATTTTCTTTTAAATAGGAAAAAAAAAACCCAGAAACTCAAGAGTTCATTAATTTATACAACATTTTTGACTTTATAGAACTGACACTAAGTTATTAGTGCACTTTCCACATGCTACAGACTACTCAGTGGATGCCTGTTCATCTGCTTCCAAAACCATTTTCTCAGCATGGCATTTCCTTTGGCATTTTAAACTTTATAGAAGACAAAGCAACCATGGTAAATAATTTGACCACATTTTCCATACAAAATGTAATTTAGCAATTCAATAAAACAGTTTTATGTCAATCAACAAATGAAATGATAACATCAGAACACAGATAGGGGTATTCCTTTCTACTATATGTGATATTTCATTTGTTTGACATACTTATCTACCTGCTACTATAGCCTAGAATTCCTGTTCAGTGCACTCACAGCATCCCATCACCCTGCATGCATTTACACTTTATAGCAGTAAATCACTGTTAAGCATTAGTTACATAATTTTCTTTTTCTTTTCCTTTTTTTTTTTTTTAATTTAAACAACAGCAGTGCTACCTTCTGCATTTATTGTAGTACAGAGTTACTGAGAGTCTCCATGCTGCTATCAGATCCTCTAAGTTAACTTGTGATTTCCAGCCAATATAGCTTCGAAGCAAATCAAGCAAGGCGATTCATTTGCCTATCATGAACAAAGTTCTCATCACATGCTGATATGATACTGAACTTGTAACTCTCATGGGAGAAGCAGCACCAAGTATTCCAGCCTCTTAATTTTCCCTGGTCATAGCCCTTTTGGTGAAGTAGCTCTCACCAAAGGCTTGAGACAGTTGATAAAAAGCACCCTGGAGTGGGAACAACAGAGAATTACTGTTATTTGAAGCCAATTTTTATTAATCACAAATTTCTGCGAGGAACGGTTACAAAAGCAACTATATATATGTATTTTATATATATATATATACACACACATATATATATATATATAATTTGCTTAGGGACAGTCTTCTGCATGGGAAAAGAACATAAACGCAGAGAAGCCGTTTTACAGTTTTTTAAACCTAGCTGATAAGTAATGCTTTATTAATGACTTACCCCATTTTCCCATGGGTGAACAGTCAGAAGAAAAGGATTAGCTAGGCTATAGTGTAGGAATCAAAGAAGAAAGATTGGGTCATTTTCCATAAAATGCTAATTTCATTTTGACGCCTGGCAGGCACTACTAACCTGAAGGCATGACATGTCATGAAGAGTTTGGGGTTTAAAGTATCTACACTGCAAAAAGGAGAAAATGAAAGAGACCTTTAGCCTGGATGTCTCAGCTTTTCATATGGGTGGCTGACAAGCTGGGCTATAGGGTAAACTATAATGTGCCAAGCATCACGGAGCCTGGAGCCAAGAAAAGGATAATTTCAGGCAAGACCCGGTCTCCAGAGCCAAAACCACTGGCCTGAAAGCTTTTCTCAGAAGGTTTGTTGTTCCCATCACTGCTGGGATGAATTTTAACTCATTATTGATCAAGGGAATTTTAAAATCAATTTTAATTAAATGAAAGATTTCTATCATAGCTCGTTCTGTGTCAAAGTTGCAAAGACCACATATAAATATATGGGAGCAGATCATGCAGAGCAGATACGCAGCTGTTTGGGCCTAAACAGGTGAGAGAAGCCAAAGAAACATCCCAAAGCAATCATGTTCAACGTACAATACCTGCTTCTTCTCACTCTATTTTGCCTTTGTCATTGGAATTTAGCCCGACCTATGTTTTGTTTGTTTGTTTTCTTACCAAAGCATTTTCATTAGGTTCTCCCTCAGATCAAAAAATCACTGCAAAAGGGTTAAGTGAGACTACTACATAGTGAAAACCGAAAGCAGGGAACTGTTCAGCTCACCAAAACACCAAGTCAGGTCTCCCTATGGTGACATGAGGACTAGTCGCTCGGCTGAGGCTCACTCTGCAAACAACGCTTCTCCCACATCTCACGCCGACGTTGTTTTAAGGACAAGGTATCCTTGGATTGAAGAAGTGATTGCCCAGCAACTTTCAATATGCAAGCAAGCCCACTTACTCGAGCTGTTTGACCTTTTTATAATGGCAGGGACTTGGGGAGGCAGATTATTCCTTCCTCACATGGGGAGAGAGGACCCATATGTGTCCAGGAATATTCCTGGAGTGACAAAGTTTCCTTGGATGCATGTTTGGAAAAAAAAAAAAAAAAAAAAATTCCATCCCCCAAAATGAACTTTTTCCTTCTTACTGAGAAAGAAGCTCATTGCAGAAAGAAAGGAAGGAGGAAAAGAAAGGGCCACATCACTGTAAGGGATAGATGATGGAGTGCTAACATTGGCATATATACTGGTTCATGCGCAGGCCTTTTAGTGTGCATCCCAGTATCTGCCCTGGTTTAAGGGCTCACTAATATTCATGGAAAAAAGCCATGCTGCATCCTTCAACCCTAAATACCTTTAAGATGCTGGCTTTTAAGTACTTTGCCCCGGCAGCAGGTATTCACAGCACCAGTGCTATAGGTCACAAGTTTCAACTCCAAGCCCCATCTTTTTTCAAATCAGATTCTAAAACGGAAGGTGCCTTGGCCAGGTACAGACAATTCTGGACAGACTCCTGTATCATTTGTCGCTAACATCAGACTTTTAATGTTCTACAGGCTTTACAATTATTAATTTACCAACATTAATTCTTTAGCCCTCACACCAAGCTCTGCAAGGTGAGCAGGCTTATGCCTGCTGTTCCGGTAGGAAATCAAAGGGCCAAAGCCTAGGTGATTTGTCAAAGGTCACAGAGAAAAATCAAGGTGAAAAAAAAGTAGTTACAACTAAAAAATAACCAGTTCTTTACTTTGTGTTAATGCTCTTTGCCTCACCTAACCTGAAATTTCATGCATCTCAGTAACAATAAAATAAGCAAGGTCCAAACAGCTCCTCATACCCAACACAGTGTTTTTCAGCCATAACGCTTCCACCAAGTCCTGCAGAATCTGCAAGGCCTCCCATGTTCCCATATACAACACGTACTACAGTAAATAGGTTGTTTTACAATCCTGGCCCAGTTTTCAAAGTGGCCTCAATCAACGTTGTGCAAAACACTCGTGTTCAACCACAAAATTACAATCGGTCTTTGTTTGAATTCAGCCTGCATCCCCGGCCAGCAGTGGTTAGTCCGAGCTCTTCGGTCTGTGAACTGTAAGTCAAAGATTTTTGCAACGTTTTTGCCCTGCCTAGATTTCTCTGAGTATTTATAGGCTGCCGCCCTCCAGTGACTTTCATGTTCAAATTGTGCTGCCTAATGTGGGTGGTGAGGGTGGAAGGGGGAAGCAAATAAGTCACATGTTTTCCACTAGCCCTAGTTGTTTTGCTTCCAGTAAAACACTGGATACTACAAGGCACGTGTTGCAAAAAAAAAAAAAAACAACTACAAGACTCAACTGTGGGACATATAAATTAGTACAGCAGTATTTCCACACACTTGAATGTTTACAAACATCTGTCTATTGTGAAATAAGAGTGAACCGTCTGGAGATTCAAGCAAACCTGTGCAATTATCATTTGTGGCATTGCTTAACATATTTTAGCATGAGGTGAGCATGAGGAGAAAAATACCTTCAGAAACTCTTGACCAGGACTATGAAATACCATCAAAAGGAATTAACCTTAAAAATCCATATGATGTCTTACCCTGTGACCAGTGCATCCCAAAGCAGGATACATGGAATTTAATTGCTGCTGCATGGAAACTCCTGCAGTGTTCATGTGATCATGAGGGAACATCAAGCACATGGGGATTATTATGTTGCTGGCACTTATGCAATTTGAAGTGGCATAAAGAAATCGGAAAAACATGCTATTTTTCAAGCAACTTTGCTGTGCATGAGGCAAGAACAGTAAATAAGGCTTTACATCATATATATCTCCTGTGTTCACTGGTCTCAAAGAGATAGCATACCCTGAACATACCAGAAAGGTTTGCATATATCTTAAAAGGGTCATCAGAATTCGAAGACCTGACATGGAAGTATCTCACTTCTGATGAAACCCAAAGTCTTCCTAGATTAGATCTGCTGACCCCTAGAATGCATCCACACATAATTGGCTGTGCTTGTAACCTTGGGTGTTAGATGGCCTGCTGCTTAAATACAAAGCCAATTTTGTACAGAGTAAAATAAACTGATAGCACAATCCAAGAGCTGTTTTTGGAAAACAGACCCTTGTGGACTGCATCTGTCCAAAAAAAATTCTCACCAGAGGCTAAACAAAGGAAATTGCATCCTTTCTAGCACTGATGGCAAAACACTCTTTATTCCAAAACTTTTATGAAATAGAAGTCTGTTTCTGTGGACAACAAGTCATCACGACTTGCAAAGTTTTGACTAAAAAGTGAAATCTTGTTGCTTTGTTGCTATTGTGAAAAGACAATATTTTCTATGGAAAACTTCTTTTTTCTCTCTTTTAACAAGACAGTTTTTAATCAAAAATATTCTTTTTAATTAAAAAAAAAAGGTAAATTAAATTTTCCATGAAAAATGTCAGCAGATAAGAACTTCATTGTCTCCAGCTTTTTGCTCACTTGTAAGTATCTGGGAGAGAAGGTCTTTCCACTTTCTGCTCTCTTGTTTTGTCCATCCTCCCTATATTTGAACATTAGAGCATTTCAACATTCATTAAAACTGCAATACAGACTGGTTGAAGCACGAGCAGCACAGCATACACAGTACAACTCAGTCACATTACAATGACCTTTCATGATTATCTTGTACTCTGTCACAAGTTAAACGAGGTCATTACTGATGTTACTTGCATTCCTCTTCCTTGGTCCATGACTTCAAAGACCAATGGGCCCCTTTTGTCACTGAATTCTTGTCAAAATGTTCAGTCCAATCAGACCCCTAATAACTGCAGGCAGGATAACATTCACAGATGAAAAGAACACACAGGCACATGCCTTATACATAATTAATCCTTCCAATGAACTGCATGAATTTCAAAATTACACAAAATGAAACAAATCCAACAGAGAGTCTCCGGTGGGCGTATGAGGTCATGTAGCTTCCTAGGAGGGCAAGAAAGGTCTACTCAAACATGGATATGCAGCAATGCTTCACAGAACTTCAGTAACTGATTTATTTTCTCTTTCTGCTGTCATCCCTGTAGCTAACCTGAGGTCTGTCTATGTTCTCTCAAGAGGCACAACGCCTATCTAGCATTCCAGAAAACAAACACTCAAGCTCTTGATGAAGTCTAAAGAAGTCCTAGCCTTCCTATCAATATTACTGCCACCAAGGTGGCAAATTCTTCCAAATTGTCCTGGCCCGTTCTAGTTATTCATGTAATCAAGAAAATATTCAGATTTGTATCCCAGTAACGCTGCACCCACCAAATAACAGTGGTGGGAGTGAGGGTGAGGCTGAGAGGAGGATTCATCCTTGGACGCATATAAAAGTAGTGGCTTACAATTTTCTTCCTAATGAAATGTTTGCCTAATTCAGCTTTGGCAAGGCTGCGCACATGTGGCAGCCACATCAGAAGCATGGGCACTGGCACGAAGAGCAGCATGGCCCAAAGTGGTTTTCTCTGCTGGTACATGCCAACTGCATGTCCAGACTCCACACTTCTCAACTGTTGTCCGAGCACTTATTCATATTCTGTTGACTACTAGCTTTATAGCATGCGTTCAGAATCAGTGACATGAAGCTAGTCAACATTAAAAATCAATGCTTTCTTCCTTCCCCCTCTTAATTCCACGAGTATCTGTCCCTGTATCATTACTGAGATGCATGATATACTGATATATCAAATATAAATACAAATATTTTTCATTTTGACCTTTCTCACATTTTCTGGAATTGGTTTGGCAAGTTTTCTTTCTTCATAGGTAGATAAAAGTATACTAAAAACACTCCGTATTTTAAATATATGGATAAGTAAACTTCCAAACAGTTCTGTGCAAGTCTAAAGCCAACATGCATTCACAAGTGTGACGCAAAAGAAACCTCAAAATATTTAAGAAAAAAATCAAAGGTCAACAACAGTCTCAAAAATAGCTTTAAACATATGACAGTTTTAGAAGCTGCGAATTTCTTGCAGGCAAAATAGCAGGAATTGATTTTTGTGATAGATTATCATTGAAAAGGAAGATTCAAAAGGTCAGCAAGTTCTTTTCCTTGTACAACAGTTGGGTAAGTATTTCAAGATCATTTCTGATTGATTTTGATCTAATTTGTTACTAAAAATGTACAATGAATGAAATTCTAAACCTCCCTGCATGCCTCTTCCAGTGCTTCAAAACTTTCATCACTTAATTTTTCCTAATATCCTACATAAATCAAATTGTAATTTTGCAGTAATTGCATCCAATTACTTCTTGACTTACTCTTTTTAATACAGTGGAAAATAGCCACATTTTCTTCATACATACAACAAAGGTAACCACCTCCTCACTTTTCATATGCCACTCTTACAAGTATGTGCCAGAAGATTAAACCATTTTTTGCAACTACGCATCAGACTTGACTCATCTTCTGTCTGAGAACCATTACAAGCTGCACACACTTTTTGACATGTAATAGTGCAGAAAAGGATGTGAAATTTGACATGACAAGTATCCACCTCAAATCATGCCTTTCTTTTCTCTCAGGCATGATAGCCTGCATTTGACTTTACTGAATTTCAGTTGTTAGTCTTCAAAGAATTCTTCCATTTCTCATGAACTTCTGAATTGCGGCATCATGCTGAAGAGCATCTGCAGCCCTTCCCATCCCACTGTTTTTTGTGGATCTCTCACTTCATCTTTCTAGTACATAACCCAAGATACCAATCACAATGTGGAAATCTGATACTGTGTCTCTGACGATCATTAATTTAAAGCTCCCCCTGCTCCCAATCAACTATGTACCTTATTTTATGGTCACTTAATCTTGACCATATTCTCCACTCTGTCTGTAATATACACTATCAAAATTGAGACCTATCACTGCTCTTTCTCCTCCTGATCTATTGGACTGGTTATTCAAGAAAGAACAAAAACAGATCAGAGCGTCATTATTTGTTCTCACTTATGGTAGAATTCAAGAGTCTAACTGAAAGAGCAATCCATAAAATCTCATCCAGGCACTCATTTTTTGCTACTTATTCATCATGGCTGAGTAGTTCAGGTTTGAAGGCCTACGCAGTAGTTGAGCCCTGAGCGTCCTTAACACATCAATAACATTGTCTTTAGTACAAAGCACCACAATTAAAGTCACATTTGTTGAAAAAATAGCATACAATGACAACGTTAATAACAGCAATAGCGTGCTTTTTGTAAAACAAGTGTAGAGGAAGAGTTAGGAGAGGCGGCAAACGACCTTTTCTCACTCAAACAGTTCAAACCTACCGAATGATTGTAGACTCAGAAGCCAAGGAAGAGCCATGTAAAGTAATCATCTGCCATTCCCAGAGACCAGACCATCTGAGAAGCTGTAATAAAATTTATGGACTATACTTGAAAGAGAGGTACTGAACCCTAAGCATGGGATAAGGGCAAAATAACAGCATTCTGTTGGAAAGCTTATTTGACAGAAACACACAGGTGACAGGTAGCTTTCTCAAAAAAAAATAAAACAAAATAAAAAGAGACGTTCTACACCTAATAGAAAGCATAGGGACTCGGTTTGGTAGGCAGGAACTAGTTAAAACTATATATTTTTGCCTTCGATATTTAAATGGCAAAACTGTAATCTGAAGTAACCACGTATACATTTGCCCTACAGCAATGGTGTGCCAGTACAAGAGACTGGAAAACAGCAGTTTACAGTAGTCTGCACTTAAACTGGAGGTTTTTCACGGTGGTTAGATCCGATTCGGACAAATAAATTCAGAAAACAAACAAAAAAATACATAAAATTGCAGCAGCATAGAGGTTAATGCACTCCATAGTTAGGGGATTCATCATCACATTAAGTTAAAATAAACAGTCCAGTGGTACTACATTGGGAGACATAAGGTTTCCGAAATTGAGTCCAATTGGCTGTGACACTCATCTAGAAAAAGATGTTTTCAAAACACAACCCACCCTCAGTAGAAAGGAGATAGAAGGTCATTCTCCTCCCAAAGGAGCCATAAACAGCAAGAGATAAGGGCAGGGAATTTGCTGAAAGCGTGCTCTCGGGCTCAGGACAACAGAATGTTCTACTTCTCGTCCTCTCCCGCAGATGTAACCTTGAAGGACACAGTCATATGCCGCTGACTCATGGTAACGCTTACAAAAAATAAGCACAAGGTTTTTTCCTCTTCATCACGCACTTTATCAATCATCTACTTTAATTCATACTGAAACTCCAGATCAGTTGCTGGGAGCATACAGAAAACAAGGCCATGTTCGGACTGAACAGGTATATATTATTTCCTGTCCATTTTACAGAGTTTCCTGGGAATTACCTGCATACTGTGGCATAGAATTAGCACTGGGCATAGGGAACTGCAAGCATTAGTACTTGAGCAAAAGCTACCTACTTGGTAGTATATATAAAGTCCAACCTAGACTAGAATTTGAAACTTTAAAATGGTATGTCATAGAATCACAGAATCCTTGAGGTGGGAAGGGACCTCTGGAGATCACCTACTCCAATCCCTCTGCTCAAGCAGGGCCACCTAGAGCACCTTGTCCAACATGGTGTCTAGATGGCTTTTGAGTATCTCCACAACATCCCTGGGCAACCTGCTCCAGTGCACTGCCACCCTCCCAGTAAGGTTTTCCCTGTGATCAGTCAAAACTTTCTGTTGTGCCAATTGCCTCTAGTCCTATCCCTGGGTACCACTGAAGAGTCTAGAGCCATCCTTTTTATACCCTCCTTTCAAGATACTTATACATATTGCTAAGATCCTTCTTGGCTGCCTTCTCTTCTCCAAGCTGAACAGCTCCAGCTCTCTCAGCTTTTCCTCATATGAGAGATGTTCCAGTCCTTAACCATCATAAAAACCCTCTGCTCAACTCACCCCAGTAGCTCCATGCCTCACCTGTACTGGGAAGCCACAGACCTCCCATATGCAGCCTCACCAGAGCTCAGCAAGGGGAAGAAATCAGATGTCTGTCATAATAAGATTGGGGCAGAAGCAGCAAAGACCAAATCACTGCAAATCAACTCTCTGGAGTGAATGAAACTAGACAGCATGAAAACCAACAGGTAGTCCAGCTATCCCAAAAATCACTGTCCCCAGTCAAAGCCCCTCCTTATGCCTTTGATGTTTACTGAAGGTTTGAAAGGAAACTTATCTCCAAAGCATCCAGTATTCTGATGAACACGTCACTCCAGTATTCCAGCAATGAAGCCTCAATCTCTCCACAGACTCAACTTTTTACAGGGGTTCTATTAATAGACTTTGTTTTGTTCCAACTCACTATCTCTCCTCAAGGCATATTAGCCTCAGAACTGGAAGGTCAGGTCTGTTGACAAGATGACGTTTTCTAGCTGTACTGAGATGACTTAGAAAATAAGCATCTTTTAACAGTTTGAATACGGATATGGTGACTTCAGTAGTTGTAAATTGAAATGATTAATTAACACATAAAACAATAACACCTCTTTAAAGCCCTGCTGAAACCAAGCCAGGACTGATGACTAAATGACTAAGTGATATTTTAAAAGTCTATTTTGAACAGCACTACCAAAAAAGCATCCTTCTCATATGCTGCGTATAGACCTTAGATCCTATCACGTCTAGAGAAAGAGGCTTTCCTATTCTACTGTTCCTCTTTTATAAATCTTTAAGGTTAAATAAAGGGGACCAGTCCCTAGGGTTTACCATAGGCCCTTAAAAACTGCATGCCTGAGACCACAGGAGATCTATATTTAAAGAGGAGTGCTAGTGCATGGTTTCAACACAGAAGTGTAATAGCATCAAAAGACTTCATGGGCTCATAAAAAGTATACTACTATCCACAGAGACTTACCAGCAATAGCCTTTCCCCATTTCCCATCCACCTCTACACATGAAAATCTCAGGAGCCTATCCAGGAGACAGTGGCTGTTAGACAGCTATCCAGCTTTTCATATTAAATTTATCTGGGCTAAAAAAGGTCAGTTTAGCTCCCTGAACCAACTCACCAAGCACTTGACCCAAGGTAAGGGAGGAGGAGCGCGTGTGCGCGTGTGCGCGTGTGTGTGTGTGTGTGTGTGTGTGTGTGTTTATGGAAGGAGAGGAGGAGTGGCACAACACCCCACATTGAGATTGGTTTGAACTACAGTGGAACCAGACCTCAAAGCAGGTGGGAAAAATGCAGGCCTTAAGTTGCTTTCAAAGACCATCTTAATCTTAGAATGACTTTACAAGGTAAATTGAAAACTACATAGACATGCACATTCTCATGTAATTCTGATTGTGGTTGGTACATAGGGTTTTACACATTCATCTACACACCACAGCATGCATGTAAATCACTGGTTTACATATGCAATGTAAACTTCATTTGCCAAGGAGTTTTGGATTGCTTAAAGAGACTAAGTCAAATTCATTCTGCAGTTCACATTTTCCTAAAAACAAAACAGACTCTTGTTTCGTAAAGGAAGCTCTTTTCCATAAAAGCTACCATCAAAAGTAGCATATTCCTGTTTTCTTAATAACACTCTGATTTAAGTGGCATTTCTTTAAAAGTATTCTGCTCTGTCATTTGAAATGAATTCTAGACTAGCTCAAGATAAAATATCTAGGTCAGAAAATTCATAGGGAACTCACTAATAAAACATGAAATTGAGGTTTCAATGCCAAAATAAATGAAATGTAAAGAGAAAGATATTAAAAGACAAAACAGCTGTGAGGGCAATACTACTGAAAACATGAAAGGATTAAGCACAAGGATGGATATCTTCAGCCACCAGATCCAGGACATCTGGATGGGCATGATCTAAACAAGGGTATTTTAAAGTACGAAAGATGCAGACAAAATAAAGCAAGCAAGCCCTCAGAAACCACAGAAATAAAGGAAAATCAATGGAAACCAATGAAATGTTATGGAGGATCATTCAGATGACCTGCAGCTAGAATCATGCTTTGCACATGTTCATCTATCCCTATTAATGATACAGAGTAGAGACCTCTGCGCGGAGAAATTTGGCTTAGAATACCATTCCCACAATTTGTTCCAGTATACCAAAATCAAATCTCCAGCAATGTGAAATCTAAATCAGTAGATGGCTAAACAGATGCAACCTGTAGAGGCAATCCATGAATAATTAACAGCGCAAAAATAACGTTTCAACTATGAAGCCCTTAACAGATACATAGGCATAGGCACAAGTCTATGGGCTGCCGAATTCAAACACAGCTAACTTTTGCATTTAAATTTGCTCCGCTCCTGTAAAAAATATTTTTTAAAAAAGGCTTTTAGCATGCAACTACAGCAGTTTATGTGATATTTGCAGAGTGGTATCAGATAACACGGTTTCTGAAGTGCTCTCTTTATACTTTATATAAAGTTACCTTGCTTCCTTTTAGAGGAAGATGCTTCGTATCTTCTCTCATCTCCCATTCATCTGGGTTTTTAATACACACAAACCAAGTCCGGTTGCCAGGAAGGCAAAGAAAAGGTCAACAAACTCCTTTGCTGCAAGTTAGTTTGTCAAACTCCATTCTGGGCAGCGTGACTTTACATGTTAATGCGAGTGTTTGCCTCTGTGTCAATAGCCCCTATTGTGCACATTTGTAACACAAGATTTATGGTAAAGCTTGCAACATTTTTCAGGCATAATAAGCGTTTATTCACCATCCCAGGTCTATAAGCAGAGGCCTGACAAGTAATTATTGACACATTGTGTGGGAATAAAAGCAGTGGGCGAGCTGCTGCTGCGAATGGCAGCGTGGGCAGGGGGAAGGAGGGGCTGTGTCAGAGGAGTGACAGCCTTGGTGCCCAACACTGTCAAAGCCGACGTTGACTCGCGCTGTTGTGTGCGCCGCGCCGTATTTGTGCTCCCTGTCACTCGGCTGTGACATGCCAAAACACGGGGAGCGCGCCTTTTCTCATGCTAATGCTTTGTCATGACAGCTTTGTGATGCCCCAGGCAGGGTTAGTGCTCAACAAGTCAAGGTGTGACAGGCAGCAGCCCCCTTTGTCAGGGGTGCTTTGCTGCCCTAATCAAACACCATATTCTGCCTGGGTTAAAACAGACTTAATGCTTGTGAGAATAGTAGCCCCCCATTAGCATTACTGAGCAAACAGCTGGGGATATTGGCCATATGCATACCTGTATGCGCAGCCTCCGGCAACACATCCCTGCTAGCCTACACCACTAACTCACTTATCTCAGAACCGTACGTCACCATTACACAGTAAGAGAAGGAACTTGAAACTAGTCCCAAGTCATTTTTCATGAGCTGCTTCTCTCTTCAGGGTTCAAACCTGCCTTTTGGGGGTTTTATTTTTTTTCTTCCCCTCCTGCTGTACAGGGAAAAACTTGTTAGCTTCAGCCTAAGCCTTTGGTTGTTAGGCAGCAGTTTTACAGCGTTTTAGTGCAACTAGTAAACTCTGCTCAGGATTAGTAGAGCCTCTGAACAGCACAAGGTGTGACCAGGCGGGATTAGGAATATTAGCAAAGCTGTGCAGGGGAAGGTCGCACGACGCCTACGTATGTTATGCTTGGCTGCAGCAATCCCTGTAAGATTTTATGTCACTTTAGCACCAAGCTCATCCACAAAAGCACAGCAGCCCTAAACCTGTGCTCTACATATGAAGAAACAAGCTGGGCAGGAGACTAAGCAGAGTTTCGGCTGCTTGGACTAAGCAATGAGATGGCTTCACAGGATTTGCAGATAGGTTGGAGAAGTACATGAGCTTGGTTACTCACAAGAAGTTTATCTAAATGAACCAAAATGCAATGATCAGGAAAGCTGGTCTAGGAAATTTGCCAGAACAGGCTTTTTCACAAGATTTATGGTGCTTCCTGCTTCTTGTTCCCAGGCATATCCAGGAAGTGAGCTGAGTAAAAATGGAAAATATATATTTTTTTTTAAGTTATGAATCTCTTTTTCAAGGGTCAGAAAAGTTCACAGTAGATATTGTATGAACCTGCAGGTCTTTTTTCCTTCTTATCTAAGCTATATCAGCAGCTGGGTGATGGAGTAGTAATCTGAAAAGTTTAGGGTATTGGTGAGAAAGACAAAGCCCAAGTTATCTACATTACCAAATCAAAGCCATCAAATTAGAAAGTCCAGATTGTTTATTGCCTCTGTTGAGGATCCTATTACATTAGACATCCCATCCCCAGGAGGGCAGTCTGAGCCACGTCGCTTGGTCCACAATTTCAGCACACTAAATTCAAGGTGGAGGAAGGGGAGCTTGAATGAAAACTATTTTATGATCGGAATTTTAGCATCACAGAGGTTGCAATTTTCAAAGCTGCCTGTGACATCTGGAGACCATCGCTCTCCACAGAGGTACGGCCACCTCGTGAATTCACAGAGCTGCATTATGATCCTTTTCCTGCTCCCTCACCCCGCGCGTCAGAGGCAGCTGAACTACGATCTGCTGAGCAGCTGAGTTCGGGAGGGAAACCCAGCAGCACGGCGCAGCAGGAGCGGGGATGCTCAAAGGACACTAGAGGTCCTTGCCCAGCTGCAGCGCAGAGCTGAAGCCCCGCAACCAGAAAGCCGTTCCTGCCACGTGAGTTAGCCCAGCGCGCAGCCTCGGCCTCGCAGGAAGTTCAGGTGCCCATGCTCGCATCCGCTCTGAAGGACGGCCCGATGCGCTTCAAAAATACGGCCTTTGGCTCCAACCAGGAGCAGCAGCAACAGTTTTGCCAGGCCCTTTCCAGGAAGGTTATATTGCATTATAGTAGCAATGCAGGCTACAAAGAGCCTGGGGAGCCAGAATTCTTTTACTGTACCCGAGGGCTCGCCTGAAAGCTCTTTGCTGTTTCAGTTCTTAGTTCTGATAGAATTTGTTCAAGTCCAATAGCTTTTCCCTGCTTCCACCTGACTTCTAAAGCCTTCTGTCATCCAGCGCTATGCTCTGATGTTTGCAGATAACCTGCACTGAACTAGTAGCTGCTCCAACCATTTATGCTTTAACACGTCTCTATACTGAACTCCCTGGAGGACCAGTTGATATTTGCACCTTTCACTCTGTGGCTACCTCTAGTTACCCTCTATTTTTAGGTTTATCCCACCTTATCTGCACTGAACCTGAGCTCCAGAAGCAAATCCAAAGCAGGTATGTGCAACTTCCCTTTCTCACCTCTCCTGGTGTTACAACCTTCTTTACACTTCCTAAGTCTGAATTTCTTAGGTATGTTTTAAATACTAGAGAATTCAGGGGGCCCATGAGCATAGCATTCAAGCTCTCGATACCCATAGATTTTCTTAGATAGGAATTAGAAAGGAAATGAGAGTAATAAAGAGAGATTGGTGTAAAACTCATCAGGAATAATACCAAATAGGGCTCACCTGGCCAGGGCCAATCACAAATACAAGATTCTGCAAGTCTTCAGCAACTAATCAATGTGCTGATATAAATCTGCTTTCAGCCATTTGGAATTGCTCTATTAAATTGCTCTGTTGTTAGATACTCATTTTACATTTTCAGTAAGACTCAACTCTACAGTTAAGCCCGCGTCCGCCCTGCCTAGAGGAGGGCAGGTAAGGGAGGAGAGGAGGCAGTGCAGGGCAAGGTCGTCGTGGGGAGAAGCGAGTCTGGTTTCCAGAGCTCTAGCACAGCCCACGGTTGCAGCTTGTTGGAGACTATTAATCAGAAGCCAAGATTTTCTGTAAACAAATGGAGAATATTTGCCACATAAACCGTGTTTTAATCAACAAAAGAAAACCTTTGACACTGCTCAATCTATTTTCATTTCATTAATGCAAAGGTTCCAGGACAAGAGGGTTTTTTGCTGCTAGTGTTACTGGGGATAACTATTTTTGGCAAGGCTCGCTCCAGCGCTGTGACAGGCTGGGAGCCGAATGACAGGCTTCTGCACTTGTGCTGTCACAAACAGTCACATTTCACCAAGCTGCCTTCGGGCCAGCGGGAGACTCGGAATTGCCAATTTGAATGAAAGCCATTATGTCCCAAAGGCAACCCATGCTGCCCACGCACGGCGAGAGGTGCTGCCCAGCATGGGAACGCGCCGCACGCCGCGCCAAGCGCAGCGTCTGTCGCTTCCTTTTAGTGCGAAGCCATTCGGAGCCATCTCTGCGACTTTCTTCCTCCTAAAGCGCTGATATTGATGGATGGGTAAGGGCCTGTACGTGGCAGCCCTGAGATACACAAACACGCGGCTCAGTGAGGGTGAGCCTGTGATGTGTGTACAGTAGCACTACTGTTTGAGCCTATTGAGAAGGGAGATTGCTTTTCAACAGGCTGACAGGGCGCAGCTGCTCGGCTCTTTGGAAGCAGTCCTGTTTTGTTCTGGATAGAGCCTCCCTCGGGAACAGCAGCATGGAGATCCGACATCCACAGCCACACCGACTTGAGGGCGAGAAACACGCTTTCCACTTAGCACAGATTTGCACGAAATTATGACAAACATGCCCATCTACTTTCAGCAACATCATGGGGCTGCAGCAGCGGGAGCCCTTCGGGCAGGTGACCGCCCGCGTTCGCCCCGGTGATGGGTATCGCCCACGGTCCTGCAGGGCGGAGATGGGGAGGAAGGAAAGCTGGGAGGCACCGTGGCCGGGGCGGCTCCGCAGAGCGGCGCGTACAGCCGCTCCGTTTTAACAACTGCGGTTCATCTCCCAGTGGTTGAATTGCAAAGAAGTGGCCAAACACAAGGCCTGTGGAACATTACACTGGGGTATTTTGCCCCCCCAGCCCTGAATATGAATTTAAACCCCACAGATGTTTTTGTTTTTAACTCTAGCACTCACAAAAAGTAAACCGTGCTCTAACTATTAGCATAAGCCTGCACAGCTGAACACCGGTTCCATCCCTCTTCCAGATTTGAGTAGTGCCAGAAAATCCTTATCCCCATCAACAACCTGCAGCAGCACATGTGGTAGAACCACACACTGAAAGCAAAGCAGAGCAGGAGTTCCCCCAAAAGCCATGGCCTGCATGAGCACAAGGGGAAGCAAAATACACACTGGGAGATCCGCAAAGCCACACAGCAGCAATCGGCGCACTGGGAATAAAACCCGGGGCTCACAAGTCTCAGTTCACCACTGCGTGCAGTCCGGGGCACACCAGCTGCCTGAGCCTGAATGCACGCACACAACAGGTACAAATACTTGTATATTCCTAGGCAGAAAGTAAATTAAAATGAAAGTAGGATTAGAACTGCCAGGCTGAAATCATTTCAAATTCAATTTTAGGAAAATTCAAGGGCTAGGTTAAACTAAAAAGAACTAAGCAAAAAAGACAAATTATATTTTGACATACTTGTAAAGTATCCTTCTGAAGTGCTCTGGTTAATGCATTTTAGTGTTTCAGCCTCAGGCTTAACTATATTTAGTGATACCATATTCTCCCTCCACCCCTTTCCTAATTTGAGTGCATTTGCTTCCAAACTTCTTTGGATTCGTTTCACATTTGCCACTAACCTCGAGATGCTTTCTGCAAGTTTCACAAACAGACTGAAGCCAGTTGATGGTTCATATTTCTTACTTGGGAATGACAGAATCACAAGGGAAAACAGCAAGCCTAAACTTATTAATATCCTGGCCTGAAAACATTCAGGTCTAATCCAACGCTTCCTATCAGAGCTTTTTACTTTGTGTGTGTGCAAGCAGGGCGATCGCTTGACTACTCAGGCCACTGGGAGCCCCAGGACCACACACTATATGGCAACAAAAGTCGTTCCTCCACCCAGATCTCCCTGAGGTCAAACCCTCTCCCATCCGTAAGCGACAGATACACAGCCAGTAGAGGCAGGCAGCTCTTGCCGTCTTGGAGAGAGCCTGGAGAGTAATTCCAGCATCCAGCCAATTGGTCCCGAGCCCTGTTCTGTGTTGGTAAAGGATCACGATTCTCCCATCTCCATATGAGGAAGGACTTCTTTGCTGTGAGGGTGACAGAGCCCTGGCACAGGCTGCCCACAGAGGCTGTGGAGGCTCCTTCTCTGGAGACCTTCAAACCCTCCTGGCTGCCACCCTGTGCCCCGTGCTCTGGGTGTCCCTGCTGGAGCAGGGGGCTGGACTAGATGATCTCTAGAGGTCCCTGCCAACCTCAACCATTCTGTGATTTCGTAATAACAATATACATAGAGAAGCAAGCGTTTGTGTCATGAGAATGAAGATCAAGTGTCCAATCACAAATAGCTACCAGAAAAAAAAAAATTACACTTTCTTTACCAATTCATTGATTTTTAAAAAATCCGTATATCGTGTAGGTATTGTTTGAAACCCTATGCTGTTACCAGGCCTCATTTCCCCTTTCTTTCTAATTACACCACACTGCAAATGAATAGAAAGCAACAAGAGGCCTCGCAGATACACAGTCATGTCTCAGGATAACTTAGAGGGGTTTGAACTTACAAAGATAAAAATTATCAAGGGAGAAGAAGATATAGATTTTTTTTTTTCCCCTCCTAGAAAGCAAATGACTTTGTCTTTTTGACAAGTCTTTCTTTGAAATACTTATCTGGCGTCTATTTACATGCCAGGATAACATAAAGTGGTATTTGCAGATAAATCCAAGACTATTCTAACCTTGCTCTCATGGAATTAGTTTCCATTTAGCATTTTTTAAATTATATTATTCTTTGTTAAACACACCTGGCCAGCCCAGTCCCATGAGTCCTGGGCAGCAAGAGAGTAGCAAAGACCTTTGAGCAATGTAACTTCGTTAGATGAGCAGCTGAACTATCTTTTGGCTTATCCAGTTTCCATCAAGTTCAGAACAAGACAAGGCAAGTCAAGGACATCCTTCCCTTATCACCATTATACATTTTTCATTCTACAGTCCTGCCTCTATGGAAATATGCATTAAATAGCCAAGTTTTTCCAACCATAACAATTCACTTAAACTTCTCAGAAATTCTATTAGTAGGGGCTCCCCTTTAATTTAGCTTCACAACATCTGGTGAACACAACAACACTATTGCTTGCAGAAGAGCTTTCATGTTGAACTTCTAGTAGGCCTTTAAGCAAGACAGAGGAACGTCGTGGGAGGGCCAAACACTGATCATCACAGTACAAAAGCTGCAAATCACTCCAGGAATCCCAGAATGATTAAAACCACTTTATAGATTGTCTCATTTATGACAACTGATCTAATTGGTAGCATGAGGAGACAGCCTGATTGGCCCGAGGTAGCACAAAGCCGGTTCACAAAGGCCTAGTATTGCTCCCATTGAAATCACTGACAGAACTGCCCTTGTCCTCCATAAGGCGTAATTTAGATTCTATTTCTTGTGGATCACATGGGTTGAAGGTTTGCCATAATGCCTTCCTTTACATCCTTATGCTTTGGAGAACACCCACACACGGATTAGATACATGGTGGGCCTGGGCCAGCTTCCACTCCACCCCTAAGAGCAGCACACAATTGTCCCAGTCCTGTCCTGCTGTTCATAGACAACCTTCGTGTTATATGCTTTTCCACAATAACAATCACTTATTCATTACCAGTATGTTAACCCACACCAGCTAGGCCAAGGAATGCCAGAGTGATGGCGCAATTCAAACTTGCATCTCATCCAGCATCCCATTTGCAACAAGGGAAGCAGTTCAAGCTCCACACAATCCCTCTAAGAGCCACACTGCAATGATACAGAAATATGAATTAATGTTTCTCCGCTTATCTTTTCCCTCAGTGGTTGTTCAGCCTTCCTGGCTAAGAGTTTCATATACATTTAAAATATCAATCTAATCTACTCAAAGAGCTATTGATTTATCAGCTCCATCTCTGTGTCACTATTGAATGTCTTCAGAAATCTGCCAAATATGTCTATCCTTTCCACTACTTCTATCAGTCCTCTAGCCTCAGTGTCAGCTCATCTATTGATCTGAAAGCAGTTCTGGTCTTCCAGTCCACTAGCTCTCTCTCCTCTCTTCATACTGTAGATGTGCTCGTAATTGGCACAGAAATTTTAAGGGCAATATTAGCACTCCCTCCCTAGCAGCATTCATCTTATCGGCCTAGACCCATCTAAATAAAATTTATGCAATTAAATAGATGGGGCAGGAGAAATGGAGAGCCAGCATAATTAAAAAAAATCTGGGGAAATAACAAAGGAGAAAAGGTGCTTTCCTCCTGTGTACACTGTTACTATTAACTTCTAATTAATTTATATTAATTATTTTGAAAGGAAGCCTAAATTTGCTTCACTTTCTAGTAAAAGTCTAGAATTCAGTTTCTAGTAAAAGTCCAAAGTCCAGCAGTTCCTTCAGGCCTCTGCAGTCTCAGCTGTGTGCGCCACAGCTCATTGCGGCCTCTCTCCCTCGGCCTGACACACAGTCCAGTATCTAGAAATCTCCAGACATATTCCTCTTTCTGTCCATGCTCTACATTTGTGGACCAACTCTGAAAAGCTGCCTCAGCCACAGTTTGTACAAAAATCTGAAAGAAAAAAAAAAAAAAAAAGGTAGTAAAGGACAACTTGAGGAACAAAGAGCTCTGCCGACTAGCTGCTCTTTGTAAATGCAATTGATCTATAATTAGTGATTATTCCCTGCTTCCCATGTCTTTCAGTCACTTATTGCTTATTTAAAAAACTTCTGCAAGAGCAGAGGGCAGAAATGGGAGTTGTCGTTTGATTCCATCTGTGCTGCTCCGCGCAGACCGTGACGCCCGGAAAGGCGACCGCAGCATCGCGCAGCAAGGCCCTGCAGAAGGGGACGGCTCCCACTGAGCAGACGTCTGTCACACCTTATTGGGCTGGCAACCCCAAAGTGACCAAGGAAAGCAGCCCATGGGCAAACAAACTTCACTTAACCTCTCTTGCTAAATCCCATTTTAACACTCAACACCCTGATTTACTAGGAATCACAAGTCTTTTGAAACTTGAAGGCAGTCCATCAAATTTTTCAGTAATGGGGTTTCCTACGAGGAAGTGCCGAATGGAAGGGGACTTCATTTCAAGGAACTGTTTCACAAGCCTACTAATTCTTCAGCACGCAAGCAGGAGAG
This sequence comes from Nothocercus julius, assembly GCA_013398735.1. NCBI lineage: Eukaryota > Metazoa > Chordata > Aves > Tinamiformes > Tinamidae > Nothocercus > Nothocercus julius. Next base: position 1,535,181 of record VZSV01000120.1, read on the forward strand.
AAGCAGCAATCACCCGGGTAATCTTCACAAGCACCTTTCCACGAGAAGACAAACATATCTTGGGGAATGCTGAGTTAGGCAGGCAACGTGCTACTGTAACCGCTGTGCTTAAAACTGTGTCCTGCCTTATGTGGTGTGAGGATTTTGGAGCTCTTGGAAGACCTTGCTAAAACTAAACAGTATCTGTGATTAACCTATAGAACAAAACACTTAGTAAAAGTTGGTTTTACAGATTAAAAAAAAAAAAAAAAATACATTGGCTAGGCATACGAGGTTCATTTTTTGTTGCTTTGTATCAGTGAGGTCGTGCTGATAAAAAAAATAATGAAAACTTAGCTATACATGGATACAAATTTACTTTCTTCAGTAATTATTTCACTAGGAATGCAGAAGCGGTCAAATCTTCAAACAACAACTTTATAAATAACTGCATCTGCATAGGATTCTCCACCTAACATATAACAGCGTGCTTAAAGCAGTTTAATTTTCTATCACAGGCAAGTCTGTAAGCTCTATTTATGTTACAAGCTGTGCCCCCCTGCAAACCTCCTGTGCTTCACTGAACTATACACAGAACTCCTTGCAGGATCAAGGTCACCCTTATTAGTTTATATACACAAATAGTAGGCAGCTTGCACAGTGTTTCACACTAAGCTTCTTTGTCCGAAAGAATGCCACATAAGATTTGTCTGCGCAAGTATCATGCCCTGGCTCTTCATTTTTTCTTTTTCTTTTTTTTTTTTTTTTTTTTCTTCTTTTTCTCTCCTCTCTTCTCAAGTGAAGGATGTATTTGAAAGAATTAAAACAATCTCGGCAAAAAATAGCATTGGACTAAAAATAAATGATCTGATAATTTTAACACTCCCCTCAAGCCACTATGGGGAAAAAATCACAGAGCAGAATCTATTCCTTGTGCGTTGTTCAATACAGAGCTACCCAAGCCCCTCTTTGACAGATGATGAATTTGGGCTCAGTCAGTGACAGAGAAGCTCGTGGCAGAACTGAAATCAGGATCCCCAAGAGCCCCTTCACTATTCACTGCTACACGGTCCCTTCTCTGCCCCAGCTAGATTTCCACAGCCCCTTCGCACCGCTGCCTTTAGCCTGGTAACAGCAAAGCACCCCTACAGATACTGGAGACATGCAGCTAGCAAGAGAGGTGGCCCTTCTGAGAGAAACCAAAGCCATTTTCCTTGGGATACCTTGTGCTTTCTTGGTGTGGACTCCAGAATTTTATAAAAACACAAGTGAATTACACTGTTATTGGAAGGTAATGCAGCTAATGCTACAAACCTGATTGGACATGACTACGATCCATAGAGATAAGCAGAAGCAGCAGCCAGATTTGTTGAATAAATGAATTCTTGCAAGCGTCTTGCTCAGCTGCTCTATCAGGGACAGAACGCCCATCGATTTCAGGGCGAAGTAGGATCAGGCCCTGATTTCTGACACTGCAGATTTCAGGAGCCTGTTATATAACAAGTGCTACAGAAGTAATTAGCAACAAAAAAGAATCTCCTTTACCCCCAAACTTGTTGGATCCTACACCCACAATTAATCATCTTTGTTATTAGTCTTTCCTCAAAATTGTAAAACAACAGCACAGAATGGCAGCGCCAGCATTCCTGCTAAGACCTTACAGCCCTCATTAATAAACTTAATAGAGGCAGAGAAGTATCTCAGGAGTGTAGTAGGTTATAGGCTAAGGCTTTCCTTTGGGTGTAATTTTATGTTCTTGCTTCACACAAAAGTTATGTATTTATTCCAAGGTGTCTCTCTCTCTTTTTTTTTTTTTTTCTCCAAGTACTCATTTATGCTCCTTTAGTGATATCTGCAAATTGATAAATTCAAGGCTGGCAACTTTATCAACTGAAAAAGAGAAATTAAACCCAGGATTAATCAATCTGCATAGTATGAAGATTAACTCCCTCACCCTACAGTTCAAGCATCCTTTGGTACCAGATAGTAATCTCGGGCCACATCCTGCAACTGCTCCATCCACAGAAGGAAGCAGGAAACCGATGGAAACAGCAGCCACAGGGTCAAGCCAGCAAACCACCACCAACCTTTGTGCACATAACTATGTACAGGGATAAATTATATCACTGTTTAACCACGTACAAATCAAGACCCAGTACTTAAAGTTTCTCTAGCTTTCTACTGGTGCCAAAGAAAACAAGTCCAGAGCATCCGTCTAGTCAATAAATACCTGCATGTCTTGCTCAAAGCAAAACAACACATTTGGATGAGAAAAGTTGGGTAAAAGAAGAGGGTTTTACTAATACTACCTGCTCAGCCCATCAACAGCTGACTAAAAAATAAGTGAAGCCATACAACCATGTTAGGAGAGAAAGAAAAACCTGAGTAAAGGTATTTTGCAGCTGTTTAACACAATGCAATGAATAGCGCAAGCACAGAGTTAATACAGAATTCCCAAGCAACGGAATCGCACAGACGCACAAAAATAAGCACCAAAGGACCATTGGTGTGCTCAAGGCAGAAAAAAAAAGCCTTTTATTGAGAAGCTTTGCATGGTCAGTGTTAACTTTTACTGACAGTCATTTAATATTATTGCACCAAATGCTGCACTTGATGAAAAATAAGCCTAAGGCACATTTCAAAATAATTCTGCATCAGCCAAATTTTTCCTACCTAAGCCAATAGTAGAATCCCCATCAAATTTATTGGAAATTGAGTTTGGCTAAGAGTGAACACTTTTGAAAATCTGACGTTTCAACATTCATTGAAGGCAGTGTAGATACTCCTAATGCTAAAATGCTAAATTCTGGTAGGTACTCATTATTAATGTTACTTGGCATTTTGCTCTTTTTTTTTTTTTTTTAAAAAAGTTATCAGATCTTGCTAGGGATAAAACATCTGGAAACAGTATGCATGTGAAATGGGGTGCAAAAATAGAGGCCAAAAGCATAGTTCATACTGTCCCTGGGGCACAAGATGTGTCCAGCAGCATTTGGGTATAAAAATAACCCCAAATCATCAAAATGCAGTTACTTTAATTCACAGCTTTAATGTATTTATTTCAATAGCTTTAGTTCATTACCTAGTTAATAAAGTGAATTAGATAAGGTAGTGCAGCAGTTAGCACTAGTGCTTTCTATTTTTCTAATAGTGCCCAAGATCTGTTTGCCAGGAAAGCGCTGCTGTTGCATGGAGAGACTCAGTACAGGCTGGCACATGCCATCGTGCTCTGGGGCAACCTCTGCCTCTTTTCTTCTCACTAGGAAGGAATCAACTCTAAATGTAATTTCCCCAATTTCAGATGGAAATCTAACTGAGACAGAGAGAAAAAGGAAGCAAAAAACTTCCACATATCTCCACTTACCAAGATTCTTCCAGAATACAAGACCAAGGTAAAACAGAACAATAAAAATGAAGTTTTTTCTCCTGCATCATTCACCCTGTAGCCTTAGGAGATACCATGCTGTATCTACCTCCTGTGTTCCAGTTCACGGAGTCTCCTTTCCTCTGCTTCTTCCTCTACACACCCTCACATCCCCACATTTTCACCCTGTGAACTGAAGCAATGACCCATTCCTTGTGATTAAATTAGCGTAAGTAATAAGATATCATAGAGCTGATTGATTTCCCCAGCAACAGTTATTAACCAGCTCAATTCAGAGGAAAGCAGAGCCATTATTCTAAACATTGATTCCTGAACAGGGCTGCAGGAGAGGAGTACGCTAGGACATGTCGCATGCATGCAAACAGCTCAATCCAAAAAAAGAAAAAGAGGTGGTTCCAATCCCCATCTTTCTACACAGTAACAGTTTTCCCTTAGAAAACAAGAGACATGTTGAATGATTAAGAATATAATCTTTCGTATCATGAGAAAGATGTGTTATTTGTTTAGGTCAGAGGCATTATAAAGTTGCTACAATTCTGAATTTGGTTCAAGGCGGTAGAGACTAGAATTTGTCTCTTTCAGGCAGTAGCTTTTAAGCAGCTTCGGCTCACAAGGTTGGGGAGATTTTCCCATTTTCTTATGGCTAACTCACCCAGCAACAGACACAGCTGGCACCAAGTCTCCTCAGACCAAAACTCAAAGGCACCTGCTGAGAACACCTGATCAAACTCTTAAGCTTGTCCTCTCCTCTTTCAGACCCACTTCCCAAGCACCATTGTGTCCAGAAACTCTCATTAGTTCCCTTCCATTGCCAAGAGCCTTCTTTCTCAGCTGCCACACATCACCGCAGCATGGATGACTTTGGATTCACTGTGGATGACTGTTCCACTGCCAAGAAGTAGCCTTGACACTACAAGCAAGTCATGAAGTCCCAAGATAAAACACCAGTCTTCTAGACCATACTCATCATCAGAAGATGGCCATTTTTGATCTTTCTCTTCCTCGTGATAATTGTCAGCCTTGCTGAACTGAAATCTGATTTCTTTTCATTGTCAACATCACTATTTCACTTACTTGGTGTTAGTGTGAGAATCTTCACATTTACTCCCTTGGGGTCCTCAACCCTGACACAAAAAGACATAGGAAGACCGTATCTGTGCACTGAATCACTTCTGCTTTCCAGATGCTGCCTTCACTACCTAAACATTCCCACCTCCTAGGTTCACCTGTCTTTCCCCTTATGGACAGGATGGCAACAGCCTCCCCTTCTCAGGGCTGTGCTTCACTTCTGGCAGGCTGTTGCCATCTCCTAGTTCTCCCCAAAGGAGTAAACTTTCACAAGCTTGGCTGTAGTTGCCACTGACTTCCTAGGGTCATCAAGGCTCAGCATGCAAAATTATGCTTGAAAAGGTCCTAGGGCCCTGGACACCTTTCCTCCTCACAGAAGACAGGGAACGCACTGCTGTTTTAATACTCCTTTTGTCCTCTTCCTTCTGCTCCAAGACCACCTCCTACTTCAGATCCTTGTCAAGATTTATTCTTCTTCCCTCTTGCTAGTCCATTTCTTAGTGTTCTCAAGCACTGAGACACTCAATTTGCTCATTATTATCTGTGTAAAAAGGTGAGTCAAAGCTGTGCCAAACAAGCTACACACAAAGAACAATAACTTATAGCATCTTCCAGCAACAAATGCTGAATTTCCCGTAAAATCGAAGAAGACGGAAAAAAAGAGCCAGTCATACTAACTCAGAGCACCACACAGAACAGTTCCCTCCTCTCCTTAGTGTTGCCATTACCGCCTCTGAAGTAGAACATAAGAGTACTGCTATAGTCTCAAAACAAAGACAGAGCCACCTATACTGAATCAGTCCAAGGGTCTAGCGAGTACAAGGACAGGGGAAGCATGCAGTGATGCTGCTTCTAGAGAACCAAAATGCTGTCTAAGGTCCAGGCCACATCAGTACAGAAACTTCCCAAGACAAAAAGAAAAAAAAAAGAAAAAAAAAAAAAAGAAAAAAAGGTTTTTGTGTGTTTAATTGCCCTAGACAGACCTTTCTATCATGAAATAACCTGGTAGTTTTTTGAACCCATGCAAACTCTTAGTGTCTGTGACATTCTGTGGCAAAGAGTTCCATAGCTTAAATCCTCTTTGATAGCTTAAACTCTATCTATTCACCTTAAATTTCTACACCTATCTCATTTGAAGCCCTCCTGGTTTTTGCAAGGCAACTGGAATTTACCATGCGGAGGGAAAGGCAAGTGCATTCAGTGACACCGAGTATGGATAACCTCAAGAAAGTAGATTGGTACAGAGGACAGAAGCAAAACATGATACAAGTCAAAGGAAGTTTGTGGAGCCAATGAGTCAAGTAGTCATACATTCAAGCTATTAGTAACACTAAATAGCAACAAATAGCCCCACAGTAGTTCAATTATACTGCCATCAGTTTCAGTCCTGGCCCAAGTAGCTCTCTCCTCTTTGAGAATTCAAAATGAGATGTATTACACTTTAAAGAATCTGTGTGAGTGTATGTGTGCCTATGGGACTTTTTCAAGTCACTTATTTGTCTGAATGCCATTGATTTTTCTCCTAATTGTTATTCACTATGCTAATTTCCCTCACAAATCTCACATGCTATTGATCAAAAAATAATAAACTCTCCAGCAAACAAAACAAGCATTATTGCAATGTTGGGAAAACATCATTTAATATCAATACCATATTTGCAATTATCTTTAACCCAAATTTCACCCGCAATGCAATGCATAATCAAAAGCAGAGCGCTACAGGCAAAAGGGTAATATTAAAAAACTCCCACCAGACTATTTTCTAGTAGATTATAAGAAGAAAGGCTGAAACAGGACAATCTCAAACACTTTAAGATATACAGTTAATGCTATAAATAAATGCTGCTGAATAAAGTATATCCTCCCCTCTGTCTCCCTCCTGTTATTTGGAGACAGTCACCATGAAGATAAAACAGAAGGGCAGTATCAGCATCTATGCCAAAATAGCAATCTAAAGAGGACAAGGACCATGCCTCATTTAAGTTGTGGTTTTTTCATTTTATTTTATTTTTTGATAAGGACACACTGGATCCAATCCAGTTTCCAGTATACGTCTGCTGATTTTCCTCATCTTGAGCGGTAGCGGTAATAACTGAGTGGTAGCAATTTATGATCACTGCAGACCCGAGTCTTGTCCAAACATTATGAAATTCCCCAAACCATCAGCTGTCTTTTCAACCCATAATTTTCTGAATTTTGCCTGTAATTTCTTATTTTCATCCTGCTAGCTTGAAAATTATTGCTACTTTTCTTTTGCTGTGCTCTTAAGTTCTCAAATATTTTTATTATCAAAATCCACATCACATGTTCTTTAATACGGAGTCCTGGTCTGGTTTTACACTGCCCTAGCTTGAGCCTTCCCCTAACATACTATCAATGCAAATCCTAATCGAGTTACTGCAAAGTCAATGAACTTAACCAGGTGTAAAATTAGTACAAAGGAGAAGACCAGGTCTTGCAGGAGAGCAGAGAATTATCCCACATTTAGGTGGTAGAGTCTGTTTTTTATTAATCCAAATAGAAAACATTTGGCTCTTTTTGCTTCTCGATCCCCAAAGCATTTCTCAGTAGAAGAACCAACTGCTCATGCTTCAGCTCACTGTGTACGTTTTTGATAAACTCACATGGGAACCTCACCCTGTACTGGGTGGTGAACGGTGAACAGGGTCTGACTGCCGACAGAAAAGCATCACTGGAAGCAAATATATAATAAATCTTAAAGGCTGGAGGGTAAGGCAGCTGAACGAGAGCGAGCCGCATGATTGCACCAAGATATGCATTTGTGAGGAATTCAGAATCTGATTGAAACCCCAGAAGACACCTTTGAGACCACAACTCATCCTCATTTTAGACAATATTAGGGTCTGAATCTCCGACATTCAGAGTGTTTGGATCAAACGTTCCAGTTCAGTCCTAATCTAAGGGAATGTAAGGTTCATACTTATTTTCCCATAGTTTTCCCTTCCTGCCCTCTTTAGAGGGTTGAAAATCCATCTTTTACTAGTCCAAGCACATTCAAGATTCAAAGATATTATTTCCAAGTTGCAAATTTCCAAGAGCTACATGTCACAGAACTGAAAGCCGTAGCGTGGGTGGATTTGTGAAAGAGCAGCTTTTGAGTGTGGCCTGCCATTCAACTCTGCACCTGGCAAAGAGCGAAAACAACCCTAGCAAGCCAACTAAAACAAAACAAAACAGCAGGAACAGAATCAGCAATCTCGGGCAACTCTTGCCACAACGCTCCTAAGGTTTCCTGAATCCCACAGTCTCTGCAGCTGAAAGCACAGCCAGGTTTCTGTCACTAAGCAAAGCCACCGGCAACTGCGCGACCGGCCATCTCCTGAGCAAGGATCATTGAGCTAAGCGCCTGTTTCCTCAACGCTGTAAAACGGCATCGCTCCAGTCATGACATACCAGCTAAGGAGCCAGGCCACGGATTTTGCATCTTAATAGGCAGAGGAGGAATTAGTTGTTGGTTTTTATTTCTTTGGCTCTGCAATTACTAATTTCTGCCTTTATACCTCTTTGCATCCAGCACACCCTTGGTGGCAAGTAAATGATTTCTCTGGTGACACCAAGCTAAGGTGTCAATCCAAACATAAAAAATAACGTAACTTCGAAAGATATTTCTAATTAATTCCCTAATATTTGAAATTCACGTTCTGCTCCTCCATACACCCATTTCGGTAGACTTTTGAAATAGGTCGAGCCTTAGAATAGTCTGTAAATAATGAAATTAATAACATTCAGTAAATTGATGGCACCTCCTTCCCTGGATGGCTACGTTCATTCCTCACACCACTTCAAAACACAGATGTAGTAGAAATAAGCAGCCTAACAATGGGCAGGGCAAGGACCTAGATGCAGGCAAAGAAGTTCCGTATGAGGTTGGTGAAAAGACTTGGCTTAGTGAAGATCAGTAAGAGTGAACAACAGAGAGCATAATGCACTTTTTTTTTGTAAACCCTTATAAAACAGAAACAAAGGAATATCAGGTAAAGATAAATGAAAACAAATTCATAGCTTACAAAAAAATCTCTTTTCTGTGCAACTCACAACCAAGTCATGGAACTCATTGTAACATATAAATATCACCGATTTAAGTATTTATAAAGATCCAAAAAGGATTAGTCATTGGCATCGAAAATCAGAACAATAAGTTACAACAAAAAGACAAAAATATGGTTGGGTACATGCTAAGTATTAACTGCTTGAGATAAAAATACCTTATGTACAAAATGAAATTCCATGGCTACAGGGTATCACATAGGGTCTCTTCTGAAGTATCTCAACTGCTACTGATGGAGGCAGGATATTGGACTAGAAGGTTTATGGATCTGATTTGCTAAGGCAATTCCTAATTTCTTATTTACTGCTTCAGAAGAGGGCAATAGGTGAAATAGTACAGTGAAGGCACTCAAGGAATCATTGCCTCTAAAACCGAGAACATTTTGAGCAGAGATGCCAGTGACTGAATAAATACTAGACACACACCTGTGAATAAAACACTCCTTTCTGCTGGAAATAAAGTAGCCACATAATGAAGGAAGAGGAGGAATGTTTGTGCTGCTACTATTTGAAATGTATCCACCACACAAACATGAGCTTTCTGGCTCCCGTACCTTCTGTGCATACTACAGCTAAATGAGAATTTATAGTTATTCAACCAGAGAACATATTAAAGCTACAGAGACACATGCGTGCATGCACACACGCACCTCATCTACCCCAAAGCAGAATATCCCCATCTCTGGTTCTCATTTTCACTCCCCGGAAAGCTGTGCGAAGTTACCGAAAGAAGGAAAAGCTAAAGATCATCTGCAAACATTTGGATTGTCCTACAGAAAACAGATTTTTAAAAGTAATAATTATAAAATCAGATCACAGTTGCAGAACCAAAGAATATTCTGCATTTTTTCCCCTCAAAAGAAGACAGAGCCACAGACATAGCGAACAGGGCATAATTTGGTGGTCAGAGCATTTTCCAGTGGTAGGAAAGGCCCAGGGTCCATCGTTGTTCTGCCCGGTTTTGCGTCCGATCTACTACATTAGTTTCTCATTTCAGGTAAGAAATTCCACCTTGAACCACGACCTCTTTCCTGAAGAAATAACCACCAAAGCTGCTGAGTCCCCAAGTCTCACTTTAAATTAGTTTTTTTATTATTATTATTTCAAAACCAAAAACCTTTCCTTTAAATAAATTGCAACTAACTTTAACATGGACGAAATTCTGAAACATGGCAAAAGATGATGTAGTAAGGAAATACTCAGAAATACTCTCACATACTTATAAATATTCTGCTTTTCTTTCTGCATCCAGATATATTAGAACATCCCAACTATTCAATACAATGACTTTTACTCAGCTTAATGGCTTATTCACCTTCACTAGTGTTCTCTCCCAATTACAATAGGCTACAGAACATAGTCAGCAACAAAACTAAATTAACCCACCCAAGTATCATAGTGTCTGCCAAACACCTCCTATAGAAGTAATCCAAGGTCCTTGCCATTCTTCTGGTCAGAGATGCCTTCAAAAGACACAGTGAGGTATATCAAGCATACTGGTCATCTTGGCCCAACTTTGCTAGATCCTAGTGCAGCTCAGGAATCATCTTCAAGAAATCACAGACTGTTATTATGAGAAGTTATCCAGTGAATGGTTCAAATAAACACAGTCTGGATAAAAGGAGTTTGCGGTAACATCTTAACATATTTAACAGTGATTCAATATTTATATTGTGTGCGCAGCCACTGAAGGCCATCCTTAAAGTTGGATCTTGCTCAGTAATACTACTATCCTCTAGCAGCAAACGGTAACATAACTCTTGCTGTATACAGCACTCCCCCATTTTTATCACTAGCCACGAGCCAAGTCTTGGTAGCCCGGAATTTGCCAGCTGAACAGCTCACGCTGATGTGATCACTACCTCTCCAGTCACTGCCAGTTTCCCTGTCCCTAAGTGACTAATGAGCTCTCTTTTTTTCAGAGGAAATCCCAGGTGTAGAAATTTTACACTATTAAAATCACTTTTTTAGCCAATACAAAATTTGGTTAAAATAAATAAATAAAAAGAGATTATGAAGACATCAGTAATGACTGCTCTATCCAGAAGCCTCTGTTAGGTTAAGGAGCTCATTAAGAACATGGGAGATGTATCTTTTCAACCTGGAGGAATCTGAATCAGTTCCATCCAACCGTAGGAAGGAAAGTTTCCTGGTTTTCTTGAGGATCTGGGGCTCTTTACGTTAAGAAATATTCCACACGCCAAGAACTGCAACTTACATATCCCAGTTCATAGGTGAACATTCTAAATCTGTGACAGAGGATCAGTTTTGCAACCCCTATAAATAAAAAACAAACAGTGCCAACATGAGATAGACACAATATCCCTCTAAGCACTGCTTAAAACATTCTCTGAAGTAGTTTCACTTCCTTGAAGCTGAGGAAGAAGTCAAACGTGGATCCTGTGCACCTACCGGACAGAAAGCTCCCATCACAAATCTCTCGCTTCCTAGAAATATGTAAATACTTCAAGTCTTATCAAAAACAACGTTGTTTTGAATGAGGGGAAAAAAAGCACTCTTTGGCTGTCAACCTCTCACCACATATTTTGTTCTACCCATGACGCAAGGTGCTCTGGCTACATGACGGGACACCACGATGAAGCTGGACTCTCCTCCACAAAGGGTTTTCAGGATGTCTCAGCGAACGTTTCCAGGGAGAGTTCATTCACATCTGAATACTTCCCTCTACTGTCCTCATGAGAGAACATTTTTAAAAATCCATAAAAGGGGTTATATCTACTTGTTTTCACTCTTCAATACTAAACCAGACCATGCCGGGCCAAACAAAAATCTGCAGCCTGAAGCCCAGATCTGGACATCATACCCCTTAAACTTCCCAAATTCTTGCGTCGCCCTCACCTAGAACCAGTAACTTGTCCAAAGTGATGCTGATATATAGTTTGTTTGGGTTTTACTGCTGCTGTTGTTTTTCTTCTTTTTACTGGACCAGCTTATTCTGTTTTTCCACTCCCAATCCAGTCATACTTGGTCAAAAGTTATCTTCAACACAGCTTAATAACAAGAAACATTCCACAAAGGCTGCATAGCATTATTTTGCCCTTAAACTGGGAAATAAAGTGTGTGGGGTTTGGATTCTAGGATCCAGACCATCTGTTAAACCTATCAGAGGTTTGAATTCCAATTTGCTGTTGATTTAAAAATAGTCTCAGCATTACCCTATCATTTTCTGTAAATTATATATTATTTAGTTTGCCATTTTTAAATATTATATAGCATCGTCTTCCCTCTTTCTCTTATGGTTTAATTTAGATTCCTTATCATCTGCGCTGGTACTGTTCTTCCCTCCCAGTAACTGATCCTCCCTGCCCTGTGCCATGGAGCTCACGAGCCGGCCCAGGGCCTGGAAAGCGGGTTCAGAAGTTACAGCTAACGTTATAAATGGAGTGCAACTTCATTGCTGCAAGATGTCACCTCTGTATAAGAAACAAAAACCAATAGTCTATGTATTGCTGTGGATTTCATCAGTTTACCTTGCCACCATATTAATAACATATCTCACAGTAACTTGTATTACAGTTGTTGAGACCCGCAATTAATGCATCATTGCTGCATGTATACTATAAAACTGATAAGCTTTCCAAATTTTCCTAGAGATATTTTTTTTTTCCCCCTCCTCCCCCAACCAGAGTCAAAGTGGATCCAATTCTCTTATTTTCTCTTCCCCAACAGACCCAACACATTGCTCCCCAGCCTCTGCTGTAGTACTGCATCCTTGGTCCATCCCACTGAACGTTTTATGCGACTTGCTTGCTTACTTGATTATTGTGACTTACAATAAACCAAAGGGCTTCAGCCCACTCCCAAAAGGTGGGCAAGAAGCCAGTTCTAATGCAATTTTTGCTTTTGCAATAAAGCCTGCTCTCCACCAGCTCCATTTAGCAGTGGATACAGCAGACTTTTGAGATGACTTGCAGTTTTTATACTTATTTGTTGTCCACTTCCAGCTAAGAGCAGACAGACTTGAGGCCCATATCAGATAGCCTTTCTGAAGTATATTCTATTTTTTTTTCCTCATATGTTCCTGCCTCTCCATTCAGACACCTGTTAAGAAAGAGGACTCCTTCAGGAGTTGATATCTTATTAATTATTTGTGGGACACATACATCTGACACAGTGGCACTCAAACATTAAACTCAGCCAGCGTAAGTGAAACATTTCTCATTACTCAGTTGCATTTTGTCTTAACTATCAAAACTGCAGCTGTCATGAATTTGTGTGGTTGCAGATGTGGCCACATTAAATATTAACTGTGCACAGTGAGTTACATACAAACAGTTCCTGACCTAAGAGTTTACAAACTAAAGCAGGATGATAGTCAACAGGTGAAGAAAGAGGGAAGGAAGAACAAGGAAATGGTAATGTGACAATCTTTGAAAGTTTAACAATTACACTGATTTTTTTTTCCCATTTACTAATCCATCCCAAACTGGGATACTTGTAGTTATCACACCTGCATGTGCAGAGCAACTCTACCTTCTCAGGCACACTGAGACCCGACTCTCTAACAAAATCTGTGTAACATTCACTGTAGCTACCAGATCTGCTGCAAACGGTCTGCGCAATCCTCAAGCCTGCTCTTCCCCAAAGTTTTCCAATTGCAAACAGCATAAAAACATAAAATCCAAGTAAAGGGATGCTATCAGATGCATAACCAGCCTTACACCCTTCCACACACTTTAATCAACCAGTGTCCCCAAGTGCTTGGTACCCATGGTCAATATCTTACTGTCTGTGGAATTAAGAAACTGAAGTTATTATGCCAAATAGGTTAAGTATCTTCAGAATTTTAAATTTTAAACCTGTCGAACTGCAACAATCTAACACTATAGATCCCGTCCCCTTCCATATGGCAGTCTTCGGAAAGGCATGTTAATTATTGCTGCAGTGTTGACAGAACTGGTGACCAAGAACCCTAGCACTGGGAATGCCAGAAATTCCTGCAACTGAAGATGATGTTAGTCACATCATCTCTGGATAGCAACCAACAACTGGTGCATCAATTCACCATATTTTTCCACATAATGTTAACTCTGCAGTTACATATTTAAAACACCTAACTCATTTCTTTAGCCACTTTCTCTTTCCACATGACAAAAACACAACACACTGACAGAAGTACTCATTCACAGTTAATGAAGATGCATTCAGAGTCAGGACTGAGGCTTCTAGGAAATAAACCACAACCAAGGAGTCCAGCACCACTGGCTCATACCATGTGTCACTGAAGCCATTTAAGAAGAGGCACCTTAAGACACACATAAGCACATATATGTGCTTATACACACACAAATTGCCAGCGGGACATCACCAGCAAAGCAGTCATTTCACTCTTCCAAGAAATTAAAGACCAAATAAAGGTAACCAGAAGGAACTCAAGTGGGAAAGAACCAAAGGAGAAAGTATATAAAATGAGACCAAAAGGAAAAAAATAGGCTATTCTGTAGTAAAATGGACAATGGCAGCAACCTTTGGATGAGAAAGGGGACTTCATTGCTCTCATCGAGCCATTTTTAGCTCCCTTCACTGATCAACTCCTCAACTACAGCAACTTCTCATTATATCTGCTATGCTGAATTTCAGTTCAGCACCAAAGGCCATATCTGTGAAAGGTCAATTACTTCTGCAAGCAGAAGCATGAAAGCTGCAGACTGTCCCCAGCAAACGCCGGGTCTCGGTGCTCAGCTTGGCCCACGCTGCGTGCAGGAGCAAAGTCCCCGAGCTGCCCCCAGCCTCACTCCTGAGCTACTATTTGCTTAATGTCACAGATAGACACAAGAGGGCTGTGGCAACCCATGTTGGTGGCCTCCGGCAGACTCTTTAAAACCTAAGTGTATGTTAAGGCTTTGTTTTGGCCAGACTTTCATTTGGGTGGTTTATTTTTACTACTACTTAATTACTCTAATTGAAGGGGGAGTATTTCCCTTCATTGCTCCCATTCAGCCACTTCACCTCCTCCCACCCACTACTCCCTTTTGAGCCTCTGCCTGCAAATGCCACCGTTAGTCACATTGCTGTGTTATCCTGGAGGTTGGCAGGGCCTCCCCCCACCGCTTCAGTTTTGTTGGAAAACAGAGAACACATGAATTTCATTAACTCCCTTGGCTTGTAGGTTGACACACCCTACTAATAAACACAGGGATTAGCTAAATTCTTCTAATAAACAAAAGAGTGGGGGGGAGGGGAAAAAAAAGTTATGTTCATTATTTGCTTAAGGGATTGTGTGTTTACAAAGGAGAGGGGAACATATGCAAGCAAAACAGCTATTTAGCAGTGACTGCAGGAGGGTGAAGGTGTCCTGGAACAGGGAGGGAAAGACCTTGCTACCACTTGGCAGTTAAGAGTCCTCTCTGCTTAATGGCAATCATGCCCCTTAATGGTAATCATGGTTATCTTCACCAGCCTTCATGGACAGGAGGCTTTTTTGCTCTTGCCAATACTTGGCTACCATTCGATCACGTTGAAGACTACAGAGAACCCACATTTGCACAGTAGCCTTGTTACATGATTAGCTGGACTAACCTCAGCGCTTTTGTGCATACGTTAACTAGAGAGCAAGCAGCAACACACCCCATCCTCGTAGGCGAAAGGCAGCAAATGTCTCCATGTTGTCAGGTCACACGGACAGCAACAGGCTTCCCAAACAACTCTTGGAGCAGGCAGCACCTGCTTCGCCAGCTCAGGACAAGCTTCCAAATCCCTGCACAATTTTTGCTCAACACTAGCTACTCATTTTCACACCCAATTATTAATCTGCATGTTCTAAATTCTCAGCTTCCTGCATATCCGTCTGGCTACTTCAGCCTTGAAGTCGCAAGAGTTAGAAAGTGAGAGGGAAAATGAAGCTGCAATTCCCAGATGGATTCTAAAATCAGGAGGGGAAAAAGAAAGGTTATGGAATGAGTCACTATAATTCAGCATTACTTGTACTGCAGCTTTACTAAACAAACATCTGTATAGAAAAGGAAGGGTAATTCAGAATTTAGTAGTGAGTACTATGGATGACCCTGATTTACTCAAAATTCTCAGAACTAAAGCCTCGCATTTCAGGCCTACCCTTGTTTTTCCAAGGCCCCAACATCATTTTTTACATTTCTCTTCTGAGAAGAATAACTGCATTTTAACAAATCCATCACCACTCAGGTAGTATAAGGGAAAGCCTTTCCTTATTCATGCCAGCAGGGTACACTCAGTTATATACTTTCACTGTTCCTTTGAATGTAAGTTCACAAAATAATCTTGGAAATTTGTTTATAACAAAATACTTTCATGGATCAGCTCAGATTCTTCTGGTGAGGAGAATAAAATTCTTCAAAGGAATTTTGTGTAAGTCTCTTTTTTGACTAATGCTCCTTGAATTCTCACAAAGCTCCCAAAATAAACAACTCCATTTCTCTTTTTAAAATGTTTTCATTTTCTGATAAGGAACTTTGTCAGATCCTGAAAAGGTCAGAAATGGTACAGCAGATTAGTAGGTGCTTCCACTGATTGCAACTGGGTTCTGCAAAACATCTCATTTCCTTTGAGCTCTCAAGCCAAGGTCTGAATACAGAGAGGGAGCAAATATAGAAGCGCAGCTGCTTGAAGCTTCCTCTGCTTCTCACTCGTAACGTTTAAGTGGTGCTCCTGCACCAAACTGCTCTGTGATCAAAGCCAGCTGATCCCGAGTTTATCAGAACGCTACTGTTTAAATTGCACTTGAGTTTTTACAATTTTCCCTAGCATAGTTTACTGGGGTCCTTGTAAAGCTGATAAAATGCTGGAGCAGCTAGAACTACTAAGCATTGCTAATGTTTCCTTTCACAATTTCTTCTGATGCTCCTCACTGCCCCATGTGGTCACTAGCCTTGATTGCCCCTAAGACAGCTAAAAAGCAAATGTTTCTCCCTCTTTAAATCAGAAGCATACACCTATATAGAACATGTATGCACCTATATGCACATGAACCTATATAGGTGCTATAGGTCTGAGTGCTAGGCAGTCATGAAAATCAATTTCAATAAAAAGAACAACCCACAAGGCAAGATAAACTTAATTCTTTAAGGCTTGATTTAAACACTTAGTGGCTCAGGGCAAAAAAAACAGGAAAAAAACTTACAGGCTAGTTCAACTGTTTTATCTTAACAGAGAAACAAAGACAATTTGGTAGTGAATGCCTCACTAGCTAAGTGACATAAATGATAACACGGTGACCCACTTACCTTGAGTGCCTTCCAATCAGATATGCTTTAATTCATAGGAAAATGCTTTTATTGTTATTATTTTCAAGCTTTAGGAACTGTGCTAGCAACTGCCTAGAAAGTCCGGAATGAGTAATGCAATCAGCACGCAAGTTTCTTGCGCTGCCTGGCTGGTTACAGGCACAACTGACTACATTTCAATCACCAAGATGTTTTCATGACCTGCAAGCCACACTCTCCTACAGAATGACCGAAGGAACTTTCTGCCACTGGTCTCTTAATAGGCTGCAGCTCAACTGTCAGCTGCATTCAGTGGAAAAGCATCCACCCCAAATAGTGAGTTTAAGATCAGATCATTAGCCTTAAGTTCAGCCAATGCTGCTTGGGTCCTACTTGGGCACAGGTTCTTACTTCTGCAGAAAGGTTGTCTGCCATTGACCAAAGGTGGGTTTTCTGACAGCAGCGATGCTAAACACGTGTGCCTTCTCCAGGACACACTGCATCCCTGCAGCGAGTAACAGGCAATATTTACAGGAGCTGCTGTCTGAAGCATGCACTGACCGTGTACTCTGCTCCTCCATACTCTTAAGTGTGTTGGGCTCACCTGGCACGAGCAAAGCTGTTAAACAGTCCTCCTCGAACTCGCAAACCTTTCCAAAGGAACATCTCTGCACACGAGCAGCTTTGTTCCAGCTCAAATGGCTTTGCTTATCCATGCTAAGTCTGCCATGCAGGAGAACATTTCCTCTTTATTTTCCCCCTATAAAAACTTAAATTATTAAAAAAAAAAAAAAAACATTTTCTTGAGTGGTTGCAGGTCACTCTGGATCAGTGAGGTTTAACTTTAGTGTGTTGTGATGAAATATTAATACTGAGTCAGTGTGTTTATTTCTTCAAGCGTCTGGAGCCGCTGAGTGTTTATGCCTTGAGATTAGCAGGAAGTGTGTCCATGCATAGCAGCCCTGTACTTAGAAAGTCCAAGATTTCAACATTTGAAGATGGTCCAAGGGAAATCAGCTGCATCGGATTTTGTGTCAGTTCTGCTGCGAGACGGAGGGTCGTCCCTTAGAGATTTCAATCCCATAACAAAACAGCAGATTGTCAGGTTGCTAACAGTGTTAGAGAGGCATGTCTCAGTTCCCTGGTTTCCACTGCAAAGTATTCAGACTTATCTGGATGCAAAGCCATAAACTCACCAGCAAAAATTGGCTCAGGAATAGGGTCCTAATTTACCCTTTGTGATAGCAAACACCTTCTTGTCAAGGAAGGGCTTTCTGCATACCTTTTAGCATCTAAGATACTATCTGCAAAAAAAAATATAAATTCTTTCTTGGAGCTTTGGAGGAAAGGTAGTAACTCAAAGCCCATCATGTGGCGGGATGTACCAGCGTGGTGCGAGGAGCACAGCCCACGGCGGAACGGGTGCCAGGAAACCTACAGCCTCCTTCAAACCCATAAACACACAGGACAGGAAGCTGCCTGCCTTCTCCATGTGAAAGGTTAGGGGGGTCCTAAAGGAAGAGCAAGAGTAGGCGCAAAGACAAACGTAGAGGAAAAAGGATACTACAGTGCCCTGCCCCAGCCCCGCAGTCTGCCTGGGAGCAGATCCACTTCCCCCGTTCCAGAAGCAAGTGGAAACAGGATCTGCGTTTTGGCCGAGATCCTCTCACGTGCCACTCGCCCAGGGTCATCGCACCACAGTCTTTTAGGCTACAGTTTCTCTCCAAAGAGGTGAGTCACAAAACCAGGCTGCTTGACTCCCCAGGGATATTCCCTCCAAATTTCCTCCTTTCCAGGCTGGCGCTGACTGTTAGTGCCAAAGCAACTAGCACTGTTGAAAGGAAACACAAGCTCCTGGATCAGTTTGGCTTTGCTGTAGAGCAGGAAGTACAGTACAATACATTACAGCTTATTA
The DNA here is from genome assembly GCA_013398735.1 of Nothocercus julius. Classification (NCBI taxonomy): domain Eukaryota; kingdom Metazoa; phylum Chordata; class Aves; order Tinamiformes; family Tinamidae; genus Nothocercus; species Nothocercus julius. The sequence goes on from VZSV01000120.1 coordinate 1,553,794, forward strand.
TACACAGCAACTTTCCTGCAAACTGTATTCCAGAATGCCTTTACAGCGAAGCATACAGTGTTAGCAGCATGAAAGAAGAGTTACGAGAGGAGAGGATTCCCAAGGGACACGCAGAATTGCTGCATAGGCACTGGGTAACTCAAAAACGTACAAAGTGGAAAGTGAAGCCAAAGCTGCTGGAGGTGGCCAAGCTGCTGGGAAGATGCTCTGACAAACAGCAATCCAATGTGGCCACGGACATCACAGAAGCACAGCGTGGTTGAGGTTGGCAGGGACCTCTAGGGATCATCTAGTCCAACCCCCCTGCTCCAGCAGGGACACCCAGAGCACTGGGCACAGGGTGGCAGCCAGGAGGGTTTGAAGATCTCCAGAGAAGGAGCCTCCACAGCCTCTGTGGGCAACCAGAGAGGTTCCAGGGCTCTGTCACCCTCACAGCAAAGAAGTTCTTCCTCACGTGGAGATGGAACTTCCTGTGTTTCGACTTGTGCCCATTACCCCTTGTCCCACCACGGAGAAGAGTTTGGCCCTATCTTCTTTACACTCTCCCCTCAGGTATTTGTTCATATAGATCAGATCCCCTCTCAATCTTCTCTTCCCCAGGCCAGTGCTAGTCTTAACTGATTTAACAGTTTCTGAGGAAGACTAAAGTTCCCAAGTTCTTGCCCACCAAAAGGTAAGACAGGCTCAAAACAGCAAAATCACCCTGGCTGTTGCCATTTTTGCCCCGGCTTCTTCTCACATTTAGGAACCAAGCTGGACACACAGGTTACTGGAGCCTTGGGATTACAGCTGTGCAGCTGGATTTGTATCTACAAAATCCTTTCTGAAGCTGTACGGCCGACTGTCCTGAAAGAAAAATTTCATCATTTCCCGACCCAATACTCCAGCAATTGCTCTCTCTATACACTGGTATAGAGGAGTTTTAATTGTCGTCAAACTATATATGAAAAAGTTTAATGGACATGATTGCAAAACAGATATTCTGTACTACCTGAAACAGTTCAATAAATACTTTTGAAGAACAATGCCCGCTTCACTGACATTATATATACACACTGCACTGTATATTAAACTAGCTTATACCTACAGTGTACAGCTGTGCAAATTTGCCAGCAAACTGAGATGCTGCTGTGAACTTACAGAACTGTTAATACCAGGATTGCACCTTTGTACTCAAGAGTGAGGGTTGGTTGCCCCTGTCAAAATCAAGTCTTTCAGACCCCCGAAAAGGAGGCAGAGAAAAATATTCCTGTCCCTTTAAGAGCAGCCACTCTTTAAAAAAAAAAAAAAAAGAGCTGCATGAAGGAACCAAGGCACAAAGTGATTATTTGTGCTCGACATAAACACTTTAAACACTTGCAGTGTGAATAGTGACACACACACACAGAGGAAAAACAAATTAGATAAGTCATAATAGTCCTATAATAACTATAAAGCAGGAAACTGCTCCAGGCATTTGACGTGCAGCTTGGCACTTTGAATGGGGAAAAAACAAAAGGCTCCAAGTGCGTCCTCGAGAGTGTAAGTGTGCGGTGCAGGCGTGCAAGAGGGCGAGAGCGGCAGCGATGGTGCCCAGAGGGAGCAGGAGGAGGAGGAGGATGCTCAGCGAGGCCCCTCGGGTCGCAGTAAATCTCCCGCGCGGGCGCAGCCGCCGTGCTGCTCACACTACATTAGCTACGTTGCGCTCCCTTCGCTTTATGGAGGGCCGTGGTGCTAAATGAGCTCGAACGAGAGCAGCAGCACCAGGGCAGAGGGACCCATCTCCACCACGCAGCTCCCCTGGCTCAGGCTCCCTTTCCCTTTTCCCTCTTTCTTGCTCAGGACGGAGCCAGGAAAGGAGTCAAAAACCACCTGCTACAAGCAGGTCCTGCACGTCCAGCTTTGATTTATGCACATCCCAAGTTGATGATTCTCTGTTCCATATTACAAGCTCGGCAAAAGGTGCCATATTTCTCATCTGTCAATAAAAATGCCATCTCATTACTTTTTTTCTTGTCAACCTCTGCTTTACAGAGAGCTGGAGCTTCCCACCAAATCACCGGCATTTTGGGGTGAACAGGGCAGACTATGGCACTAATTATAAGAGCAGAGAAACACTCAGACATACCTTGAACCTGTGGGCAGGAGCTCTGCTCACCTGCGCACTCACCCCTTTCCGGAACCACCTCCCATCCTCTCTCTGTCTCGTTATCCTTTGGTTGCCTCTGACCTTTAATTTTAATAGACTCACTTTTTATTATCCCCAACTTCTACAGTTCAAGCACTGTTGTATTATTTTGCACAAGTGCCTGAGCCATTCAGAAATACAGGTGTGCAAAAAAACCCGAAAGTATCATTTTCCAGATATTCGTAATATTTTCCTAAGTGACATGCTTTCATGTCACATGGCAGAAAAAAAATAATCTACTGTTTAAACAGAAACAAGAAATGAGATGGGACATGAAAATAATCCAGCAATTAATGTGTTTTTTCAAAGGTGGATTCAAGTTCCCACTGAAAACTAAAGACCCAGCTCCAACCTTCATATTTCAGGACTCCACAGTGGGACTCTAATCTGCTGGAATGGCTCGTGAATTCTGGCCAATATCAGGAAACTGTGGCTTTAAAAATCACCCTTTTGTCTGCATCTGTAAATAGATATCTGCAATGCAGAGACACAGGAAAAAAGAATCTGAATTAGACTTAGATCATGACCAGCTTTGTATTAACTACTGTCTCTCAGAGAGGAATTCCTCATGGTTTTGTCAACATCTGGTCAATGCCCTGCTATGGATGAAAAGCAAATAGACAGTTAACAACTAGGAGTAGAAAAGAAATAAAACCCAAACCACTTTTAACTATCACCAAACTCCAAGATCTCGACTATCACAGTTTTAGTTCCATCAACAGAAAAATGTGAGAGTAGAAGTATAAAACGTACAGAAGAAAAAGTAACAGGGATGAACAGAGGCATTTGAGGAGCTAGACAGACTAAACAGACTCTGTCCAAACCATAATCTTCAACTTGAAAGAGGAATGACTAAGGAGAGATTACAATAGAGACCTGTAAAAACAGACCTCAGTAATATCTATTAAATCATCAACCATACAAAGTTTTTCACTGGTTCTAACCAAGCAAGAGCTTCAGACTACCCAACGGAATGAGCAAGCACAAAGTACCACGCGACAGAAGAAAGCATCTTTTCAGCCAATATGTATTTAACCAAAACTTGCTGAAAACTCAACTTTGTCAGTGCTGGGGAAGAAAAACAGGATTTATTTTGCTGCCACCCAAGCCCCAGTACCCTGCAGAGGTCTAAAAACCAACAATCCTAAGACCTGAGATGGAGAAAGCTGTTACAGAGGATTTCTTCTTCACATTTTCATGATGTTTGTTCATACAGAAGAAATATCCTGCACAAACACCCAAGCACACAGTTCATTGCTTATCCTGATGGCTCTAAACAGCCATATGGAGGGCATTACAGTAGCCCACCAGGACAAAAATAAGGGAAAATGATTTAGTGGCAACGCTTAGCAGTACACACAGGATCCCTCCCTCTTGCATCCTGGCCATCTTGGCAAGAAAGTATTTGCTCGATTGCTTTAAGAAGTTCTCGGCCACACCTCATTTAACTTATTTTCCAGATCAATCAGGTCAAGTCCCTGAAAAAATCCCCTCAGGTTGCCTTTTTAAACATTGACTTGTTGCCTTTTAAGCAAACAAAATAGAAGTTTCCTTTTCAGCTGGCATGAGCCGCAGTCCAGATGCAGGGCTCCCACCCAAAAACAGCATTCAGCAAAGGACCCACATACCAGGTAGGATGACTGATTTTTGCCTGCCCTTCCCCTCCCCTTTTTTTCCTGCCTTGGGAAATTTTTGGGATGCACGAGCAGACGGCCTTTTTTAGGCATCGCCTGCTCCCAGGAAGAAAAGAGTGGGTGAATGGACACAATAGGCCCAGAAAGTCGAGCTGTTTAATCAAAACCAGTCACGAACAAAAGAAAGCCAAGGAGCCCAGGAGGATAATTATATTTCACACATCAATTAACATTCTTTCGCTGCCACTTAAGAAATCCCATTTAATTGCCCTGCCTAAGTCCTGATTGTATAGATGCCGTGCAGAAGGTGAACTGGCTAAGGCAGAGGGTGCCACCCTAGGAAAAATGCACAAAAATCTGGCTAAGATGTTAACCCTGCACATTCCCTTGTAGGGGTAGCCCTAATGCGTTCTTAGCTTTAACAGGATCAGAGGCAGTGATCCAAAATCTAATCTCAGCTACTTTACAGTATTTACAGTGTCAGCTTTTTATATTCCTATCACAATAACTGCTAAAGGCTTCACCAGATCTATATAAACATAACAAGACACCTTCTCCCCCAGCCCATCTGAAAGGGGAGGTCAAGGAAGCTGCAGAGAATGGAGCATTGGGCAGACTGAGCAATTTCATTAAGCAAGGTCACGAAGGAAGAGCTACAGAGCTGTCTCGGGTCTCTGAGTCTCGATTTCTTAGCATCGGGTACCTTGTCCTTGTTTGGAATTTCTAAATATTACAGTAACAAGGGAAAAAAAAAAAAAATAAGCGTTATCAGGTTCATTTTTTTCTTTTAAATAAGAGGCAGTACAGAAAAACATCCGTACGCCTAGTTCCTCACAAATGTAAAATATTTTTTCCACACATAGAAGCACCTGAAAAAGAAAAAGCTTGCAAACTAAGCAAGCCATTTCAACTGGGGGTAAAAAAAAAAAAAAAAAAAAAAAAAAAAAGCAGAAAAAGAGCAGACCAAAATATTTCTCTGATTATTTACTGGAACTCATTTAAGCACTACTCAGGTGGCAAGTCAACAAGCCTCCTGCCAGCCCACCGGGTCACAGCAGCAAATGACAAGTTTATCACTGCAACACACAGGCATCTTCAGCAGCATAGCGGAGAAACCGCTTCCAAACTGTGACCCCTCGAACACAAATTCTGCCCAAGGAGAGACACTGACGGTGTAATTGCTTTTTCAGGGCTGCTCCTACAAACATAGGTGCTAGTGATTAGGCATCTGACTACTATTTCTTCCATACTTTTAACCAGCTTTGCCAGCAATTTTTTATTCTGAAGAAGCCTCAAATACATATTATACATTGTCCAGTCTAATACACTCAAAGCATTCAACATCAGGGTATCTAGAGAATTGCAGAGTTCACGCCAGCCATTCAGAATAATAATTAACAAAAGGAAGGTCTTAGAAGAAAATGAATTAAATTCTCCTCATTCAGTAAGGATAATGAAAGCCAAATTGCCCAGTGCATCTTTATTGGGTGCTGTATAGCTGATAAAGAAAAACTGTATTACAAGACACTGAGTGTTGTTATTTAAGTCACATGTTTCTCTGTCACTAAGTAGGAACAGATTTTATTAAACAAAATGGTTAAAATATATGGATTGTGACAGCCACTGTAAAAGGCAGAAGAGGAAATCAAGAGTCTTTTTGCATTAAGACTTTTTTCACCTAAAAAATACTAAATAGATTTAAATTAACTGAAAGCTCTAGTACTTTTTTGATTAATCGCATGGGCCTTCTACAAAATATTTGACTCCTTAGGCAGTCTCGCCATATGGGCTTAAAAGCCTCCGGATGGACTGCAGCTCCACCATAGATCTGTTTCAAATCAGCCCATCACGCTGTGAGTCTCCAGAAGGCAGCCTTTTTGGTAAGGGACTTAGGAGATTCTCATTTGAACACCCTGATGTTTTTAAAGTATTTTTCCAGTATATTTTCCAGTGTCAAATAATAATAATAATTTTCTCCCTTGTTAATTTATTTTGCTTTTGATTTTTTTCATTGTTGTTAAAACACAAAAAGCAAATCATTTTTCTGTTAGGAACACAGAGCAAACATCATATAAAATTTAACTAACTACTAACTTGAGCTACGCAAAACACAGTGTCTCCACTTGGTAGATAAGGAGAGTGGCACCGAGAGGATAAATCAGCACCAAGAGGATAAATCATTTATTCCAAGCTACCCGGTACGTTTTTTGACAGGAGCAAGATTATAACCAAGGAGTTCCCAGCTCCCCATCCAGCATTTACTCGATTAATTCATGCTGCCTTCGCAAGCTTCATAAAGTTTCACTGTGCAGAGCAAGTTTGTTGAACAGAATATAGTCTCCCCATTGCATCAAAAACACAGTATTTTAAGAGCCAGCTGGCTCCCCTCCCAGCATTAAATCACCCTCGGCTCCCTGCTGCATTTCAATAGTTAATGCACACAGAGCCTCTTCTCTGAGCCCGCGCATCTTCCTGCCCCACTGCTGGGGAGGAGGGAAGATCAGAGTTGTACGAGCAAGAAAATGCAAGGAAAATGTGAAATACAGACTAACGGGGCTGGTGATGCTGAAGATGTTGCGATTAGGACAAAAACTTTAAGAAAAGAGTAAGGCATTAAATTTAGGGTGGTCACAAGAGCCACAGTGGCTGTACAAGACGAGGCAGGGTAGCATTGTGCTCATACCCCGCCCAGCAGTGTCTCCCACTTCCCCTGCATGAAGTTCATCCAGACCTATAGACTAACCTATACATTATCTTCAAGCTTCATCATCATCCTATAGTACTCGGCAGTCACCATAAGAATAAATCCGAATATTTATGTCTTGGTTAGCACGGCCTTAAGTGACATCCTCAAAGAGACAGACAGACATTGGACCCGATTCAGAGGTGCTCACATTGTTTGTTTAAAAAACAGGCCAAGAACAAACAAGAAAGAACCTCAGGAAATCACAGAAAAATATCAGTTTTAACAGAAATTTTTGCTTTCATGAAGGGGAGCTGAAAAAGAAGACAGGGCCACCAAATTGCAGGGTGTCTCTTCAGCATCACAGGCTATTGCAAGCAGGTCAAACATCGGTGGCTTCCAACAGATGATCAAATCAGTTCTGCATTTGCACCCTTCTCTTAAAGGTGCTCAAATACACAGACTCTGGAAAGCTAAATATGAGAGAAACTGCAACGGATAATGAATCCCATCAGAAATGAAGGACAATCATAGTCCCTAGTGCCTTCAGAACTACAGTCAGGCCACATTTCCTCCTTCCTTCTAAGATAAGGAAACACACACACGAAAAAAAAAAAAAAAAACATTTAAAATCAAGCAAAGAAACAAAAAGCCTCCAAATCAGCTTTCCAAACAGTACACAGTGCAGCTGGGGACAACATTACAATCCTCTCCTGAACAAAGGATAACATTAATAAAGGCTGGGACACATTAGTTATATCTCTCAAGGCGCTATGATGCTTGGAACGACACTAATGAGCGATATATAGGAGTAGGACAGAAAAGAAGGATTGTTTAATGGCTGAAAAACTGCAATGAGTAGGAATGTTTGTTTTCTATTTGCCACAGACCTCCCATAAGATAGTAGATAAGTTGCTTAATCTGCCCCCCTTCCCCTTTTTTTTGAGGGGCATAATGGCAATAGCTCTTCTTTCTCCTTCCTTGCATCTTCATCTTTTGCTTTGAATTGTAAAGCTCTTTAGGCCAGGGACATCACAATTTGAACATCACGGACAAAAAAATCGTTAGTCAAGACACTGTCAAAATAAAGCCTTTTGATTATTTTTTTTCCAGCAAGTAGAGGTTTAGAAAACAACATCAGTCCCATAATTCCCATTTCTCCATTTATCATTAATCATTTGATAATAAAATAGAATTCACACACAAAAAAGTTTTCAAATTGCTTCCAAGTGAAAAAGACTTTTTACAAAAAAAAAAGAAAAAAGAAAAAAAAAACCCACAACACTAAGCTGGTGTCTCTCATACAGCACGTGATGTTCCGATTGGAAAAAAGATGTTTCTTTCCTAACTAGGGGATGCTCAGAAGAGCAGCCTCGATCTGCTGCACTCAGATCGATGCCAGCGCTGGCTGACACCCCATGCCAGGAGTCTGGACCTCAGCCCAGTCATGTTTGAGCTATTAGAGAGCTAAGAACGTGAAGGAAGGCAGAAACACATGAAAATAAAAATATAAATAAAAGAAGGAGTTTAGAGGAAGGCTGGGGAAAGAAAAAAAAAGGGGTGGGGGGGGCCCTAGTGGAGATTTAAACCTGCAGTGGGGGGGGCCCTAGTGGAGATTTAAACCTGCAGTGTCCAGAATTCAAAAGCAGCTCTCCTGCAGATTGGCTCCTGCCTCTCTACAAACAAGCTGCCCCTGCTTATAACCTGTATTAATTTATCGAGCCCCCAGCAGTGCCAGGACTCGCACAAATCCCCGTCCTGCTGCTTGCCGAGCGTTTCCGAGACGGATCGTTCCGTGCGAGTTGCCGCGCTGCCCCTGCTCGATGCTCTCTCCTTTCAGCTGCACCCAGCACCTCTCTCCCCCTCTCCTTTTCCCAGCAGTAAGCGAAGCCTGGGACAAAACCCAGGGCTGCGTAAGCCCAAAGGCACGCGGGCCCGACCACGGAATGTCCCTGACGTGCGGAGCGCGCCCGGCCGCATGGCTCGCTCCCCGCGGAGGCAGGAGAGGCAGGAGGAGCGGCGACGGGAGCAGCCTCCAACCCGACTCACTCGCACACCCCTAGAAAGCCACTGCAAACACGCGCTTCAACCCTAATTAGCCCCCAACACTCTTTCTTCATTATGGTTAAAAGATAATCTTTATTACGTGTCACACAGAGGTCGCCACTGTTTGAGTTATGTGACAGTGCAAAATCGCTACTTGGTAGACTGTCATTAGGGACTGAGCTCCACTCCTGAACGCTTTTCAGCTCTCAAACAGAAGCAAAAGAATTAAGTATTTTAGCAAGTAAGTGCATGCAAACTTATACACTTTATAGTCTAGCTAATTAGCATGAGAACTTGTGATTCATGCAAATTTTGAGATCATAATTTAAGCACACAACAGCAGGGTACTGTGTCATCTTACCTAGACAAATGGAAGGCCACTGAGCTCCCCCCAAGAAGTTCAAGATGCTTCAGAACAGCCACCAGATCGGTGGTGCCCAGGGCTGCCATTCCCACTGCCTGGTGATAATGGTCAAACCATCACAAGAAGATCGCCAACACCCTCAAAAACACAAGTTACAAAGCAACATTTCGTCTCTTAACGTAGGCCAGGTTTAATCTTAGCACTAAGTTTCTGAATTAATTTCTTCTGCATTACCCCACAGTCTTGGGCACCCACGAGTTTCAGGCTGCTTTACACATTCCCCCAGGATCAATTCAGCTTTATTAGCTATACACCTCCCCAAACTTCTGACCCTGCTTTCCTTGTTGCATTGCTCTGTCTTCCTTGCTCAGATGTCCATTTTTTCTAGATCATTAACAAGATACCAGTAACAAGGAGCACCAGATCTCAGGTTCCAGGCTCTAATATATATATGTTGTTCAGTACTTACAACCCCACAACTTTTGAAGCTGAAAGGTGATTAGATCTTTATTTAAAAGAAGAAAAAAAAGGCGTTACAAAACATGTCAGAACAACAATACTCTATTTGAAGGGTACTTTGAAAGCACTTGCTGCAGTTTCATATAGAATTACTGATCCCAAGCTGGCAGCCCTCAACACCACGTCTGGATTGCACAGACGCTCTCAACTCCATGAGCAAACTGTGTGTTAGAAAGTACAATCTCTACCTAGAAGCACAAACAGTTAAGTGCAAAGGCAAGACAGTCATTAAACATTAGGTAACAACAAATTAAAGGGGTATTAGCAGTCAATAAGATCCTTCATTAGGCCTCTGCTAGTGTACCACTAGTGTGCATTAATGATTAAGGGTCCAGATTCAGACATACAATTTCCTCTAGTCACTTCATCTTTTTAAAAACAGGCCCGTTATCTCTTTGGTTTGGGACCAACTTTTGACGTGGCCGTGGAGCACGTTCAAATGTTTCAGTTTCACGCACTTCGGCGGTTTTGGCAGTGACGCTAGCAGAGAACAATCAGTTGCAATTCAGATTCCATAGGGAAATCATCAAATGCAAATCTAACAGTCTAGGGGTCTATTGTTAACCAGATAAACGCATTAAATTGTGCGAAAGACACAACAGGCAACACGAGGTGCTAGTGAACCACCTACAGTAGCAAAATTGCTCACTGAAAAAATCCACAAGAAAATAAAGAAGAAATCAGTAACTCAACATGCTCTTCTGCTTCATCACCTGCCAATCAAGGCAGTAACAAGAACAAAACTGGTGAAATATCTGAAGAAAAACAACATATTTATTGTTAGGATCACAAGGGAATTCTTAACACTGGCAATCAAAGCTGTAACATTTGGGACTGCAGTTACTAAAGTGGCTAAATGAGGAAACCAGGGTAATTCAAGAGCTGATCGAGTCTCCAAGCAAGGAGCCTTCATGGAAATCCAGCTATTATCTCACCATTTTGGATATTATCACAGATCCTATATAATAAACCTTTCAATAGTATAAAAATGTTTTAAGTTGTTACCAAGCGATGAAAAAAAGCCTCAGTACAAGCCTGGAAATAGACAGGGAGCAACTCAGTTATCTGTGCAGGAAGAGTGAGACAAATACAAAGAATGGGAGTACCAAGCCGGTACTTTTCAACTCCAGGAAAGTCAAAGTGGGGCTATATTTGCATTTGTACAAACAACTAGAAATAAGCAGGATTGCTAATAAAGTTCCACAAAAATAGGTAGGTGAAAAGGAAGAAAAGTTCATGAAATGTCTTTGAAAAAAAACATAGTTTATTTTTGTCATTGTTGAGTGCCTCATTATTAATGCCCGTTACCAGTAGCTTCTGCAGTTGCACCAGTGAAGAACCGAAAATGTTTACTGAGTCCTTAAGAAACAAAAAGCAGCTCTGAAAGAATCTTGTATTTACTCTTACAGCCTTCACGTTGTTTTGGGCTATAAAATTCACAATTTGCCGATGCAACTGCTGAGCTTGCAGCCAGCATCTCACAAAACTGGATTGACAGTGCAAAAGCACATCTGCTTGTATTTTGATAACTACAACAGGAACACCACTTCCCTTTCAAATATAAAGCCTCATACATAGAACGCACTGTAAATACGCGGCAAAAAGCTAACAGGAGAAATATAGGCCTTGAGTAGCAAGTGACTCTTGGAATCTTTCAGGAGCAACTTGGAAGAAGGAATCTCCAAGTAGCACAAGCTGCACAAGGAGATATCACTAAGGGCATAAATGGGGCATAACTGGAGGACGGGACCCATTTTAAGTAACATCAGTATATTGATTTCTCAACAGAAACTTGAAGGAAAAGAATACCCTGCATTTTTCTTCACAAGCAAAATTTTTAGTGCTCAGCATGAACCTGAGTTGTGCTAAGTTTCATGGTCCAGGTTTCAATCACTTTTTTCATCGTTGGAGCTATTTTTTTTTTTCTTGCATTTGTAAAGTAGTGGATTGTGTGGATTTTTTTTCCTCTCAACTCTCGTATAACATAAAAAATTGCTGGAAAGGTTTTGCTCAATGTTTTGGAGAGACCGTACTTCTTTGACAGTCACCAAGAAGGGAAAGTTTCAGCCTAATAGGTAATTTTTTCCAAAGTTCCTAAGCACTGAAAACAGTGCCATAATGGAAGATGTTTTGCAATCTTAACATCTTAACTATAGAGTGGTTGCTCCTGGCGCCTGCTATATTACGTGGATCTTGAGAGATGCATATAGTGAAGAGGCACTATAGATTACAGTTTATCTTTTTTTTTTTTCCCCTCTCTCTCTTTTTAACTAAAATTATACGCTATAGAGTCCATCAGTCAAGTTCCCAGGCAAGGGCTCTATCTGAAGGAAACTTTGTCCTCATACTGCAAAAGGAAACCAAAAATAGAGGCCTTGGCTGTCTGGGGCTTTCCTAGCAGCCCACTTATAATGAACACAGGAAAGGACATGGTGGCCTACTTTTAAAAGGGTATTTCTGCCAAATCCCAAAATAATAAGAAAAAGAATATATGGTATAACCAAAAAAATAAATACCTTTAGGTTATGGAAATTATGACTGATGGCATCTCCTGCCCCTGCTGCCTGTGATCTATCTGAACATATACAAGACCCTAATTACAGACTTGTATAAATGGTGAAGTTTAATGTGTGCTGTCAGACCAGAGCAGCAATCCAAGCACAGGAACCAAGCTGCATGGAGCAGAATATCAAGGTAGCGGAGGTGACAGTGACCTCAAGGAAGAGATTGACTTGAAGGCATCAGCAGTTGATCCCCTTCCTTTTGAGGCAATGCATTCCTTAATACCAAATTCATTAATCCTTTTTTGTGACTTTTGAAGTCACAAAACTAGCCTTCGCTGATGAGATGCATGCAAACTTGAAAATCCAGGAAAAGCAAACACAAAAAAGAACAATCTTCTCAATAAAAACACGAAGCGCTGAAGCCAGCAGCTATGCCAGGTGTTGCTGCTTCCCAAACTGAACAGTCTCTCTCCTCCCCAAAGTCTAAGGAAATGCTTTTCCCTACGTGAAATGTGAAACACACACTCAGAGATACACCAGTGTCAGATAAATAGGGCTGTGCTTTTCAATACAAGTCATTCCAGGTGCCTAAATTGAGACACTTTGAAAGAACTCTATTCTCAGAAATTGTGACCTCCTGCTCTCTGGAGATCTGACTACTCCAAAGTGGTACTTTGAACAACCCAAGTCCGGGATGCTCGAACACGCACCTTCTCTGAAGGTCTCCGGCCAGAAGAATCAACCACATAACCACTCCTCTTCCACACCAATATCAAGTGTTGTGCTCTTTGCTAGTCTGACAAAAGTAATTTAAATTTAAAATGATAGCTCAGCTCATACTTTAATACTATGTAAAATTCTTGAGCTTTCCAGCTCTAGATCTCAAACAACAGAAGGAGGCCAAGTTTGTCTCCTTCAGAGATTAGACAGTGCTAATAAAGAGACAATGGCAGAAAAAAAAAAAAAAGATGAAAGAAAAAAATAACTCAGTTTCTCATCACTTCTATGCAGGCAGCAGCCACATCATGGACACTTTTAAATAGTACCAGCCCACAGGAGTGCAAAATTCAGTGCCCCAGATACAACTAGCATCTCATGCACAAGCCTGAGGAACAGCATAGGTCCTTCCAGATATGACGAGGAACATTTGTGACCAAGGAAAGATCTGGAAATAGGAAAGATGCAGCTATTTGCTACATCAAGTACTTTATAAAAAGCATGCCTTAAATAGTTGTTCGTCTTTTGGTCTATGCTGCAGTGAAGCTTGAGTCTAGTGCTCCTAGAGACGGAATGAAAGCTGTATTGGGAGTTGCCATTGACAAAATGGCAAGTAAAATAGTTAGGAGGAGGGGAAATACACACTTCAAATACATACTGTAAACATACAACTATTTTTTCATCCATGCTGTCTAATTCTGTGACTATAAGATGTATATCTATCTCTCTCTATAAATATATGACTGGATTTCATGATACACAGAGTAATCACTTGAGGGACCCCTCCTTCCACATTTACAGTTATGTATTAGCATCCTGAAATAATTCCTTCGGGCTTTCACTTCCCTCTGAAACATCAAGGACGGGTCACTGCCAAGATCAGCACACAGAATGGCGCGGAGCTCAAAGGCCCAAACGTGCAGGTGCTTATGGCTCAGTACCTATGCACAAACCAGTCTTCACAGGCTGCGCATTCCCCCCTTTTTTCCATTCTGTAAACAACCAAAGCTCTCCACAATTCGAGGTGAGCGAGAAGGAGTCACAAGACCAAAGGTTTGATAAGACAATGCACTTTAACTACCCACATAAATAGGATGCAGAATCCCACCTCCAGTCAAAGAAGGTTGTTTCCCTCCTACGTATTTGCTCAGTACTTGGCAGCTGACCTGGAGCCTTTTTCTAGAAAGACCCGATCACAAGCTGAAGATGCTAAGCAATGACAGACTTATCGCTTCCTTCAGTAAACTGCTCCCATAGTTAGTTATCCTTACTATTTAAGTCACATCCCATTTCCAGTTTAAAAAAATTGCTAAAGGCTTAATATTTTTTCTACATGTGCATGTGTGTACATATAGACACGCCTATATATACGCCTGAATAAAAATATTATTTTGATTACTCAAGAAAGGTTGCATTTTAGATGCAGCATTATATCGTTGCTTGATCTCACAACTAAAACTCTTAAAACCCTGTATTTTAATTAAAAACGGCTACCGGACTTATGGCTTACTGGACTTATGCATGGTCTTATGCCAAAAAATTCAGTTCCATACCCGAAGACAGGCTTCTTGAGGCTAGGCACATCATCAAACCAAAAGCAAGCTGAAGGCCAGCACTCAGCCAGCCCCTCTGAAGATGAGCAATTGGAAAAGGTATTTTGCCCTATATTTTCAAGCACAGAATCAAATGTATAGTATATGTGCTGTTATCAATTGTTGCCACATATATTATATATGCTCATATAATAATATGCTGGGCCTTCTACTAGTTATAATGATTAAATGTACGCTTACATAAAATACAAAAAGAAGAGTTTCTCCAGCCAACTTGTGGTCAATGTTAATTTTTCCTTTTTCTACAGGTCCTGGAAGTTGTACAGTTTTTCTTTTGGGTTCATGCCAAGGTTGCTATTTTTAATTTTCTAAAGACCCTTGAAAAGGCTAGTTGATATGGAGAATACTGCAAGAAGAGCGCGCCTCATCTCAACCCTCCCGAGTTCCTGCTCTCCAGCTGCCGCCGCTCTGCACAGACGATGAATCATATGCCTAGAAAGAAACCGCATATCTGAACAAACCACACTCAGTTACTGTCTCTGTTTGGTTACATACTAGGTAAATCTAACCAATCAAAACTCATCAGCTGACACAAAAACCAGTGGAATTAAAATGCAGACATACAAAAATTCTTGTAAAGTATCACCAGGGTCATACCAGGCCTTAAATACTGAGAAAAGCAAAACAATCTATTAATAACTGAAACACTGATAATGTTTCTGTCTAAAGAAGAGCCACGAGGTAAAGTCTCCAAGTTCCTGCGGTCGGTGAGTTTTTAATCTGATATGAAAACGCTTGCATGCATCCATGTCCCGGGACAACCAACATTCAGAGTTCGAGGAGCAGTTCAGCTAGGGGCAAGCACATTAAGGGATTACGGACAAGGGGGAAAAATTAAGGTAAGCAAAACACTGTAAATTATTCCAGGCAGATGTGAAGTGAGGCATATGTTTATGCAACATCAGAGGCAGATATGTTGGCAACAGTAAGACTGAGACCCGACTGATCCAGCTGCTATTGCTTTTACGTGCCCCACTGTTTTTGTTAGGCCTTCTTGATTTGCACTAGCAGGAGATGAGAAATGCACTTTTCAAGCTCACCATGTGAAAGGATGAACAGGGACTGTCTAGAGATACAGAATTAACTAGCAGGATTATAATAAAAGCGTATTTTGCAGCTGAACGGCATCTTTGAGTGAACTGTGGCATTATGTGCAGCAAAATGCAGCGTAACCTCATCCAGTCAAAGCCTGTGTCATCTCAGGTCAGAAATTATAGGGAAAGAAGAAACTGCGTGTTTTGTTTGTTTATTTGGTTTAAGTCTGTGGCCAGTGCAAAGATCAGTTGTCAGATGAAAAACACTGGTTGGGGAGTACTGAAGAAATAAAATAGTACCAGGGGAAGAACCCTCTCCTCCTTAGGTCCCCAGTTGCCTTTAAGGCTCTATCTGAGCAGGTTTAAACCCAGTTCACTAAAGATCCTAGGAAAAGCTTTGTATTACGCCCAAATGCCAGTGTTAGACTGCAGAGCTGCAAGACATAAGCCAGTTTGCATTGGGAAGAAAGAAGCCTCCCTTAGCGCCAAGCTCTCTGATATCTGCCCTTTCCAAGAATTCCGAAACTTCCTGTTGAATTAGCATCTGGTCCTGGCCACTGTTTGGCACACGACAGTGGACTGAATGAACCACTTGCCTGACCTGGTAACAGTAATTTCTATGGCTCTGTAAGTGCCCAGTGGAGACACTGCTTGCAACTAGACATTTTACCACTAAATTTAAGCTATACTTTGGCAATGACAAATCAGCTTCAGAAATCCTGTGAGGTTCACCACTGTGTTTTCAGAAGTGTTGCCTGGCATTCAAGTACATGCAGCAAAGTCTTGCTTCTTTGACCCATTTTGGATTGCGTGTAATAATAACGTACTTTAGAGACACCAATAATCTATCCACAGTTTATAAAATACTTCAGCATTTTTTGGGGAAGTTTTCTGAACATATGAGCTGTGTCAACCCTGTTGTGTCTCAAGTCTAGTTCAACCGCTCACTACACAATTCTACTTGGTAGATCACCCTTTGTGCCAGGGCTAGGACAACCTGCCTAGTTCTTTCAAGAAGGAAACTTTGGCTATGCCTTGGAATCACTCGGACTCATGTGGAAAACTGTGGAGTTGTAGGCCCAGTGCAGTAAATTTTAATTCCTCATTAGCCTTCAAAATGATGCCACAAATCTAGCACTGAGTGGATGGGATGGTCAGGGATTTTCAGAACACACTAACCTTGTGTCACGTGGGATTTACAGACAGTCTGAAGCCAGGCTGAACTCCTAGAAAAGAAAGGGGAAGGAATGTGGAGTCTTAGAAGCCACAAAGTCTCAACCTCTGAAATTAAAATCCATCTCAGCCCTATTCAAATGGAAATTTGTAAACAAGCCCAACTGTTACATGCCAAATACTTCTCCTTTGACAGCCTCAAGCTCACAACAGCAGTCGTTCAACCTGTAAGGCCAAAGTACCACATGACTCTCCGTGATTAGAAGATACAGCAAGAGGTGCTGTACCAGGTGTTCACCTCTCTCACAGATACCCCAAATGAGATATTTTAAATTACATTTGACAAGAAAAAAAAGATCTAGTGAATATTGCTAGCCCAGAGGAAAAAAAAAACAACAAAGGAATATGGAACCAATGTCTCAAACAGTTAATGTGCTAAATACTCATTAAAAAGAAAAGGTAGCACACTTAATAGAGCCAGTGTTGTTGGGCCTGATGCGTTGTTTTCATCATCCTCTATGTAAAATACAACAAAGTTCATAATTCCTTTGAATACAGTAAAAGTATGGGAAAGGAGATTAAATCCGATGTTTCTTTCCCCATTTCGGAACAGTAAGAGCCTTCACTGGCAATGGAAGGATACTCAATTATACTGAAAATTAGGTCCTCAGTTTGAGGCCAATTACTTTGTCCAATAACCAAAGACACAGTTTTCCTTTTTGCTAACTCCAAAGTAAGCCTGTCAGTTCAATCAAAAAAAAATTTTTAATTTTAAATGAAACTATATTGAAAAATGCCACTGTTTCAAGTTTATACGATGTTTGTTTTGCATACAAAGAGCCTTTTTTTTATGCCTTTTCTCTCCACAGTGTCTTCAGGGAACATGGAGAATTATCTACCAAGGCTTGTTTGTCCCTTCCCTGATTACAACATCAATAAACAGACATTTTGTGAGTTTACCACAAGAACTATTAACCTTTTGGCCCATCACTGTTGGGGAGGGGATGGGGAACAAAACAAGTAGTAATCTGGTGACATTTCTTGAGAATGGGATACAACTCCAATGTATAAAACCAAGTGTCACTGATCAACTGATGGCTTGATGACTCAAAAAAACAGTGCTCATCTCCCTCTCAGTAAAATGGGAGCCCATAAATTGTCCTTAATGACTTGTCCTTGAAATGTCCTTAATGAGACACAAGTTATTTGGCCTGTATTTCAGTCCTTAGACCAAATCTTCAACTGTTATAAACTCATTGACCTGTTGACTTCAGCAGATACATGCCAGTTTACAATAGCTGCAGACTTATTCTGTCACACCTATTCGAGTGACTAACACATTCAAACAAAGCCCAAGGAAATTTAGGGAAAAAACAAGTAATTACAGTAAAGGTACCCGATAGCAGCGCAGCTGAACAAACCCTGAATGAAATCCAGAAGAAAAGAGTTTGGACTTGGTCCATTCTCAGCTCCCATAGGGCTGGAGAACAAGCAGGAAATGCCAGATTGTAGTTGAACCTTCTTTTCTCTGTCCTCACCTTGTTCCCATTCTCAGGACAGCACCAACAGGATGATGAATGTTACTCTGCAGTGACCCTTGCTCGGTAGAAATGGCAGGGCAAGCCCTCCCACTCCTTTCATTCCCAGCCCCTATTCTTCTCAAGAATCACTTTGACGGTTCATAACATTCAGCCCCGAAGGCAAGAGGGTTTTTCCAATGTAAATTTCTTTTGGCCACTGCAATATGAACAGAAATGTTGGGCAGCTCTGTTCTGCAACAGGGTTTTCATATTTCCTTTGCCTGCCCAGCTATTTATCATTTTCCAATAATCCTATGCCCTGGAGACAGAAACACTCAAGTGCTTCTCTCCATACCTTCCCCCCGCCATCCCACACACACAATGTTTCCGTGCCTGAAAGTCTGTCCGTCAGTGCTGATCGGAAAGGAAGATGTTTGTCTCTACATATGGCAAGCCACGAAAGTTAAAGATGGAAAAAAGATCCGTTAGATCATTGAGTCCAAAACTCCTCTAGTGAAGGACAGGATCCCCAGAGAATAGAGATTTGTTTTTAAACAGATGCAGTAAATCGTTCTTCATGATGCGGTGGCCAACAGAGATATTTCACATCCTTGACTTTAAGGCAGAAGATGCTGCAATGTGGAAGTTTTTCTTCTTTCCTAATAGATTCATGATACTAATTTTGTTGCTGGTTTCTACTAATGTGTTCTAGCCTCCAAAACCCAGACCAACCACAACCAGAATTCTTCCATCACTGCCTGATCCTAATTTATTTAAGATACTAGCTGAAGTCATCGCTTGGACAGCTCTCAAATGACCCCAAGCTAGGATCACATATGGAAATATGGAAAATCTACATGTTGCAACAATCCAACAATCTCCTTCCAATTAAATCTTAAACTTTGGTAGGTTCAAACACCACCACTTGGTCCCCATATCTGTCTTGGCTCCTCAGTGTCAGAGTTTGTTGAACAGCTCCAATTTAGTGCTCTACAAATGTCCTGGGTGCAACAGGACCAAAACTTCACCTCTAGTCTCTACTCCCTTTAAAGACAGATAGGAGGAGACAGCAAGAATTCTATTCATGTAATATAAAGAAGGACAAACACCTCTCAAAGTAGATTAGGAAATTAAACTAGCCATTAAAAAAATAAATAAAAAAAATGTTGAAAGTCACTGATTTGAGTGAACATTCATGCCTAGGTATGCCCAGCAGTGGTACTTAACAGGTGATGACTGATAATATCTGAGAAAGAAATAATCTCACTGTGAAAAGCAGCCACAGGGTTGGAAATATGGCTCTGTTTGGACACACTTCCAAATACATATTTGAACTGAGAAGCACCTGGGCTAGAAACTTACCATCAGATAAGCAGATTAACACACACTAGAAACCAGGAAGTATGATTCAGTGTTAAATCCAAAGCTATAAACAGCTTTATTAAAGTGAGGATTCATTTTGCAATAAGCGTCTAAGCTTCCTGCTCATCTAAGATTACATGTGAATTTATGAAAATGGAAGACACAAGTAAGGGCAAGGTTCATGCTTAACGAACCGAGTGCAACTTCAGAATCCAGGATGTTTCCATAACCAGCCCACTGGGCTCAGCTACACTGGAACAAAGTAGCAGATTTGAAAAGACTTAAACTATTTTCATTAACACAGTTATCTGCAATAACGATCACATAGGCAAAAACTGCAGAAGTAACCAAAGGTGACTGCACATCCAAATATACCTCTGTAACACACAAACCGGGTATGCAACACCACTGGGAAAGTGGAAGATAAAATGCAGGGGACAGATTTAAGTCACTTCAGTTTTCAGGTGCTTGAATTATTAGCAATGAATGCAACAGAATACTAGATGGGGACAAGTATTCATGCTAGCTAATACTTCACCAAAAATTTCTTCAGATCACTCATTTTCCACTTTGTATATAATCCTCGATAAAAGATTTGACTTTGTATATTCACATACCATCCCACAGGTATCCGGCCCAAAATGTCCTTTCCCTCCAACCTGCCCCAAAGACATTTACAGTAATATTGACACAACTGCCAGAAGTAGGCCTTTCTAAATTACAACTTCTGTATATAGCCTCAGTATACAGAACAGCGCTTACTAAACTCTGCTAGAGACATCAAATACATTTTGAAAGACTGTGGTTATACTGTCTGTGGTATTAGTCAAGTAACATACTGCCTGTCTGGAACTTGTGAAACAGGCATTAATAAATTGAGTGTCCGAATTATTGAATCTTACACTGAAGCCTTGCTGGGCTGCATTCAAAGACAATCCTTCAGACTATCAAACATGAAATCCCACCATTTGGTCTTTTTGAGAACAACGACTGCCAGCTTTGAAGTTTAGTCTTGAAAGCCCAGGAAAACGTTCATCTATATTGGCACTGAAATATCCAGGACTCCCACGTTATGAACAGGTTTTCAGCATAACTGAAGGACTCGGACAACACGAGATACCCAAAACGCAGTCTAAGAGTTCACTGTGCAACCCAGCCATCCTTCAAAAGATTATTCCAGACTCTTGAAGCTTGGAAAAGATCAGCTTAATCCTTACACTGCATTCACACACTGCACAGGCAGGGATAAGGAGTAAAGCTGCAAGATTTCTTGCATTTATGTCTGGTCAACAGAAATTCCCATTAATCTCCAAAGAGAAAACAAGGGATAGAGAGGGGGAGCTAGTACAGGGAACGAAAAAGAAATCCTTTCTCAGCTAACTAAACAACAGATATTGAAATTTCTTTCCCACTGAAATTTTTTTTCTACCTTTCTTTTTGCCACAAGAGCTTTTCTACTAAACATACTTAGTTTTCAAAAACTAAGTCCAAAAAAAAAAAAAAAAAAAAAAAAAAAAAAAAAAAAAAAAAAAAAAAAAAGTATCAAAAACCTGCCAGGAATAAAAAGAAAAAACAGCAACCTAATATAATCAGTTTAGGGAATTAAAAAAAAAAAAAGAAAGAAAGAAAGGAGGATTAGCCCCTCAAAGACAGAAGTTTCAATTTTTGATAACACTATAAAAAATAGAACCATTAAACAAACTTTTCAGTTTTAAAAGCAGGCAATATTCACCATGAAAAGTACATTAAGTATCTTAGAATCATAGAGTGCTGAAAAATAAACACAGCAGCAACCAAAAAAGATAAACGGGATTTATTTCTTGCATCTCTGCCTGGCCCAGAAGCAAAAATAAAGACCTTCCAAGATCTTCAAGTTAGTTTTAACACTCCCAAAAGACTTGGACCATTAAAATAACATGTAAGCATTTATGCAGACCAACTACTTTGAAGTTCATCTGTTCATATCAGAGTTGGCCACAGCTATTATCTAAGAACAAAATGCACACCCTGTATGATACTGAAAACAGATTCAAATTTTCTTTACTGGCCCCTTCTCTGCCATTTGCTTCGAGTCTGTTAGTCAAAGCTGCAATTCTGCTCTGTCCAAACGACTTGTGGGAGTACAGGGACATCCCCTTCACATCCCTAGCACTGCCCTAGGCCTGGAAAACCAGTCTCAGCTTGACAGCAGAGAGGGATTGCAAGCACTGCTCCAGCACACAGGAGGGTTGAGGCTGGAAGGGGCCTCTGGAGATCATCTTGTCCAACCCTCCTGCTCAAGCAGGGTCACCTAGCACATGGCACAGGGTCACACCTCCAAGGAGATCGTACGTCTCCATTCCAAAACGGTATGCCCATCCATTTTGCCAGCACAAGTACCAACGACAGTCAAGCCAATGCATCCGGAAGACTTTGTTGCGCTGCGAGCTACAGGATTACTCGGAGGTAAATCCTGTGTTGCGCCCAGCACTACGCACGGGGTATCCGTATGGAACTGCTACCCATATGGAACTGCAGGCAGGCAATTGGGCTGCTCACCACCCTTTGGAGCAGCCCTGTTGGGTTTCCCTCTGTTTACCGTGTCACAATAAAGAGGCTTAGAGCCTTCTTCTTCACTAATTGCATTGGGTGTGAACTGCAAATACTACTTTTTTCCAATGATTTTTTCCTTTTCCTCCCAAATACGGCTCTATATACGTCCGCACACACACGCTCTTGATCACACACACAAGTTTGCCTTTGGAGGCTATTTCAAACCTACCCAACCTAAATAAGGAGAACTTTTAAATGGATTTTCTCTCCCCCTTGATGTGGTGAGATTCACAGGCTGTGGAAAAAGAGGCTGGGACAAGACACGGTTGCATCTGGAGCGGGGGCGGCATTCTTTTTTGTGGTTGTCTGATGAATTATCAAAGCCAACTTGTAAGGAGTTTGGGGCCCAGAACTTTAAACAGATAGAGATTTTCCTCTCTCCTTCCCCTTCTGTCTCCAACTGTCCTGGGGATTTGACTGAGTCATGTTACACTCGCTGTGACTTCAGATCAGTCATATCTGGCTTTAATAATGTCTTCATTTTTTATTGCTATTATTTTTGGCTGCCAGGGTATTCTGAAGAGCTTTGTTGTTACACTCCCAGCATGTGCTCAGTGACAGCAACGCGGAGATGACAGCGAAGCAAGGAGAGGACTGAACTAGAGAGCTGCATCTATGGAGCCCCTCTGAACTTCTCTTAGGGCCTGCTCAGATAGAAGCACAAATAGCAAGGCCCAGCATCCTCATCCCTTCTGAATATGACTTACAGCTCCCCACCCCAAATACATCTTGCCAACTGGGGCTGCCCAGGAATTGGTGGGGATTTTTAGCAGGTCCCAAGGTACAGCAGAGAGGGTTAAAGACCTCCCGAGACATATGAAACACACGTCCAAATGGTGCAGCTCTGATTCAAAGCAACATGACAGCAACCAACGAACCAAGGTCAACCTCAAAGGCTGCAGCTGACAGGAAATCCCTCTGGGGAGGTCCAGGTGTTAGGCAGGAAAAAATTTCCCTCACTGCCCCCCCCTCCCCTTTAAAAAAAAAAAAAAAAAAAGAGAGATTTTAGGTTGAGACATTTTTAGAGCCTGAAGTTACATTAGAGGGTCCCAACAGAGAAAAGGGGAAAAAAAGGAAGAAAGGATTTTCACAGGCCAAGTCCCTTCCATTGCAGGGTTTTATTAATTTATTTCTAGTAAAAGAGACAGTTTTTTGTTTTTTTTTTTTTTTTCTTCAATAGGAGTGCAGATATGAAGCCAAATAGCTTCCAGCCCAAGGCAGGAGGGCTGGAAGGGGGAGGCAGAAATGCAATGTTTTATTAGTGGCTACATTTCATCTTTCAAAGGATCATCTTGGAGGCCATCCCAAAAGGATCCTGCTGTGTTTCAATAAAGTGACTACAGGGATCGAAAGCTCAGTAAAGCACCTAAAGAACTGAGCCAACAAGACAGCCTGTGCCATTAGGGATTTATTTTATTCATGCATGGAAGATAGGGGTGGAAATGAGGTGGGGAGGAAGGAAGGGGAAAGACTGCAGAAACACAACTTGGAGACACGGCATGTCAGAACACCCCAGAGAGCTTTAGGGTCTGATGTTCTTCACCCATTCTATCAGCAGCATACATAAAATTTATAAATAAGTTCTAAGCTTCCTTGGGAATTTCCTCGTGCATATCAGTTCCACTACAAAAACCCTGACACCTCAGTACGAGGGATGTCAGAGAACAGGCCTTGGAAGAAACAAAAGTGGCTTTTATCTACAAAACTAACTTCATTTCAGCAACTTATGAAAGATACTCCAGTTAACATTCGTAATACTTTTTTCTTCTCTGCGGCAGCCATGCAAAGCACAAAGCCTCCAAGTCCTACAGAATATCCCCAGAAGCCAAACTTGCACATATTTATATAAAAGAGAAGGGGAAGTTCAAGAGAGGAAGGAAAATATACATTTCAAACATCCTATTGGGAAGGAGAAACACTAACAAGCAACTCATGCAGCCCTTTCTGTACCACGTATCATAAAAAAAGCAAACAGGGATACTTTTTTTTTTTTTTTTTTTTGGGGGGGGGGGGGGCACGCTACTGGCTGGAAAAGCAGAAAATGTAAATATCTCAAAGAATTTTCATTAAAATCCGCAGTGGATTATGAAAGAAACACATTTGAACGTCACCAGATCAATGAACTCATACGATTTGTTCAGCTCATTTTTGGATTGAGCACATTATTTGAAAGTTTGAAAGAGAAATAAGTAAAAGTAAAAATCTCACTCTTTCTTCACATTTCCTCATTCCCCTGTCAAGAAATTAATGCAGATCAAATCCCCTCAATCAATCCTATCCCCCCAAACCCTCCATCACTTGTCTGCTCTCCCTCGCTGAGCCTCAGCTCTATTCAACTCCTCTAATTCCTGCTCCATTCCTTCTGTCAGTCTTCCTTGATGGACACTGCACAAACGGAGGGCATTGGGACTTTATCTGAAATACAGAGAAGGCCAGGGAATTGGCAGAGCTACTGCTGTGCTTCCTTCCACAAACCCACCTGAGAGAACGGTGCTGAGCTGCAAAGAGGAGAGGGATTGCGCTCCTCTCTGCTCTTTTGGATAGTCTAGATAGAAAAAGCTTTTCTAGGAGAGCGTGCAGATCCAACCTGGAAGATTTCTTCCCAAATGCTTAACCATCTTCCATACATATGTTATGCATCAGATCAAAAGCTCTTTTCCACCTGGTCCATTTCAAAAACTAGATATATTGCTTCTCCCTATTCTCTGAGGGCATGCAAGAAGTTTTCCAGAGACAATTCTGAAATCCTAAATATGAATTTCAACTAAGCACCACTTTTTATATTTATTTTCTTCTGCAAAATCTGGCACTAGGAAATACTCATGAAACCACTGATGAAATACAAATTCATAAGACTCTGAATAACACGGATGCTGTCTGTGCCACGTACAAGAATTAGATGAGGATCTGAGCTCAAAAACTTAGCTATGTTGCACATAGTCCAACAAGCAAGACAGAGCAGAGCAAGCACCGTGCGGCACAACTGATTTGTTCGATACCAGCCTGATATTGAAGCACGGATATGCGTGTGTGGAGGGGAAGGCTGTTATTCCAAAAGAAAGGTGAGGAAAACAGAAGTTATGAAAGTCAGAAAGGTTCTTAAGGCCAAAGGACAACTCTCATGGGCACAATGAAGCCTATCAGAGATTTAAGGGTTTCACAGATAGAGGCTCATTCTGATAAGGAGAAGCATTTCTAATCCCATAATCCAATCCCAGAAATAAATACCATTTGAGGAACAAGAACCTACTGAAGGCCACCTTATATGGAAGAAACCCAGATATTCTCTCAGCCAGCTTGGCAAGGGATACACTTCTACACGGAAGAGCTGGCTTTCTCTATTCTGAATATGACCCTTTGTACACACAGAAATTACATTCTTTTTGCTCATAGCCATTTCTAGTTGAAAAGAAAAACAATCTTGAAGGAGCAGAGTTCAAGGCTGAAACAGGTAAATAGCCACGGCCAATATTTCACTTCAGCATAACCTAATACTCCGTTTCCGATTTACACAACTTCCTGAGCATCTTTCCATGCAAACAAAGAAAGCAAAAAGCAGGACAATTCACAACTAGTTGCTTTCAGTGGGTTGAAGAAATACTATGCAGTTTTGCAAATCAGTGAGAAGATTTATATTTTTTCTTAACTATTTCCCCTTCTCCCTATCCTTCTCCCTCCTCCCTGCACAGTAGTACTTCGGTCAGGGCTTAGACTTCTATAATCAATTAACATAGCAGCCCATTTGCAACAAAGAACACTGATTCAGAGATGTAACAGCTGAAGACAAGGTGAAAACAGACTTGCTTTAACTGGGTTGGGCTCAATACAGTAAATCATTTCAGAGAGTATAGCGAACAAACAGTATCTATTAGAAAACAATGCCCTGGTTTTGGCAGATCTGCAATACTAATAGCATAACAGCATAAACGAACAGAAAATGCCATAAACGGATTACAATGAAGGAAAAGTGTTAATCTCTCAGGGATTTTCAAGTGACATAATTACCTTCTTAAAACATCCAAAAAATCATACTGTTTATGTCTTCATTACAAAAAGAACAATTTTTTTCAATTTTATAAGCTGGTTCAGTGGAAAAAAAAAATATATGCACACACATATATATATCTCCATATGAAGACCAGCCAAGTAAGCTTTATTCTGACTTAGTTAAGTGAAGCAAGTCTAAGGCCTGGTATTGAGCTCACCAAAGCTGACGGAATTCAAGTAAAACCCTCCGTTGTCTTGACACCCATGTAAAAATGAGTATTTCAGATTTCAAAAGACGGTCCGTATACCTTTCTCATTCACATCCCCTGTGTTAGAAAGGTTTTTAAGCAGGTCATCTGACACATCAATAACAATTTCCCCAACATAAGGGGATAATTAATTTTTAACCACCTTTATACTGCACTGAACACTCCTTACTATTCACTATACATAACTTTAATCTTAAGAAGCCTAGAGAAACTAACTACTGGAGTTGGGAGGACAAAGAGGTCAAGAGACATTTGCAACCTTGTACAGTCTCAAGGAGGACAACAATTAGTTTACTATAAGTTAAAAATTAGGATACTGAGAACTCAGCAAGTCTGAAACCGAAATTCAGACAAGTCACTGAAACAAGTTTTATGGGATGCTCAATAGCCAACCTCATCTTTCCTACACCAGAGGAACACATGCATTACAGGTCTAGCTGCATTTTTTTTTTCTCCCTATTACTACCTGCAATTCTTGAGAAAAAAAATCACTAGCCAACATGATTCAGATGCGAGACAGAGCCCATGCTGCACTGGTCAGCGCTTTGGCAGACAGATCACTCGTGTGGCAGTGAAGAATGCCAGAAATGGAATTGGAACTTGAGCCCCTAAAGGCAAGGAAAGCACCTCAGCCTGGGCAACCTCTGCTTAGGGAGAAGCCTTTTAGGGGGAAGGAAAAGGGGAAAACAAACTTAAGTTATCCACCTGATTATGATACAGTATATGTATTTCTTTTGCATTTCTAAGAGATTAATGGGGTCATAATGTCTCCCGCCAACCTTTACATGGTGTTTCTTGCTAGCTGTGCTCCGACATCCTTCTAGATAGGACACAGATGCTGCACTGACTCCAAGAGAGAAGTCTATTTACAGAATTAGTAATTACCACATCCAAGAGCACCTGAGTTTTCCTTGGAGAACTCCCAGCTAAGTACTGCCCATGGCCAACGCTGCTTAGCTAGTGAAATCTGACATGTTCTTGGCCTCCAGTATAGCAGCTTTGGCTGCCTGTCTAGAAATATTCAACCTGCAAAGGCATCAGTGCCAGAAAAGATTTCTAAATAATTTGGCAATTCCAATCAGCCTGTTACTGGTTCCTTCTTGCATCCCTATTATGCAAAGAGAAACTACCCCAAACTGGTTGGGTTATTTCTGTGTGGCAGCTGGGTGAGTAGGAGAGACAATTCAGCCTGTGAATACAGAGGACTACAGAAAGTCTGGCCCTCAGTTGCTTAACATAAACAGGGTTGCAAAGACTGTTGTATTAAGCAGCCTATTTCCAAGCTACTCTCCACAAAAAATAGAGTATTTAACCTCCAGAAAACAAAACAAAAAAGCAAGAGAGATAAGAATAAAACAGAAGGAAGCCCCCAGCCCTGAAGAGCAGCTCAGCACTGAAAGAAATTGCAAGCTGCTTTGCATGTTTTTTGTTGCCTTCCTTTACCCTGTTGTCTTTGGTTGTTTAGTTGTTTGCAAGACTGAAATAGAGGCGAAAAAGCTGCATGTCAAGTGCTGAAGTTTGCCTTTGAACGTCCCTCTTTCAGATGGAAAAAGGAGCTTCAGAGAGAGTCCCTGAACCCCACTTCAGTGTTCCACGCTCCTTTGTCAGAAGGCATAAAGCCCTTTTAATCACTCACATGGGGAGCCCGTGTTTTCATACCTTCTCTTAAAGGCATATCCACAGCACACTTTTTTTGTTCATCCAAAAAAAACAAAAACAAACAAACAAAAAAAAAAAACACGGGAACAGGTTTTATTTACGCTTTTAGTCACCCAATAGGAGACTAGGAACTCAAGTCTTAGTGTTCTAATGAAAAACAAAATTTGTAAGAAGCAAAGGCAGCTTTTTTTTTTTTTTTTTTTCTTTTTTTTTTTTTTTTTCTAAATTCCACGTGTTAATTCGCAGTTACAAGAATACAATTATCCTAGTCAGAACTTGGCCAGCTCGTTACTCCTGCTCTTGCTAAAGGTGGTGCAGCTCTTTTCTTGCAAGCTCTCTAAGTTTAAGTGGCTTATTGGCTAACAACAGTTAAATACATCATGCTAGACTACACCAGCAGCCTCTGTAGCCATAATAAACACAGTGGTAAGGACACTATTTCCAACCCAGCATAGCTAGATACACCCTAAGTCATCCGGACATAGTGGCTGGCCTAAAACAAGTCTTCAACTTCCAAAACTGGACCAACATCCACTGCCATAATATTCTCACATAGTAAAACAGCAAACTGTTCAAAAAAGTAGTGCAGCAAAGCAATATTAAATCCTTGGACATCCAGCTTATTTCAAAAGTAATTACACTTGAACATTGACAGAATTACACATCAACTTTTCAGTCTTAGATTTCCATTTCTGGTCTTGCATTGAATATGACTATCTCCTTATCTTAGTTAAGAGGAAAGTGCTACTATGCCTGTGAGCTTATAGAATTCATGATGCAAACTGCTAGAAACACTGAGCAAAGAAAATTCTGGATTAGGAGCAGAAGACCTGTTTCACATAAGAATTCTTCTGGAAAGACCATCTCCTACACCTTTTTGGCATTTTAAGCATGTGCTGTTCAGGAAAAGCACAGCTTGTACTATTCTATCCTATCAAATCAAAAATCTATGCAAAAAGTGAGGAAGATTTTTACATATGGAGAACAAAAGCAAGGAAGATGTGGTGAATCCCAAAGGATTTCCTTCAGGTCAGGGGTTGACCCAAAGTTCAGTTTTAACAGGAAGCTTCCTATCTGAAACATAGACCATAAAATATTTCTGGATGAAAACAACAAACCTGAACCTTCACCCACAGCTGAAACCGAACCTGGACTCAGCCTCTGACGATGTTTAAAATTAAGGGATGGGGAGATGCAGATAGGTGGATCATGGAAAGTTTAAAAGTCAAACCTAGCGCCGATAGAACACCCATTGGGAAGGGCAATATGTTTTGGATTTGGGTCCTGTTGCAGACTCAGCCCGATTGTTCTGTTTAGAGGCCAGTAGAATGGATTAGTAAGCAACATCTCTACCACAGTCTTAGTTCCCAAATAAAAGTACTGAAGCTAAGAAAAATCTATGCCTTTTGCTAAAAGATCCTGAAAAAGGCAGCATTCACAAGTAACCTCTCTATCTAAGCTACCAACCATGAAGCTGTAATCAGGAAACGTTTTAGCAAAGAGGGAAGGGTGATAAAGCCTCTTTTGCTACAGCGGTAGCCTTTAATGAGTAATAAAGCTGAATTAGACTGCACTCATAATACCACTGACTCCTGAAAAAAAATGTTTTATCATAGAAGGAAAAAAAATTCTAAGATGAAACTCTTCTTCAGTTAAACTCAGCATGGTTCACAATACCATCAAATGACTTCAATCTCTACAAAAATAATACAGTTTCCAAGAACTAAAGCACTAAGTGCAGAATCCACTACTCTTGTTTCCACTTATGCATTAAGGAAGCAAACTGACTACTAATCTTTCATGTTTGTACTGGAATAGAGGGAATACTGGCTAAATTTAAAAAAAAAGCACAAGAAATATACATACATTTCCTCAACCCCTCAGCGAACCTTTCAGAAATCATTGACAACCAGCCAACCCTATGGTGAACAGGTATTGAAACAGTGTCCAATGTGCCTACAATGCAGTAAGAGAACTAGGATTGAAGGAAAGGACTTTAGAACATGCAACACCGTCACAAGGTCAATGCTGGGAATATACTCCCTAATTTCTGTAATCCTCATGAGAACCATGATTAGCAAACATTTTTCAGTCATCTAGAAAGTCTTTTTTTTTTTTTTCCATCCCCCAAAAACAACCTTTTAAATTACCTCCAGTCCAAAAGGAAGAAAACCCTAGCATAATTAGCTCAGACAATTTTTTAACCATATCTTGTGTTAACTTTTCAGGTTATCACCTCATTAGAGATGTTTAGAGGAAGTCATTGAGGAGTAATTCCTCCCAAATATTGCAAATTTATAGAAATGACACAGACTAAACCTGAAATGCCTATTTAATACCAAGTCAATCATATAAGTTTAACCATTTTTATCTCATATTGCTGGCTTTGAAGGAGCACAGTTAAAGACAAGCAAGGTATTCAGTGATTGTTTTATTGCTATAGAAGGGGAATTGAAAAAACAGCAACTCTGTGAAAAAATTATTTCTCCTGTTACTAACCTAGTCTTTGATGGACAGCTTTCAATAAGCCTGCACATGACATGGTTTAGCACGTGTAGTGGTGATGAGTTTATAGTTGGACTTGATTATCTTGGAGGTCTTTTCGAACCATAACAATCCTATGAAGCAGCAGCCTTCTCATCAAGGCACATAGCAAGTATATACCTTAAAATAAACAAATGTTACGAGATCTTTTGCAATGCATGAGAGATAAGTAACAGTACATGCAAAGTTTCGTGAAGCCTGCTTTGCCAGCAACCATAATTATAGAGCAGAATTAAAACAATCTTAATTAAATCCTTACAATAGAAGGAAGCTTCCAAAGTAAGCTTTAAGAGGGTTTCCAAAAGTAGTTCTACAACAAGCATTATGTTAGCGTTATTAGTGTTATTAATGATCTTAAGTATACACTGAATCTTTTTGCTTTATGCCATCTGCTGTTTCTTTTTTTCAGATTATGAAAAAAATAAGCTACCAATTAAAAGAAGTTCAAAGCTTGCTTTAAAATAGCGAACACCCCATTAAGATTATTACAAGGACAAGTAATGTTTGACACACTGACAGTGGTTTTCCAAGCTACGTGTCAGTCATGACACTGCAGTGTCTGTGATGTTCCTGAATGGCTGCTCTGTGGCTCATTGGTCTTAGCTGTCCTGTTGATGCAGTTTACTTACTTGTGGCTATAAACTCAGGCTGACACAAAGACAGCAACCATTTATACATACTTAAGACCATAAACTGCAGAGCCCATTAAGCAAGACCAAGAGGATCAGCTCTCTTCAGCTGGAAGTCAGAAGTCCTGCTGGATATTTTTGCATGATGTTTTAATCAGCTACTGAAACCTCCCACTGGCTCAAACCTCTTCATTAGGCAGCTAAGTCATGAATTCAAGGTGATCCCTCTGTTGTCTGAATTGCAGGGCTGCAAGCTGTTAGCTTTAAGATCCTCCTGATTTTGTCCTCTCAGTAAGAAGTTTTCAGGCTACTTCTAAGGCAAAAATAAAAGTCCCCTTAGTCTATTAATTTTATGCACTCTTTCATTTCATCAGAATGACTCTTACCAGAAGACACGCTGCAAATTCTTCTCAGATAAAACCAATTTCCCACAGCATTGTGCAACAGGTCTCCCAAAACGTCAGGTACTCTCCAACACTATCTTGCCATGTACACAAAAGACCCACTTATCACCTGCCACACAGCAAACATCCCTCAGAAAATGCTCTGAATGGACCATTTTCCACCTCTGGAGATGACTGGTCCATCTGCCAGCTGCCCAGCCCACTAGAGCAGATTGCCCAGAACTTATCCAGGCAGGTTTCGAGCCCCTCCAGAGTTGCAGCCTCCCAACACCTTCTTGGGCAAACAGTTGCAGTGTTCAACTGCTCTGGCAGTGAAGAATTGTTTCCTGACTCCTGAAACATAAACTCTCCACCTACTGCACATTACTGCTACAGCCATACGTCCTAATCCCTTTGGGATATTTTGAAACATAGTGTGAGAGCTGGAATCATTAAAGGTCCCAATGAGCCATTTTACAGTTTTGCCCATCCTTTGAGGGAGAAATGACTCTTTGCCCCACTTGAAACCACCCTGAATTAAAGACAAGATAAATGCATACAGCTTAAAAAATAAACACCAAAAAATAAATAAACACCACAAGAACATACAGCTTGCAAAGAAAACAAATACCTACTAAATTTTATTATATCTCAAGACTAAATCTCAAACACCTCCCTCATTTACACTCAGGTATGAAGGTCCTCCTGTTCTCTTTTCAGTTTTTCTTCAAGGACATTCCCTCTCCAAGAGGGGCACATCAGTTTATTTAGCCAATCCCGTTTCTACAGACATCGAGAATATTTGAAAGAATTCCATCTTTCCAAGTTTTGTTTTGCTTTGTTTTTGAAACAATTCTTTTCCAGTACCTTTCATATTTTCCATTCCTCCTTTCACTAGCATAAAAAAAAAAGAAAAAAAAGAAAAAAAAAAAGGAAACAGTCCTGACATTACTCAAATTATCCACTGTTTCACTCCATTAGAAAGAAGTCCCCCATCAAGTCAGACCAAGTGCTCTTACCATCCAAAAATGGAGGCAACATCCTCCCCCATTTTGGTCTTTAGAATCGTGAAAACCCACTGA
>VZSV01000120.1:1587129-1658256 GCA_013398735.1 Nothocercus julius
TTTTTTTTTTTTTTTTTTTTTTTTTAAATACAGACAAGCATATCACTAAGACCCCAAGGTACACGGCAAACAGAATTTTTACAAGATCAAGTAATTCACTTACAGGTCAAAGAGATTCAAAAGGATATGAGGATGAGCCAGAAAGTTCTTCCCAACAGGCAGATCTTCATGCCACCCCCGACAGTGAGGAGGCGCTGCGGGTCCCAGGCAGACACATCCCCTCGCCTTCGGTATTTACCGAGACAAACCAGCCTGATACTTCACCCGAGCCGTGTGACAAGTTAATGCAGTTCCACTTGTGAAACTGACACTCCATTTTATTTTTTTTTAGGGACTGGTAAGGAGCTACAATAAGATATGGCATTTGCTTTTTAACAAATAGTCACGTTTACCAATGCTGCAGAGAAGTACAGAGGGAACATACTGAAATAGGACAGGTTTGAACAATCTGCACAGGCCGAGTGAAGCAGTGAAAGGGTAAGACAGAAAGTGTTGGCATTCACCCTTGAACTTCAGGAACATGGATTTATTCTGTGTCAAGTTGTAATGCTGGTGGTGCCACATACTGTGGCCAAGACATGTAAGGGAGCTATAGGGAAGTCATTACTTGAAATACTCCAGAGCTGTTGCTTCACACAGGAGGAATCAGGCCAGGAATAGCAAAGATGCTGCAAAGAAAGCACCAGTCCAAGACCTGTTACTGCAAAGTGAAGCAAAACAATAGCGCACAGCAGCTCTGTACAAATATTTTCATGCCACAGAGGCAGAAGGATGAAACGAGTACTAAAGGACCCAAGAGGAGAAAGGGCAGAGATAGGAGCATTGAGAAAGGTCCCCAAGGACACAAATTACAAACACACCTAGTTGGTGCTTCAAGGCCTAATCTAGCCTCTAATGAACTAGGAGACCTTCCAGAGCATTGGTTCCTTCAAACTCCTCTAAGGTGCTGGTAGCCCTCAGATACGCAAGTGCCAAACTGCAGAGCCACTGGTCTGTCAGAGGAAAGCAGGTTAGCAAGAGAAGCCTGTACCAGGACAGGCACACAAGGCAGCAGGCGCCCCTAGGGAGTTTGAACCTCATTCCCCAGAGCAAAACAATTTACAAGACATCACTTAGCATTACAGAGCATCTAGACATTGCTGATCAAAAAATAAATCTATTTCCTTTCAGAGAGTAAATAAAAATCCTGAAGCAATCCATCAAATCCCAGACAGAGAAAAAACTATCTTAACTTTGCATTTACAAACTATGCAGTGATTTGAATGTGAAGAAATGACCAGGAATTCTTTTGCCCGTAGCACAGTTAGTTTTCCCCATACAGACATAAATGATGCTCATCAATAGAAATGTGATATTTCTGAATATAAAAAAAACATAAACTGTGCTTACTAGGTCTCCTCTGGTTCCCATTTAATTTCTTTTGTCTAATGTAAACTCACTGGGCTATGACTAACAGCGAACATATAATTTCTAATTGTATGACATTATGTTATGGTAGTACAAAAACATTATCAGAGCCAAGGCAGAGACAGAGGCTTATAGTTCAGTCTTACTGGGAGTAAACAGGAATGGAAAAACACCATCAGCATCAAATACATTTGTCAGGAGAGCAGATTAAAAGCCAACTTTAATGGGAAAATATTCTCCCCACATTTTACTTCCCTATTTCTTAGGTGATAGAAGTGTTACATAAACCAAATAAAGTATATTCACACATTTATAAGGACTTACGGTGTAAGAACTGACTGATACAGAACATTATTTTATTCTTTGGAAGATGCTGTGTGTATTTCTGTAGAAATGGCCTAAAGCCTTGCAGAGATATAAAGTTGAGGATTCTGTAGATACACGATTAGCCAGAGAACCTATTCTTGTTGCAAAATTATGTTGAGATTTACATTTGAAAGAATTATGAGCCAGAACATCTTAAAAAAAAAAAAAAAAAAATCTGATTAACACCTGTAGAGATTTTCCTCCCTGGGGAATAAACCAAAGGAACATATATCAAGAGTAAGCCCACGTCGTATGCTCCCGAGCCTGCAGACGGTCTGTAACAACAGCTGCAAGAATTGTGATCGGCCTGTATCCTCTCAGTGCGCTAATCATGAGGTTCAAAGACTGACAAATTAAATGCCAAACGTGATGGACAGTATTAGTTTTATTTATTTGCAGCCGGCTGCAAGTGGTGTTCCCTTTGAAAGGCTGGGCAGCCAGGAAGAAGGCAGCCTGCTTGTCAAACTGCCTCCTCTGCACCAGGATGGGAAAGAGCTCCGGTCCAGGGAGCAGCCAGGTGTGCCTGGACAGTGGAGCCTGGAGCACGATGGACAGAATTAGCTCCGCAGGCAACCAGGAACCGGCCTGCAAGGGGGGACAGGAACAAGGCTAGGAACAAGAAAGTGCAGGTGCACATCATCATCTCAAAAGGGAATGGATAGAAAGATTTTTCTTAAGTACTTTGATAGCACTGAAGAACTGTAGCGAGCTTGTCACCCAGAAGACCACTGAATTACTGAAAACCTAAGAGCGAAGATCTATTCTCAAGTGAGGAGAAAGAGAAGCATTTGTTTACATTTACATGTTTTACTGTCTTACCCAACTGGTGTAAATTTTGCCATTTTAAAGATCTTAAGTTGTGGTCTAGCAAAACAAAGCTTCTGAGCAAAACAGAAAAACAAAGCAAAACAATCCAAAGTCTTTTTGAAGAGTTCATTTTTTAAGGAAGTGAGACCCACCTCAGAGTTCTGACAGAGATGGATCCCAGTCCAGTAACATGCTCATGTAATGAAATAGTCAAGTATTTGAGGAGCGACACTCAGCAAAACTCTCCAGCCTGCCCCTCCATTTCCTACAATCCCTCTTTGACCTCCATACTTACCAAGCATTCAAGTGGAACCTAGAACTGCATAGATTTAAAAAGAGATTTTAAAAATACAAACATGAAAAATTAATGCAATAAATTACTAAAACATAGGAACTGCTATGTTGTTATTTACTTCATATTAATTAAAATTACTGCTTGATCTAAAGAAAGCTCACAGTCTAAATAGACTGTTAACTTGTAACCATCCCACATAAATATGGAAAATGGTAAGAAGCACCAGAAGGTTTCAAGCAGCTGCACTAGGGTTTTAGGAATATTAAGCTCACTTCCAGCTCTCAAGAGAGCCCACTGGAGTGCTCCTACCTTGCACTGGGACCATGAGCAAGCTACCTCACATTTCTGCTTCTCTTCTCCCATAGCACAGTCCTGTTTAAGTCTGCCAGCTCTGAGGACAATGACTGGGTCTTACTGTGTATTTGTTCAGCACTTAATATAATAAAGCACTTAATATAACAAATTTTCTCCTGGCTGAGTAATCTAGGCATCAGCAGAGGACAGGCAGCTGTCTTGAACTCACTCTCGACAGAGGCTGCGTATTGTCCACAGACCAAACCCCCATATTCCTATAGCATCAGGCCCTTCCATAATTTTTCAGCCAGGAATTCCAGCATTCACCAAATAATAATAATAATTATAATAATTAAGTCCTAAAACACCTCTCAGCTGACCTTTAATGTCATTGTTACCCAGCACGCGCCAGGCAAGAACCAATCCAAACCTTACAGGGCACCGTAACCTTGATACTATTGACCAGCCTTGCTCTGATTTAAATTTCAAACAGCCTGCAATTTTGATTCCTCTTTCCCCCAGCTCCAAAAGAAAACATTATGGATTTTACAGGGAAGAAGGCCCCGGCCACACAGTTGATTTGCACAAACTTCGCATAAGCACAAAAGCAGTCAATACAAACAGAATTAATTTTAATTAACCTTAATACAGCTGACAAAAAAGGTGGGGAGTTTTCATGACCAAATAGAGCCACATGCGCAAAAATATCTGCTTTGTTAATTACAGTTACACACATCCAATAATGGAGCCACACTTAATTGTAATACTTGTTTTTGAAATTAAACTGTTAGAACCACACTGAGTTACCCCTCAGGCAATAAACATGGATGCAGCTTTTAGACAGGTAAAGTAGAGCCCAGCACTGAGATACTCATTAGCAACCATGATGGAGAATTTGAGTTCTCCATCTGATCATCAGGTATCCAGTGTCTGCTTGGGATGGAAAAAAAAACCTTTTTATTATTCCCTGAATGCCTGGAAACTCCACAGGAAGAACTCTTGCTGGATCATACACCAACTCAACTGAAGCCTCTTTGCAAGGAGTCCAGCTGAATCTGTTCATGCAAAATCAGACTTGAGTAGCTGCTTCTGATTTTCCACATGTAAAACC
Organism: Nothocercus julius; assembly: GCA_013398735.1. Taxonomy (NCBI): domain Eukaryota; kingdom Metazoa; phylum Chordata; class Aves; order Tinamiformes; family Tinamidae; genus Nothocercus; species Nothocercus julius. Next base: position 1,591,410 of record VZSV01000120.1, read on the forward strand.
AGTGAGCACAGAGAATCAAAAAATTGGCTTGTGAAACTACTGTATGTAAAGAACTGAAGACAACTATCACCTAGTGAGTGGAAATCACTGTTACTTGAAACAAATGTATTTAGACATCCAAATCCATTGAGAGTCTGTCCTACCATTTGCGAATGTATGTTTCCAAAGGACAGAAGAGGGGGCCCTATAGAAGAGGACATCATAGCAAAGCAATTTTCTTGTTGTTGTGCAATAATTTCAAGCCAAACCAGACATCTAAACATGAGCAGGTCAAAGGATCCTCCCTGTTTACAGAACCAAAGCCAAGTCACTTCGATCCCCTCCCTTTGAAAGCTGCCTCTGCATCCATGAGAAGGAGCTTTCCATGCTGCCTCTAAGGCTCGATTGGCTCCCTTTGAGAGAATCTAAAAAAATACATAGCACAGAAAGAGTAAAAGTGCCCAGTAGTTGGTAGAATAAAGCTGTTTTGGAATTGTTTTCAAAAGCAAGCAGGGCCTGGTGCTGAAAAACCTGCTATGAAGAATCAGTGTTTATACTAGCCAAGTTACAAGGCTCTAGCAAGAATTGGGGATTTTTGTTTCTTTGTTTCCTAAAATCAGAAGGTAGGAAAGAGAAAAACATTTTCTTTCCTCAGCGCTTCCTTATCAGTTCAGGGAAGCAGAGTTGCACAAAGCAAGTTCATGAAAGACAAAATTAGAAATTTAATGTTTGTTCAGTTAGAAGAAAAATATTGCCAAACCAATGGATTCAAAAGCAATAGCATTATGCCCTCAAAATCATGCGATTTGGGACCTTCTCTTTGCCTTCTACTTTTTCATCTTCTAGAGTATATGAATCACATTTCTATACTTGAAACCCTGCAGGCTAGGAATTTAAGATACAGCTAAGAACCTTATTACTAAGGTGAGCCCCGGAATTGGGGTTTAAAAAAATTATTCAGACAATGCAAGATTAAAATAATCAGAACTGGCAACACTATATTTAATATCAGTTTCTAGGCAGTAGTCCCAGAATGATAATTAGTTAATGAGCTGAAGCCTGCAACATTAGCAGGGGGAAAAAGTATCAGAAGAAATCTTTCTTTTATCATATCATCACTAGCAATTTTACCAAGTTAATCCTGCTTGCTTAAGTGTTGGTGGTTTGGGCCTAATTCTAATTTCACTAGCAGCATTTTTAAGTAGCCATAAGTCTGTTAATATACTATACTCTGATTTGCAGCAAAGTAGCAAAATAAAGGGGCCCAAATGTACAATTACACTAAGTAAAGCAAGCACAATGTGGTCTTTGCATTGTAAGCCTGGCCACTATTTAAGTGTTGGGTAGGATAATTATAAATAATGCTATTGATATTTATAGTTTCATCACCTCCAAAATCTAGAAGGCATTAGTGAGGTAGGGCTGTTCAAATCCAGCAATTGGGCACAGACAAGTGTGCTATAAATTGCAGTTGGAAAAGCTTCAGAAACAAGCTGGCTGCTGAGCAATAATAGACAAAAACCTCTCTCCTAAAGTATCTTGTTCACATTAAGAACATATCTGAAGTATTTGAAGTAAATGATCATTGAACACCTTACATGACATGTACAAACACTGCCCCCATCTGCGCTCCTCCCTTCAATTATCAGTCAGATTTGAAAAAGTGTAGAAAACTACTGCCAAAATCCAGAGTGCAAAAGAGAAGTACAAATAGTCTGACTATTCTGCAAAAATATGGATGCAAAATTTCAGGGAACACAAATTGCCTTTACAAATAAGGAGATCCTCTTCCAGTCCTTCCAGCAATGTTTCCTTCCATTTCACAGCAAAAATAAGACAAAACTTTATAAATGCATTATAGAAAGTAAATACTGTGAGCTTTAGTGTAAAAGGGAAAGCACAGGGAGATGTATGCTGCTAAAAGTTGGGAGTTTATTCAACATATCCACTTACTCCCTCTCAAAGGCAAGGTGAGCTAGGGAGGGAGATGAAAGCTCTTGTTTCATATCATGTGCGAAGCAGAACAGACATCTCCCACGGACATGCTAATGAAACATTGATTTTGCTGGGGTGACACGTGTTACCACAGGGCTCTCCACCTTGGACCTCCAGGAGAACCGATTCACAATTCATTAACTCCTTTCACAGATTATCTGAAATCTGACCTGGGCTCAAACCAGCTTGTTTCTAATGTTTATGAATACGTATATTTGTAGCTTTAAGGTCTGCTGCTCCAAGGCCCTGCTGTGCTTCCTGCCACCAGGTCAGTGATCAACAGGAGAACTCTAGGAAGCTCCGGACAGGTCAGAGCAAACCCCGGCCGTGGTCTCCTCCTCCTCACAAGTTGCTATCAAATCAAGAACTTACCATGGGACATGGTGGAGAATAGAGAAATAGGCTGAAACCTTAAAAAGTATCTGTGAAATATTCAAAAGATAAGTTTTTTGTTCAGTTCTATTAACTGATAAGGTTACCAAAACCACTGGCTTGCAAGTTTTCTCAAAAAACAAAAAACAAAAAACAAACAACAACAAAAAAAAGACTCTTTCCAGTATTTCAGCCCCCAATCAACCTTGAATTTTACCAAAGAAATATTTAATGGAAACCCTTCTCTGCTTGCATTGACAAATGGATCAAAGTAGAAGAGTAGGACACTTCATAGTTTGTTTACTATTCAGCATTTGAAGCATCATCAATGATAGCAACTTAGAAAAAAAGATACCTACATTCTCTATGGGAATTGCTGTAAGAGGTAACATTAAAGATCATCCTCCCTCAAGAAAATTCTTAAGAATTTTCCTCCCTTAAGAAATTCTGTGGATATTTATATTCAAAAAGAATCCTTGTGCTTTCTGTTGTTTCTCCCCAAACTGTTCTTTGTTTAAAAGAAAAACTTAGAAAAACAATATCCACAGAATTTCTTATTTTCAGCAATGAGAATTCCAAAAGTTTTCACAAAAGTGGATATTTCTTTTCTATTCAGACAAAATCCATTTTCCATAAAATACAGTTTAAAAGGAAAGTTTTCATCCAACTCTGCAGATAACATTTGTTGCTACTTGTGACAGGGCCTTAAAAGCTGTGGTAAATTTAAGTGTTATTTAAAGCATTTTGAGTTTACCCTTTGACTTCAGCATTTTCCATCATCCAGGGCATGCATATGAGAATCATGAATACTATGTAAGAAATAATACCATATAATATTTTACTTTAAAATAAAACCGTAGTTACCTCTATGCCATATGCAGAGAAGATCACATGCCTAAAAACAAGTAAGACTGTATAAGATACCTTCTCTTTAAAAAAATTTCAAGTTTTGGAATAAATCTCGCTAGCTGTATACATACATCCAGTCCCCCACTCCTTCCTCCCTGAATACCATTAATGCGAATTTCAAGCAGGGCTCACCTTCTCGACAGCTATTATTGACATAGGGTAGATGATCGATACAGAACAGACTAGAAGCTCATTTTCAGAAATTGATAAAAGTTCAAAACTCAGAGGGTTAGATGATTTACAGCAAAGGTTAAAGCTATGCATTCGGCTTTTCCCAAAGAGCAGGGGGGCTCCAACCTTTTTTTTTTTTTCTTACAGCTTGTTTAATGCCTTTGAATTTTAGCTTCTTGCTTATTCACACCTTTGATTAGAACTTCTAGTTATAATTGTTTATTACAGTGCCTCTCAGGGCAGCAACACGTATTAGCTCATAAAGTAACTTCCTTGGAACTGTAGGTGCAAGGACCACCAAGCTGGGCCTTTCTGCTAACAACACTCAATTCATCCCCTAAGCCATTGAGTCCAAATGTCACATAGCACTCGTTACTGGTCACCACTACCCAGCAATACAACACAAAGGTACTAGCAGATGGTGAGGAAGGCCCTAAGGCCACCAGCCTTCCCATCGCGTCCTACTGCAAGGAGCCTGCAGGCTTACGAGAAGACACAAAGAGGAGAGCAGGAACCTTCCAGTGAGGTAGCTCAGAACAAGAGGCTTTCACCTGAGCAAAAGAGCTCCAACATTGTCCCTTCCTTGTTTTTTTTTTTTTTTTTTTTTTTTTTAAATAGCCATCCTCATCTCCTTCCTTCGAGGCATCTCTTCCCTGATTAGAAAACAGAAAAAAAGTTAAGTGCTGTTTTCCTTCCCAGGTCATCAATAAAACGCGGCCTCACTAATGAAGTGCTATAGCTGCAATAATAAGAGTAGGGCCAGAAGAGAGTTCCTGCGAGTCCTGGCTCAGTCCAAACCCTAGTACTGGTGTTATTATATACAAGAACCACAAAGTATGTGGGGCAACCTCATATCTATCAAAGCAGCCAGAGCAATTTCGTACTGTATGCTTTTAATTATTTCATTGACACCCTTGGACTCAATAACTGCCCGAATTTTGCTGTCAACACTTTGGCCCTTGGGTTTCTTCATTTAATCACAGTTTCAAATTACTTCTTTTTTTCTGCCTCTTCCCCCCCGCCCTCTTCTTTGGCTTCCAATTCTCCAAATGCCCCACACTGTTTTAAATTACATGCTCATTTTGGAACACGCAGACTATTTATCTAGGAGGCAAATTTCAGAGCCATCTGAAGTTAATTTCCCAGCCCCAGTGTTCCTGGGTACCAGCTTCCAAGTCAGCTGTGGAATTTCCTGATAGCGCCGCACGTGCTCCGGGTCTCGCGGCACCTCCAGAGCGGCCCGGCCGGCTGCGAGGCTGCGACACGCACGCTCGCTCCGCTGCTGCTGCGGCCTTAGCAGCCCTTTCCACGGCGCAGAAGCTAAAAATCCACTTTAATCAGTTTGTATATGCTAATAATCAAGTAGGCTCTGTAATTCCTAAGGCTGAACCCACATCTGGGGACATGGGAGTGTTTCAACCCCGTAGCTGCAGGGCACACACAGCACGCAACATGGAATAGCCTGGAATATTGCTCTTATCGTTATGTCAAGCACGTTAACATATACCAGCCTCTGCTCTATATGCAGAATAGATTTTTTTTTTTTCCCCCCTTTCCTTCTCTCCTCCGAACTACCAGTTACCCCAGGTGACTTCAGCTGGAATTTGGGCGCTCCTCACCTCTCTAGTATTACAGCTGTGGGCAAAGTTAAAATCATTTCAGACATTCCAAACAAATAGAAAAGCAGAACCTCCTGCCATGACAAATTTTGTTTTTTATTTTGTGTGTCTGCAGAGAGTCCAATCTGATGGGAAATTTTAAACTCCCAATTGCTTTGTTAATATTATCAAAATATGTTTCTAGCATAAGAGGGGTTATATGGCCTGTTTCAATGGTCGATTTTTTCAGGCAAAATTATTTTTCCTAAAAATTATTTGCTCATGTTAAAACAATTCTGACATTTCAAGTGTAACATGTTTCTCATTTGAAGATGTACATTTTTCCAAAAAATGTCATAACTAGTATTTCTAATGATTCATGAGATGATGTCCCTCAAAAGGTTGCATGACTTCTGGAAAATCATCTGCCTAGAATTTGTTGGAAAACTAAATATATTATGGAAATGAAGATAGGGAATGCAATGAGTTTACAATATCAAACCGACATTTAAATTCTTATTTTTCCTGTTTTTTTTTCTATAACTGAAAACAATTTTTATGTTTGTAATCATGAAGTGAAGCTGTCCTCTGAGCTTCTTACACATGGCTTCATCACTGTTTTATGTGAGAAAATGACTCTAATCTGCTCCTGATGTTGCATCACTACAGTAAGCATCAAAGATGAGAAAAAAAGTACACTAATCCCTGCAGAATGGGCTTTTATGCACTTAATACTGAACCATCTCTTACATAAAAATGCCCAGGAGTTGTCTGATCATAAATGACAGTTGGAATCAATCACACCATGCCAAAGGATATTTAGCAGAAATCTCACGTTAGCTGTTTTGATCTGCATCTGCCATGGGAAAAAAGGACCACTTCATAATCCATTTAATACTGCTACCCAACCTTAGCAGAAACCCCTGGAGCCTGGAAGCCCCAGAGCCCCCTTCACTAGCAAGAATTCAGGGAAATTCTTGCTATCCCCTTCTGGGACATTTTTCACCATTTGCTTTCAAGCCCGGCCAGTCACGGTCACGCAGTTGACGCTTCCTCTGCTGCAGCAGTTTCAGAGGACTCACTCCAAGCAGGTCAGGAGCAATTGCTCCCCAGCCTCAAGCTACGGCAGCTGCTGAACAGCCCCACCAGTCACTCCTGTGACCAAGAGTCTCCTCTCTATCGAGACATTCCCAGAACCAAAGAGGTCAGGGGAATGCCCAGACCTCCTAGCAAACATTGCTCTCCTCAATGTGATGGCTGCACAACTGGAGATCATCAACAGGTTCTCCAAGTGTCATCTACCTTCTGGCACCCAACACCCAAACATACAGAAATTATGCTGCAAGAGTCTCATACTGTAGCCAAAAACATTGGCATTAGGAGACAAGTAGCAGCAAAAGCAGCTGCCTGGAAACTGCAATCTCAGACTCAACTCAATTTGAGTGACAAGTCATGAGGCAGCAGTAATAGAAAGAAAGGATCAAATGCAACTGTACATTACAACAGAGACAGTTACCCAAAGAAAACACCTATTAACACTCAAAATGACTCATTACTTCCCCACAGAAAAAAATAATTTAGTTGAATTTTATTGCTATAGAAGTTACTCAAGTCAGACAACCATGGCATTCAGATTGTACTCACTTTGATCTCAGCTGCACCAAAAGGATTTCTATCTGCCATCACTTCCTGGCATAAAAGGCAAAGTTTGAACACAAAGAAGCCCTACTGGCAAAGGCTGGCAAAGGGTCTCATTAGGACACCATGAAAAGCTTGCAACAGACTCAGAGTGCAGGTATTGCAGCTCAGAACTCAGTCCAAGTTCAATGCCCCGTCTTCTGCAGCACATAAAATTGATTTACTTTCATGAGAACATTTTAAGGAAACAAAGACTAATTTGATTCTATTTAGAAATACGATTTAAAGCCTTGGCTTTGGATTTTTATGAACCCAAGGAGAGACATGCTCAGAGGAGACCAGCTGACAAATGGCGCCGATACTGAAGAAGTCTCCAAGAAGCCTCTGTGTAAAGCTCAGCTGTTTAGGTGCACGATTTCAGGATTGAGTCATTTAGATCACTGAACACACTAACTAAGTAGCTCTGCTTTGCCTCCAGAACATCAATAACAACTGAAAAATGGTTGAAAGTGTTCTATCCAATTTAAGAGAAACTAAAGTTTCACACGGCCCCCTGCCTATTCACTTTCTGTAGCAGCCAAAATAGCTCAGTCTTCTTTGTTGCTACTTTTTTTGCGTGGTAATCACTGTCTGCTGCTTGAAGGACCTGCCGCTGACAGTTTACAAAGGGTTCATTGCCACAAGAGGGGACTGGTGTACAGACACCTGCCCAGTGCTGACAGATGGGACGCAGAAGCTACAGCCAACTCGCATCCTCCAGGAGTAAAAGCAGCAGGGCCCGGCAGGATGGCATGAGGTGACAAGGACAGCACAAGACATGTATGGTTAGCTACCTGCATCCTGCCTAAGTACCTATAAAAATCCTGAGGAAAAAAGAGGAAAGTAAATTGAACAGCAAAACAGTAGTCTGAGTACTTTGAACAGCTCAACTCTTATAGGCATCTTTGCCCCTTGGAAAGAGAGTATTCCTAAACTTCTCTTTTTTTCTTTTTACACTGAACTGCTTTTCATTGCCATCTTCACTGGCAGCAAGAAAGGGACAAGTTTCTAAAACCTTTAAGTGCTTATAATGGTATCTGCCACAACGACGGAAGAAAATGACTGCCAACTTCCATGGCTTTTGGTATGAATGATCAGTTCTTTCCTTGTCACATGGCTGATCCTAAAATTCCTAAATAGATCCTGAAAAGACAATAGCTCTGCTATATTAAGTGACTAACATGCTGCACATGTAATGTGCTATTTAATACTTCAAAGCTAGAGAGGTTTTCAGAAAAATTAGGTACATTATTGTGCACAGGCCATTAATGTCTACCTCCTGATGCATGAATCTGGGCTGTACAAAGCCCAGGGCCACAAACATAAACAATCACTTGACCACATACATATGCATTTACTTGATGTATACGTGCAATCACCTCATTTACAAGTCTGGTCAGATATCTTAATGGTCATCTTTGCTCCTACACCTCACTGGTTAAAAAGTCTCCATTTCTTTTGGATCAGATCTGGCTCCCAGCCAGTTATCTCCAAGCACAGGTTGACAAGTTCAAATTTATTTCCATCATTCAATCAGGGATGCCCTCTAGTAATTAATGTCTCCTAAAGAACAAGGTAAACCTGGCCTGCAATTTCTTCCTCCAACTACTATTACTTGAGAAGGAAGCGAACAAGGAAATTTAACAAGGCAGACAAAGGGCATCAGTAAAAACCCATGCACAAGGAGGTGCTCATGCATCAACACTGTGGTAAACAGCTGATGTTATAACAACACTGTAACAGGTTGATGTGACCTCATGTTTCAAGTCTGCATTTAAGCTTTGCTCATTCACAGAGCTTCATGAGTTGTTAAACCCAGATTAATGAGGAAGATTCTCCTGCCGAAAGTCTCCAGGAGAATAACTAGAAAGACAAAAACATTTTTCAAAACTTAAAATCCCAACATAAGAACTGCACAAAAGGCAAACCCTTCCACGGGATTTAAGATGGAGCTGCAGCAGAGAGATTGAAAAGTTGCTGAATATGTCACTGTTCAGCTGTGGTAGAGGCCAATACCAAACCTCAATAATTTGAGTCCCAGTCTAGCACCTGTCTTTCTCCACAGGTAAAGGGAAAAACAAATGTCCAAAATATTTTCTGAAAAGTTCTCATCAAGATAATGAAATTAATAAATTGACATGTAAACAAGATGCATACATCATTCTCAGGACTGTAAAGGAGGCTATAAGTGTGAAACCATCATTTTCATGAAAACACCATCATGTAACTGGCATTGCTTCAGACAGTTCAATAGTTAAAAGAAAGAATCAAGTTGTTCAAGGCTTTTTCCAGCCTTATCTTTGGTGGGGGCGGAGGGAGGGGATCTACTCCTCGCCTGCTCTCATCAGATGGACTTATAGAAGAAGAGTCTTTACACATGTTCTTTTCTTTCTTTTTCTCTCACGTTTTCTCCCAAGCCACCTCCCTCAAAGCAGCACTTACCACAGTGACAAATGAAGCAATAATAAGGTTAGTCATTTAACTCCTTGCATCCTACTTAAAAATCACCCTAATTACTGTGTAATGGGTCCACAGAGGCAGAAGAGTCTGGGTGAAATCTACCCGGAGGGCACCGGTATAGTTCATCTGTCCATTCTCTAATAGCACTCTAAAGTTCACCCTTATAAACATGTCACCTAGCCTATAATTAAGTGACTGGTCATTAGGTAACATATGTGGTACCTGTGGGTCACATATCAGTCAGCTAGTGATGGATCTTTATCCAATAGCCAAGGAGAAGTAGCTCTATAGCTCTTTGTCAGCACAGCATAGAGCATTATTCCGGATGCACAGCACTCCCATGGAAGAACTTGTGTAGGTGGATTATTATTATTATTTTTTTTTTTAAAAAAAGAGAAAACTCAGTGTTTGAGAAGGGTGTGAAACTGAGGGGAGGAGGAAACAGAGCAACTGTCACAGCCCAGGCTTTATTCCAAGAGCGTGATGAAAAGCTGGTTTGCTTCATATTCTGCCATGACACTTGTTCCCAAAGCGCTCGGCATGCCTGGCTGACAGGTGAATTTCTCATTCATACTCAATATGAGATTGCTAATAACTACATTTTTATAAACAGCAAGAGGATATCCTCTCTTGAGCATAGCAAAAAATCAAATTATTCATATAAACTCTTCTAGGTTCCATAGAGGCACAAAAGGTCTGAGGGAAAGAACGGAAGCGTGAACCTGATTTATCCTGGATTTCACTAACAATACTCTCAGAGCCTTAAAGTTACATCTAAAAAAACTCCCAGAAAACTCGCAACGAGCTAGTCACCTACATCCATCGAGTGGCCCATCAGTGCCTACACACATATGGGGAGATGGAGTCACTTACATTTGCAGCTCCCTTCCTCCCCTCACTCTGCACCAAGAGGGAAAGGGCCAGGTTTAAGCAGATACCAGGGCAAGATAGAACATTCAACTCAGTTTTACTTTCCAACTGCACCCCTGGGGTGGTTTCCAGAAGGTTTTGTTGTCCCCAAGATACAGAAAATCGTAAGTCATATGAAGACTTGAAGTTCAGACCAGAGTTCCAGACACCCCAAGGTGCTCTTTGTGTCATTTACAAACTTGTTCAACTGATTTACAATTTGGAGGGTCCACAAATCCATAAAAGAAAGAAAATAAATTTTGTCAAGGTAGGCACACAAAGGAAGTGCCACAAAACCAAATATTTTTCACACCAACTTTTATCTGGCTACAGGTCAGGCATATACCAGTTTCAAGGAATTCACTTTTACCTTCTCCATTCTTGGTGTCTTTGGATGCAATAATTCAACAGAGTTGGACCACACAGATTTCCAGATGGTGAATGGGAGTTTAGCTGAGTTTTCTGGCTAAGTAAATTACAAAGAAGGAGAGAGAGGAGGAGAGAAAAAAAAAAAAAAAGCCATGTCCACAATGTTTCTGATTGCTAGTTATTATCTCCAAGAAAAGTGCCCAAAGCTATGATATTATGGCCAACAGAACAAGACAAGACCTTGCAGTCAGCCCTCTGACCTCAGCTGTTGAAATGGGCCTAATCCATTACCCACACTAACCTTGCATGACATCTCTTCTGTCAAAGCACCTGTGTTTGATCATCACATTAAGCCACTTGGGCTTGCCTATGGTTTTGGTAACATAGGAAATAGAAAATTTGGCAAAAGTATTATATTGGTCTATTAAACTTGCAAGAAATTTGTGTAAATGTCAGTAAAACGTCAGTAGGAAAAAATGCAAGACAGGGAAGGATTTCACTGCTGTGATTGTCATCATCACCACAGGGAGAGAGGATATAAAAAGAATTAAAAAGCTAGTTAGAGCCTGCCAGTATGAACTAAAACAAAGTATTTATTTCACTCTTTGAAGACCTGATTTAATGTGGCTTAAATTCACCAGACCAGTAAGAAGCATATCCATCAAGGATAAATTTAACCCATTGTAGTTGGAGCCATTAGTAGATATAACTGCAATAATAAATAAAGATAATTTAAAAAGCATTCTTTACAAAATGCATTTTGAATGAAATGGCCGTGGAAGTATAGTAGAAATGCACTTTTTTTTCCCCTATCTTGGTTTCACACATGAAACCTGAAATAAGTGTGCAGCCAAGTTTAAAAAAAAAAAAAAAAAAAAAAAGGCTGAAGTACATTCCTCTTTTTGTAAATTGCAAAAAAAAAAAAAAAAAAGAAAAAAAATGCCTTTCTGGGCAAGATAAGAATTTATAGACTGGGCTGTGGAGTCCCAACAAGGGCATCCACTTTTTATGTTCTGGCTGGACCTCATTAACTGACTTTGTGGCACTCAATTCCAACAGTTGCTGCTTCATCCATATTTAGAAAACACCACAAAGGTTTTGTGCTTTCACACATTTTGCTCATTTTACTGAAGAGAATTCTCAGGTTCTCTAATCAAAGATTAGAGGATCCGGGATAACAACTTTGAGAACAGCATCTAGAAAGTTTCTGCTTCCAAATAAGGCTCATGAAATATATAGTTTAAAGTTGCTATCCATAATAGTATCTTTTCAAAGCCAAGAACAGAAACTGTTACAAAAACTGCAACTAATTTCAATCCATGCTGGTATGCTGTATTAATTGAGGGGTTTCTTGTTTGTTCATTTTTAGACAAACTGTTGTTTTTCCATGCAATTGCCATGTCCAGAGAAACATCCTAGCTTAATGTGCTAAAATGCTGACCCCTAGATACCATTTAGGCTTAAAATTAATTTCTTCACATACCTGGGAAATTGCTGTGGGAAGATCAAAGATTTCAGCCGCCCATTAAGACCTGGCTTCTAAACTGGTTCTTGCCCTGTGGTTACAGCTGTTCACACTGCTGCTGCGGTGCAAAGAAAAATCAAGAAATGCAGAAGATGGACATAAGGAAAGAAAAGTGTTGTCCCCGTTTAACGAATGTGTCCAGAAAAGCAGTCGCCTTTGCACAGTAGGGCTTGTAGGCTCTGATTCTTTACTGCTTGCATCCTCTGTCTCATTACTTCTCCACAAAGGGAGGGCAATTCATTATTCTATTAATTCAAGTATATATGACCACACAAAGCTGGGGCTAGAGACAATATGGCCCTTAAGATCTGGGCTTCTGCAGCTCATTCCCCATTTAAGAGCAGTTCATTGGGTGGTCTTGAGCTTCAAGTAAAAAGTCTCGCTAATAACTTTCATACAGGGTAATGCCAGAGTCTAGCCAGTCAATAACAAAATGTTTGTACTTTCTCAGTTGAACAACATTTTTAAATTAAAAAATATTTGGTTTCCATTTTTTTCTACATATTGATATTTAAAATTATTTTGCCTCTGTTTTGCTTTCATTTGAACTGTTGTGTCCTTAATATGTTTAAAAGACTCATAACTAAGGACCTTCAGTGCATTTCTGAATTCCATCACCGCTATCCTGTAGAACAGAGAAATGTCACCATTCTCATTTCAAAGAACCAAAGAAAATATATGCAAAGGTGTGTAGACCTGTCTTTTCGTGCATACAATAATGCTAACCCTAACAAGTTAGCATCAATGTGAAGAGCTGTCAGATCTCTCAGGAACTCATGGTCTTCCAGTACTTCCCCAAAAGAACTTGAGTTTCATTACAGAAACATATTAGGTAATCAGAGAGACCGTATTTCTACATTTTGTTTTAAATGTGCACAACTGACACATTAAATAACGTTTTGACGGAATTTTTACCCTCCTCCTGTGTGATACCAATCATAGAATCAGTCCAAGGGCAGGTGTTTATTTTATTTTTATTATTCTGCTCAGCACAGCATTTTTGAACAACCTTGCAGGAAGGGGGATTGGGAAAGAACAGCATCAACTTCCAAGAAAATATCAAAAGCTAATAACCCCCCTTTGAATTTTAATCCAAAGCCATCCTCAAAATAGCTCACTTCACATACCCTTAGCACTTCTGACGAGTAGAAAAGGAGATACTTAATTTCAGAGTCACCTTAAGAGGAAGCATACGTTTAATAATTGTGAATTAACAATGATTATTACATATTCCATTTTTCTTCTTAAAATGGAAGTCAAAAATTGATTTTTTTTTAATGGAAACTAGGGATTAAAAGCAAACAATTGTTCCCTTGAAAATCTGTATTTCATTAGAAGTTTCCTCTTTAGCTTGGAACAAAAATCTTAAGTTTGAATTTTTTTCTGAATGGCATTTTATACCCACTCTATAAGATTTCTAGGGACCCAAGCAATAAGGAAAAGGCTTATCTTCAGTCTCCTCTAAAAGAGGGGCTGCATTAGTCTACCACATAATACCAGCCTGATGAATTAGCTTTTTCTTCACAGTGAGATTCTACGTAAATGCAAGTAATCCCTGCATAGATAAGCTCTAAGAGAAAAAGGGCAACCTTTCCTAAAGCCAAGGCACACAACTATGTTTGTGTTAAAAAGCACAAATAGTTGTACTTCATATATAAAACATGCATGAAGTAGGGTCAGAGAATTATTAGTGCTGTATGTCAGACCTTGAGAAGAGTCTGTATCCAACATAAGAGTGACAGTGAACTGAGAAATGAGCCTGGGGCCGTCACCGCCAGCAGTCCCTGTGGCCAGTATGACCTCCTCTTTGTAGGGCAGGAGACACTTATCCTGACATTGTGAAATCCTTTCAGAAAAGGAAAACAACCAAAAAAAAAAAAAAAAAGCCACAACTGCCAGGGGTTTTGAAGAAACATCACTTCGCTTTTGGGTTGCTCTTAAGTAATTCTTGGAATTTAAGAAACCTACAGAGACTTTAAGGAACAGAGCAATCAATTTTACATGAACCTCACCTAATTTAAGTATTGTTGCAAGGCCATTGGTATTTCCAGAGAAGGCTGCAAAGGAGGGATGTCATGACCAGCCTTCTAAAAGCAGCAGACAAAATAATTCCTGTCACAAAGTTACCAATGCTCCATGCCCAATCACATGCAGATTCACAGAGTGAAGTTCATAGACAGAAGCCATGGAACTGATGAAATCCCTCAGCAAGGGCAGGTGCTGCTTGAGGCCAGCATAAACAGAGACTTCATTTTGGTTCGTTTGTATATAACCCATCGTCTGCTCTGTTACGGATGGAGCAGCAGTAATGCATGACGAGCATCAGGTCAACCCAGACAAGCACCACCATCTCAATATCATTTTTGTGCAACAGAGATGAAAGATGCTCTTCCAGACTCTTCTCATCCACATGGCAGCAGAGACACTCCGCTGCTAAAAACAACCTACGGTCCCAGGCTACCGCTCATACTGTGCTGTCTATTGAACGGCTATTTATTGCTCCAGTTAGTTGTAACTAGCAGGTGAGCCCTTTAGCTCTAAGAAGCTTAGATGTGCTAGTAAATACAAGTGGTTTAAAAAGACCCTAAACCACTTTAAATTGCCATAGTCTCCTGAACTGTTGAAGTGGCTTAGGTCTCCAGTAAGCTCCTCTTGTGAGTTAATCAGGGAGGCTACTTAATGAGGACCACAGGCTGTTCACCATTTTGTATCGATGAGGAAAGCCAATTATACCCTTAAAAGTTGTGCACTTCTGTAATCCCAAAGAAGTCAAACCATTTAGGTAAGCATTCGAAAAGCAATTCGAAAAGACTAACGAAAAGGCTGCACAAATCTGGTGACAACTTGCAGTGTTTAACGGTTACGTAGTTCTACATCTTGTGGGCAAGTTTGGGTCTTCTTGTGTTGCAGATCTTCATCAGCTACAGTTGGCAAAACAGAACACATCCTCCACAACATGACACTGTTCAATTCAACTGCTGAGGAACTCCTACTTCAACCGTCTTCTTTAATGACCATAAAACTATCACCACCAACAGATTTTTCAGCAACTTCTCAAGCTTTTAAAACTTGGAATAAGTGTAAGAAAGAACAGCTGAAGCAGCTGAGCTAGAACTCAGACTTCTCCACGTTTTCCAACTTCACATCAGTACCTTATAAAGCACAAATTTCAAATTATCTGAACTTCCACTATAATAAAGAATGGTCTCTTAAATTACTACTGGCCTCAGAAAAGTTGTCCCAAGTATATATTGTTCAAATGAAATCCAAACTTAACTTTCTAAATCAGATTGATGCTCCTATTTGGTGCATTTTTTTTGTTTAAAGTTGGACTGATTACAAGGGAAAAAAAAGAAACAACCAGATTCTGATCAATTCAGCCTCAACTTAGTCAAAATCTTGCAAAAACAAACACTCTACTGTAGTTTTATTATAAATTGTTTGAGAAAGAACTAACACCTAAATACAAGCTTATCAAAAAGACAGTGATGGGTACTGTTAAAAGATTGCACAAGCAAATCACCTAGCTTCGTATTTACTTGCGTCAGCCTATTTGAAAGCTGTTCTACCTGTTCAGGTTAAGCTGTACGCCTGGTTTGGGCACCAGATTGCACATCTTGCTTGGAAGTCCAGCTTTGATTTTCTATTATGAATCTACTTACAATATACTGGCAACTTATTAGTTATTTGAAGTTGATTCATTATGGAAATATCACAATTGTTTCCATGTATTAACTAGCCTGTTGAGTTACCTATGGTCAAATTACCAGTCAGAAGATACAGAAGCACCTAAAACAGGTCATTTTTCAAGCCTTGACCCAGATCATCTAAATATTGACAAAAATTTTGACCTGTCTATCAACTAAACAAACATGATTCACGCTGTTATGGCAGAACTAACCTTTCTGGCCCAGAGCCTAAGCATTTTATCAGCCTTGTGCAAAACATGCAAGAATAGATTTAATGCAAGGGAACAGCCCATTTGTTGCATTTGCCAAGTTCACCATATGCACAGACTCCTTCAGTGGACACACAAGCATTTCCTATTTTCCTTTTGTTTTCTCCTCCTAATGAGAGAATTAAAATTAACAGCTTCAGAACCAGCCTGGGTTGCCAAGCATCTCGTCTGGCCTGACTATAAGTCTGGGATAGAAAAGATTTAATGTGAAAAAATTCAGGTTGGGAATGACCTTCTGCACTGATTGACTTTAGTGGAATGTAAATGATGGGCAGTAAATCAGGCGACACGCAGGCCTCTCCGTGAATCATACCATTCCCTTCAATCCCATCCAGGGGGAGAGACATAAATCCTCCCAGTTCAAGCCAGGCCATGAGCAGTCCTTTATATTTCCAATTAAAGATGTACTGTCCTTTGCCCGGCATTCAGCGGGGACGCCACACATTAATATGGTAATCAGCAACCCATGGGGACCTCATTGTCCCCGTCACATTCATGCCCAGGCTTCCTCCCAGCTGGACCGGGCAGGGTTCTGCATGACAGGCAAGTCCCAAGAGATGGCGACGAACCCTTTGTTAGGCCCAATTTTAATGCCGTGCTGCCAGTAGGCACCGTGTTTTCATTACGAGGGTTTCACACAGCTCCTCGGGGACCGGACGCCCGATACAGATGTTTCCCAGCACTGCACAAACAAGACCACGGTGCAAACGTGACCCATCAGCTTGAATACCTATCAATCACTTTAACATCATCCCTGAAGTGCTGTAACTGCAAGGCTCTTATGGGAACAGCTTCATCCCTCCTCCGTGAACGCGCAGGAGGTTACAACAGGCCGGCTGAGCAACCGATGGCCCCACAGCGGAGAAGCGCGAGGGAATGTCAAGGCCAGCAACCACCATAGAGGTTTCTACAGTCCCTCCGATAAAGGCAACATTAAGTAGGGTCTGTAGAAGGCTCATTTAAGAGAGAATTTGGTAATAATTATCAACCAATCCTCTTGCTGAGCGTGCCTCTCTTCTTACACTGCCACAGTAACGTAACTTAGAAAAGCAACGAAGAAGCCAGAGAGGTGCAGGTGACCAGTTGCTGTGGTATCACCTGAGACTGGCCGAAGGAAGAAGAGTTCGAGCATGTGACAAAGACCATAATTTTCTTTGGACCTCAACAGCCTCAACAGATGACTGCAGAGAAAATGCTTAACAAGACAGGTTCAAGTTAACAGGTTTAGGGTTTTTATCCTAATGAAAGTGAGGGCTGGAAGGCAGAACATTCACCCCAAACTGATAAATGAACCTCAGACACTTGAAAAGAAACTGACAGTTCTGATTCGTAATTGAAAACCTCCAAGCTCTCAGCAAATATACCATTATTTAAACCAAATATACCAAAATATATCAAGTTCTATACAAATATACTGTTATTTAAACCATCTTATTACTCTGATGCAGCCCATTTTACCCAGAGCTTTTAGACAGAAAGGATGGAAGACGTCTAAATAAACCTCAATATCTGGGATCAGTGTAGTTCGGGTCCAACCTTGCAATCCAGCCCCCACCAAGCTACACTGTATGCAAATGTGGTTCAGGTGTTCATCCCAAGCCTTTTTGACCCTAAATTGTCAAAAGGGGTTACTACATAGATATCTGGTGTGGCAATTGGATACCTCCCTTGGCAGCTGAGGTCAAGGTTGTTAACTTCCTATATAAAACATACAGCTAGATTAGGTTAATCTTGATTTCCCATATTGCAGGCCTGAGCGTGAAGAGCTGAGGCAAGACCCTTCAGGGTTGACTTGAGAGGGGGATTTACCTTCCCTAAAGAGGCATAAAATTTTGATCTAAAAAAGCTTCCTCCTACACTAACCACCTTACCCCGTCCCATTCTCTTCAACACTACACAGCTATTTTTAACATCTCATTTCCTCACATTATGGCAATTTACATACTTAAATACATCACATTATCGTCCAAAATATAAACAAAGTGAGATAATGCACTGTAAAGAGAGTATTAAAAAAAAAAAAAAAATCACACACAGAAAGACACAGAGGAGCTTTTGGAAATCAGGCAATTCTTTGAAGCAAAGCAGTTGTCCTGTATCAGTAATAGGAGGATTTCTCAGCAACACTTTACAATAAAGCAGACTTAATGAGAGCTAAGCAGTGGTGTAATTCCTGTGGAATTGCATATTGAAAGCTACATTCATACCCAAGGAGCCCATCAGGACCAGTATTGTTAGCATGAATGCCGAAAGAATTGCAAAATGAATTGCTATTTTATTATCAAGTGCTTCCGATTTGCTCTATCCTGCCATATGTGTCATTTGGAGGATGTGAAGTAGCAGAGGTCCGAACTTGGGCCTCTGAAAGGTGGGTCAAGGGGAAATTTTATGCTGCAGCATCCTCCACTCTTTTACAAAACAAGGTCATTGCAGTTGCCTTCCTATTACCCTAAGAGGAGGAAGGGCCAAAAGAGAATAGCTTTCTAGGGACTGGATGAGGCAACTGCTTTCCCCCTCATTTAAAGGGGAACACCATTTATTGATCAGCTGTACAAAACCTGGTGATAGATCATAGCAAAATGTTGCTTTGATACAAGGTTCAACAGACTCTCTAGCTAGCTCTAGGCTCCACTCCCACAGCCTTCTCTCTTTCTTTGTCAAACTACAATAAATGTTGCACAGTTTAAAATCCAAACTCTCCCAGAAAAACAGGAACGTGCAAGACATGTCTCATTTAATGACACAGAAAAGAAAGTTTCAAAACTGTTTGAATGACCCAGAAGCCAAACACTTTTCCAAAACACCCAGAAGATCGGAAGGGCCCCTCCTGGCACATAAGCACCTGACATGTGCAGAGCTCCCACTTAGCTCCATCCTGCTGTGTTTCTTCATGGCTCAACACAGACCATAGGATCCATATCAGACTGATACACCTCAGATGGCAGCAAATGCCATGTAATTGCTACACATATTTCAAATGTTGGGGTGTTTATGGGCTTCTGACAATCATTTATACACCACAGCAGAAGATCTTTTTTATTTTTTTTTTTAAGTTTAATGTGAGAAAAGAAAAAAAAAAAAAAGATTAAACATTTCCAGATCTACCAGAAGAATTATTCAAACTAAGTTTATAGGTCTGACTTTTCCCATACATCACTCCAGATCAGGAGGGAATTGGCTAGACCTGAAAGTAAATAATTTATGACCTAATGGGAAAAGCTGTTCACATATCAAAAGTTTAAGAATAGTTCCTCCAGTGCCAGGGTCCCAATTCAGCAAAGCACACAGCTAACGTTACTGCTGCTCAAATGAAATATCACATTTAATAGAAAAAAAATAGTCACCTTTAAAAATGACTGTTCTACGTCCAGTGACAGCACTAAATATGCTTCCTAAATATGTACTCTTAGAGGCTTCAGTGAAATGACACACTGGAGAATGAAGCTCAGGCATAGTATAAGGATATTTGCTTGGTAATTTGAGACTGACAACAAAGCAATATTTTAAGGCAGTTTTTATTCCTCTGTGCAATTAATTGAGCACCCTCCGTTGTTCACATCCAGAGGGAGGAACAGGTTAACCCTGACATTTAAACTGCTAATCCTTTTAGTAGGGTGGCTCTACCTATATAATTGGTTGGACAGCAATTTTGTGGTCCTGTAAAAATGGCAATGACTGGGCGGTAGAGGGCAATTCACAGAAAGCCTGACGCTTGACTGCTCTCTCCTTTTCATTTATTTAAAAAAAAAAAGAATGTACAGACCACGAACACCTCACAGATCTCAGAAGCCTCAGAAATCCTGTTTTTCAAAGGTACCTTTTTTCCTTTTGTTGGGGGGTGGCAAAATCAGACTATTTAAAGTAGTGTCTGATGATATTTTAAAAGGCTTTGGTTACACTGCCTAGGGGAGCTGAATAAAACAAAGGTAATTCAAAGATAGTGCGCGGGTTTGTGATCTGCCTCGGCTTGGGTGCTCTCGCCTGATTGCGTGTATCCCTCTTGCAGGGATTTCAAAGGAAACTTCAGTGCCTGAAACACTGACCTCTGACTCTGCATTGGGAGCAAATTATTAACTACAGTTTACAAATTTACATCTCTAACAGGTCAAGAGGACCAGTCTGAGGGATGGGACAGAGCTTAGACACATTTGTGCCCTCCCTGGGGCTGGTCAAGGTAGCCTACACACATTGGCTTTTAGAAAGGTGAAAGCTCTTGCAACACTTCAATACCTCTGAAAACAGTACCTGCTATGCTCCAGTTTTCTAGTATTTAAAATGATTGCTACCTCCTACCTATTCAGATAGCAAGTAGACTCCTTAATGCACAAGGGCTATATAATGGCACTATGAGAAGCGTTAGGAAATTCTGTCTGGAATAAATTTGGGAAACACGACACATTCACATCTCAATGCTTAGGTTGAATACAGATAACTGAAATAAATACAGCATAATACAAACCAATTTCGCTTGCAAAAAAAAAAAAGGGGGGGGGGGAAAAAAAAGAAAAAAAACACTTTTCAGAGCAAAAGAAAACTGATGTTGCCAAAATAGCAGAGATAAATCCAGCTTTGAATTGAGCAGGCACATTTCTACAGCTTTCCAGCCTATGTGCATAGGCCAGGGATTATTTAGACACAGGTCCAGTTATAAGTGCCTTAGTTTTGAATATATGTAATGACCAGATAGAGCCAGCTGCTAGCTACGTGCTGCCTGTGCTCTAA
Source organism: Nothocercus julius (assembly GCA_013398735.1). Lineage (NCBI taxonomy): Eukaryota > Metazoa > Chordata > Aves > Tinamiformes > Tinamidae > Nothocercus > Nothocercus julius. The sequence continues at coordinate 1,612,054 of VZSV01000120.1, forward strand.
TGCAAACCAGTCCTGCTCCGAAGCAAAAACAGGGACTATTCGCTAGCGTAGCCTAGTATATTTTGAGCCAATGCTGGCTTCTGATCAGATAACAAAGGACCGTAAAAGACACGCACAGTTCTCAAATGCACTTCAGCTCCCACTTGAGGTAACACAATTTGCCTTTTCCTACTGTTCCTTTTCACCTCCATAAGTGAAGCCTCCTGAGTTTTCCAGGCTGAGAAATCTGTTGTGGATGCTTCAGAACTACGTCCTGCAAGGGATACACACTGGATTTGGGTCTCAAGAGTTAAGGCTGAGAAAAACTTCTGAAATTACAAGTCAACAGCAAACACTGGTTTGTGCAGAGATACCAGGACTGAAGCAAGCAGTTAGCAACCTAAGTTCTATTCTGTATTAAAGCTTAAGCAACCAAGTACATTTTATGAATATACAAAACACATTTTTTTCCCCTGCAGGAATCGGTGTATTTTGGAGTTTTGGTTCACCTTTAATGTCTCTCTGGCCTGTATCATTATGCTGACAAAATCCTCATTACTTAGGGTTTTCCTCTTGAAACATGCCTGCTTTTGTGCATTTGAAACAGAGCCAGAAGACACTGCGGGTGAAGACCTTTCCTAAGGGGGTATTTTGTAGCTCAAAGGATGGAGATAGCTACTTTAGAGAGTTTTTCATGCTTACTGAAACCCATTTTCACCCACAATGTAAATGAGCGCTGACCTTCTGTTCTGATCCGCGGTCCAAGGCAGAACAGCCTCGCACATACTTATAATTTCCGCAGGAACTGGTGTGATGCCAGGTTCACTTCAGCTGCTGAAGGAAACTGCTATACCTCAATTCCAGCAGCCTTAATAGCCTTGAGCCCATAACATAATAGCATTATTCTGTATGTTAGATGGCGCATAAAATGCATTACACCAATATTTAAACTATCCTGGATCTGACCAGCTAAACTAGAACTGTGCCAAAAGGGAGCTCAGTTTTGAAATGCCCAAGCCTGGCTTTGCTCCAGTCAGAGCAAAACTAAAAAAAAAAAAAAAAAAAAAAAAAAAAAAAAAAAAAAAAAAAAATCTGTGAAGAAACAAATGAGAAAAACTTTAACCAATACTGATGTTAGTGCATCCTACCTTAATATGTAATGAAAAAAGAAGTAAAAACTAGAATGTAATTTCAAAAGAAAAATCTAAAATGTTTCACTTGATACCAAACAAAAGCCTGTACTGATAGTTTTTTTTCTTTCAAACTGAGATATCAACAAAATAATGTATGCATCTCCTAAAGTTTAGAACAAGCTTCTATTTATATGCAACTTCACAGCATTCACTGCATCCTGAAACTATTGAAAACCACAGGAGTTCTTAACAGTTACCATTAGGATAGGAATCAAGAGCATTTTCCCCATATTTGATTAAATCAAAATGCTATTTAAAAAAAATGTCTCTTTGGCATATTATCTCAATAATTTCTTTACCTCATGTGCACAATCATTGTAAAACCATGAAATCCCTGTATTTTGATCATGTACAAAGCAAATATTTGTGCAAATACTGAAAAAGTTACATGCACATAATAAGCATCTGCTCCCAATCTTACTTCTTTCACCTTTTAAATGCTTACAGTGCACAGCCATGAAAAACCATTCTATGCTTTGAAATGGCTTAATATCTGTTTTAAGTGCTGCTTAGTCACACATACTTTTGAAATGCGGCCACTGTTCATATATACACAACTCTTGATAAGGATTAAGGAGACCTAACTCTGTGCAGAAAATATAAAAGTAGCAGTTTGTCTATATTAGCATCCATAGGATTAAAGTTAATTACCTACTGAGGTTCTTCTAAGATGCTGATCCACATAGCATCAGGGTACCTTACCAAACCAAAGGCCAATCCTAATTAGTGCTCCCCCAACCCATAGAGATAACTGGCAACCTCCAGTGATGCTCAGCTTCCAGATTTGATGACAGGTTTGTCATTTTGGTTAGCACTACCTCCAAGACAGAACTGGGAATACCTTTGAGCCCTGATTTCAAGTGAAATAAGCTCAGAGCTTCCTGCAATACAGTCTCCCTGATTGCACATGAAAACACTTCGGCACACAGAGAGGTCAGGGCAGTTACGAGCCCTGGCTGCACCTCTCCAGTTTACGTGCATTGCAAATAGTCAACAAGGTGATATCAAAAACTACAGATTGATGCCCATCAAACTGTCCCTGGGAAATGATTCAGGCACAAAGCAGCATATTTGCTGCCTGGTCACTTAGACACCGGGATATTTTTTTTAGGCCTGCTTTAATCTTGGCAAAAGAGTTTCTAGCCCATCAGTGATACATATACATCAATTTGACATCTAGGTTAACCTAGTAAAGCCAGCTTTGACAAAAGGACAAAAGACAAGACAAAATACAACAAAAATCCTGAAACTCTCATTTTCACCCCCTCCACACACACATTGAATATCTTTCTAACCTAGTCAAGAAAAAAGTTGCTTTTTTCCCCCCCCTCTTCACACTGTTCAATGCTTAATAAATAACTTTAGTTCATTACTGATAATAAACAGATCAATAAAAGGTTATTGCATTATACCCTCTCATTGATATTGTAATCATGTTCAGTTAATCAACATTGCTTTTACGTGGGCCATTGTTTGTGATGTGGACAGTGCTGCTAATAAACCAATAAAGAAGCCAGCAACAAAAAAACAAGAACAAAAAATTAAAAACACAACCCTCCGTAATTACTGAAGAGCAGTGTTTTCAATCATTTCCAAAAATCATGTTTTCAGTCAAATATTGTTCTGTCTACCACAGAAAACACACTCAAAAAAAACACAAGAAGTGCCTACAATATTTACAAGATACTAGTGTAGTAAAATACTAATATATAGTTCTCCTTGCAGGAAAAGCGTATTCCTGTTTCTGAAGGAAAGACACAGCGGGAGCATTAGAGCAGTGCAGCGTGCACCAGGGTGAGCACCAGGGTTACCCAGTGCTAGCTCAGCCTTGCGCCAACATGGTTTGCTCTGCACCAAAGTTGGATTTGGAAAGATTTACTGGAGCCTGAGGGGCAGAACAGGGGAGCTGCACTAGGAGAACCAGCACAGCCAAGGAGCAGAGGGAAAGCACCACAGGCCTGCAGCAGATACAACATACCAGCACGGAGATGTAACAGGTATAACACTCTAGATATAACGTACCTTTCCCCGTCTCAAGGGGATGGATGCGCCAGAGCCTCCTCTCCTCCAGGTCCTAGAGCTACTTCTTTCAGCCTCCAATCCCCCCTGACTTACCTGACCCAGGAGCTCAGACAGCATTGCCTCTACTAGCAAGTTATCTGAAGTTCAGAATTACCCCTGGGTGGGAATGCCAATTTCTCACTGTCTCCTTACCTCATCCTCTGCCCTTTTGCAGCTCCGTAAAAGGGCTGAGAAAGCAAGAGTTCTCTGCAGACAGCCCCAGGCAAGCCTAGGTTGGCTGAGGGCAGCCAAATTTGGCAGCCAAAGTTTGCCAGGCTGCCTTGCTGCTCAGAGAGCAGCACAGAGAGGCTTGGGGAACCGCTGGCCTCCTCGAGGCCGCGCTCCCAGGGGGAGGACAAGGGGCTTCTTTCCACCTCAGCCCATCCTCAGCTCAACTGAGCCTTCGTCCTTCCCTGAAACCTGCCACTGCCTCAGGCATTGAGGACAAAGTTGACCAAGTTTCCAGAAGGTTTTTGACTTTTTTTTTTTTAAAAGGTCACGTGAAGTTTTACATGCTCCACCATGCAGCCTTTCCATGGCTGATCATCTCAACCCTCTGAAATCAGCCACACAAGGCCCATTTTCCAGGCACTGAGGCAAGTACACGCTGACTGGAGGGACACTAAATGGACACGTACTCCAGGACAGCCTCCAGCCACCAAATGAGGGCAATTTCTGATCGCCAGGGCTCCCTCCAGTACTTCCCAATGCTTCACAAGCCAACACTTAGCATCTTTCTTATGCTTCTGAAATATACAGCAAGGAAAAAAGACAACTCTAATTCACAACAGCCAGCAAAGTGTTAGCCAAATAAGCCAAACTTGAGATCAATCTACGCAGAAAGGTTGTAGTTATCCACATTTTCTAATTTAAGAGCAATATTAAAAACAGTAAGTCAGTACTCAGGGCCTATTTCCTGTTCTCTTATCCTTTCTCCCAGCACCCCAAAGATGCCAAGTAAATTAACACTAATAATTAACATCCCCATTACCTTGACAGTTAACACTGTAACATTAGAAGCTAAAGAAACTCACTTAAGCAAAATTGCCTGCCTTATTTGAAAAAGTCAGCTTAGTTTCATAGTTCCTGCCTTTTGAACAGCTGGAATTGGTGTCATTACTTGCCTGTTTTCATTAACTGAAATTACTAGAAGTTGAAATACATTCAAGTCTACAAACCTTCATAAGTAAGGCTTGGGTGTAGAACCTACAATTAAACTAGAAATGCAATATTAAGTTTATTAGCATTAGTATAGAGGAAGTGAGAATAGACCGAAAGCTGCAGCTGAGTCAAGAAATGGTTTACTCTGGTATACTAAGGGAGAGGGAAGCTGTTGGAAAGAGCATGAAAACAAAAAGGGAAAAGACTTGAACATAGAAACATTTTAAATGGCTATTCGTGCACTTTGCACTCCACAAAATTAACATATGTTACAACAGGTTTTCAAAACACATGCCATGAGGAAAAGGTTTCCGGGCATAATGACATCTGACCACGCTTCCTTTTATCCTGGAGGGAACATGCTTGAGCAGCACAGAGTTTATAAAGGCCATGAATGAGCACAAATACAATTCAGTGACCTCCAGTGTCCTTGTCACCCACATGTGATATTTATGCATGTGAGGCTAATGTGAAGCCTCTCTCAAGCTCACATTCATCATTAGCCCATCAGATGCTGTCTAGACCATATATCTCCACCTGGATGCTTGCTAATCTTCGACTATTAAACAGGGATAAGACAGAAATTTTATACTGGGGCCCTGTCACTCAACTCTTTGGGTCTACTTTGTGACCAGCAGCTTTTACAAGAGCGCGGAGCATAACCTTCATGTAGGACTTGTCGCATGCGTGTACTACTACTATGTAAGAGCACTCATAAAGCACATTCTCGGGCCATGCACCGCATGGCTCCACGCAGTTCAGTAGAGACATGGCAGATTACGCCAGCTGAGGATCTGACCACACATTTTCAGTGTACTCTATAAATTAATTAAACTTTACAATAACCTTGCAAGGTTAAGCAAGAAAACTGAGAACACCAATCCAACGGCATGTAAGAAACTGATACTCTCTAAAGGGCAGATGTCCTGAGGAATGCTTTTTCCCCCCCCATTTTAATGTATATTCAGTCCTTTCCCAGATCAAACCCATCTCTAAACTCCACAGAACAAGAAAACGTTTGTAGTGTCAGGCTATAGCACTAGGGATTGGATTTGGAAGCTCTGTATCTAACAAGCATGAAACTACTGGACATACTGAAAGATCCTAGTCAGTCAACTGAGGCTGCGTTGAGTTCAACTGTCTATTTAGCCTAACCAGCATTAGAAGACAAGAAAGGCCCCAAGGTGCTGAGTTCCCTGACATGAACAATAACAATCAAAGAAGAGTTGCCTACCTGCATAACCAATGACCACGGAACTTCACCTATTAACTCCTGCATTGATCCAGCCCAGGTCTGTTTCAAGTCTGGGCCTGCCATACCCTCCCAGCCCTGGCCTGACTCAGCCCGTTAGAGGATCTACCAATGGTGCTTAACTTCTGGACTCCCTATACTGCATAAGGAGTTCCGGATTTTTTCTGCTGTAAGGGTTTGGAAAAGCATGCTCGTATACAAAAACACCCTGCTTTTATACCTACGAGACTGGCCCATATTTCCCCATTGGGGCATATCACTGTTGTCCCCTCCCCCCCCAAAAAAAAAAAAAAAAAAGGCAAACACACATTGCCCAGGACAGCTTTCTAAGCCACAGATAAGAGTCTTCTCTGGCAAGGATGACTGCAGAGCGGCTGGCACAAACTGCCACCAGCAAGGCTCTGAGTTCCACCCCGAGCTTGCACACAGCCTGCAGAGCAGGAGCCAGTCTTCAAAGGCGCACCCTGAGCCCCAGCTCGACCTTCGGCATCCTGAGCGACCACTGCCCTTTATCTGAGCGAACACAAACATCCCACCAAATTTAAATCACAGCCTCTCAAAGACACAAGCGTTCACAGTTACAAAACAAACTCCGGTGCAGCTCCAAGACTCTGCTGTGCCACATGCAGTACGGAAGGTTTCCGGCTGTCGGTCGGAGTGCATAATAGGCCTGATTTATAGTTATCAGCGTGGGACTTGATTCGAAAGCTCAATCACCGTGACTTCTCACAGTGGGGTTTGCATGCTGCAACGGGTCTCAAAATTGGAGAGGAATTTACCTCCCGCTGCCGAACATTACATAACAATCAACAGAAAACAAGCGGAGAGCAGCAGGAGGTCCCCATCATTAGCCTGCACAGTCATGTTAATGGAGATGTACACACACTCATCTATCTGCACTTATTATGGAGCTTGCCAGACTGTGGGATTACATGGCAAGAAAGACCGTAGGACAGGGAGAGAGACAAGATATCAGCAAAGAGCTTCAAAATTGAAGTTAATCCGCTGAGATTTCCATGCTCACTTAGCAATATGAGAGACTAGGGCCTAAGGGATCCAAGCATCACATAGCAGAAAAGCTCCCTGGCTTTGGAAAGTGCTTGGAACTGGATGCGTTGCAAAACGCTGATGTCCCTCTACAAAAATAACAGTTCTACTTTCACCTCTCTGCCTCTAGCAAGCCTGCTGGCAGGGTGGCAGCTCTTCACTAAGTGATTGCAGTCTAAATTGGAAACCTTTGTCAGTATGGCCGCTTTGGCCAGGAGCCTGCATCCCCAAATAGTCACAGAGTTCAACTCCAATTAGCTATTTCAAATTAGATGAACAACAGTCCCTGAAGGTACTTCTGCTGGGTTGACATTCAGAGATAAAAAAGCAAAAATGTAACCAGAGGTATGTGGAGGGAACACCCAACTTAGGTCTAGATAACTGTATTTTTGTACATATATCTTGCCCCCAACATCTTTAATCTGAGCATCACAAAGGATTATAAAAGGATATACGTGAAGTCTAGATCTGAGACACGTAACATTTAAGAAGTGTTTGACCAATTAAAGTGACTTACCAAAGGTGAAGCAAGCCAGCAGCAGCCATATCATACCTGTCTGTGCAGCTCCTAGAGACTGTTTGTTATAAATATACCTTTTCCTCCTCAAAATCAGCATTTTTTCCCTCCCTCTCTTCAGCCAGTGAAAAACAGCAAGTTCATTCTAAAACTTTGGCATACAAGGTTAAAAAAAGGTCAAGACGCTCCGAGTCCCTCTACGTTAATTTAGCATGAAGGAGGCAATCTATTTTCCCTCCCCCAATGCCCCCTAAATGCAGGGTATCTCTAATGGCCTAAGAGTTTTCTCCTTGACGTTTCAAATATTCTTCCTAGATCACTAAGTTATGGATCTAATTCATATTATTTCTTTTAACAAAATTAGAAGTGACAGTTTTAAACAATCATTATGTTATAATCAAATCTACTGGAATGTCATTAGGTTTTTCAATTGCCATTTTTGTTTTCTGATTAATACTGTAGTTCCTGTAAGAAACACTCCATCCTTAGTTACCCTAAGCAACTAGTGCATTAACCCCTTTAGCCTAATTCTACCCTGCACCAATTATTTACCAAAAGATACATCTCACCATTTCCTCACTCTAAAAAGTGCTCTCTCTCTCTTTTACTCCATCAATAAATTGATCCAGAAATATTTGCAAGCTTCTGGTCATTTTGTATTTTAAAATGAATAACCCCCTCCAGAATTCAGCCACCAATTGATTAGTTTGCACAAGGATCTGGAAAGTACCTGCTGCAAGGGCTAGACAGGACAAGACAGACTGGCAACTAAAGCTCCCCTCCTTTGCTCTATGTGCTTTTGTTTTAGATATTTCTTATACACAGTGAGCTGCCCTGTTTATCCATTTCAGCCCCTCTGACTTGAATGCTCATATCAGCACATATAGGACAAACTGGTAGCTCTATGTGTTTAAAAAAAAAAAAAAAAAAAAAAAAAAAAAAAAACCTAAGACTTAACTGAATTAAGGAAATGATAAACTGCTTTTAGACTCAACCTTGTCTGTTCACTACATGTTTAATGACTCCTGACATTATGCTAGATGTCTGATTTTTGACAAGTTTTTCTTATTCAATGTTTCTCTTATTTTTCCCCCTCCTTGGAGGCTATAAAACCACACCAACAGTCGGACTCCTCAGCTGACTCAGAATAGCTGTTATTCAGCATCTCTTCGTTCCTCCCTTACATTTAAGCTCTTTGCACTTCTGGGACAGGAGCAACCTTGTCATCTAGTTTTTGTCCAAGCCCCTGCTATTGGCCAGCATTTACCAGAACATTGCAAAATAAACCCAAGAAAGACTAATGAAAAGCACTAGTTTTCAAAATTTTGTTTCCAATTATAAAGAGAAGTAACAACTAAATGCCTCTCCTGACTGTATCCTTGTTTTTACAGTCAAACTCAGTCTCTTTGCACAACACAGTTTAGGCCAGAAATCCAGGGCTAAACAAGGAAGCTGAACACGGAGCTGCTACCACCTACTGCGCCGGGAGACAGAGAGCCCGAGCTGCCCCGTCCGCATCCTTCGCTCTCCCCTTGGTGCTTCAGCACCCAGTCTTTAACCCACAGTTCCTCCCTCGGGATTGCTGCAGCTCCGTCGCAATAACCTCGCAGAGCGGCGTTTGCCCAAGCAGCATAACCTTGCTTCCACGGAAGAGCAGAAATTCAGAAGCTGTATTAGAGTTGCATCGTTCAGTGGCAAAACTGGCCTTCTGCCACCCAAAGCAGCCACAGTGGAAAACAAGGACGCCAGCTCTGTAAGACAACCCTGACTCCCATATACTCCCATCAACAGCAGTGGCAATCTGGAGGAACACAACACTTGGCATTTAACACATTAGGAGCATATCTTGGGCAGGATAAGGGCCTATATATCTGGCAGGGTAAAAATATTTCAACCATCTATTTTGTTATTACTGCATTTTATGTCATGCAAGCATGTCAGGAAAAAAAAAGAAAAAAAAAAAAAAAGAATTGCAAGGGAATCCTGCCTGGTATCACTTCCAACCCACAACCACCCATGTCCAAGTGAAGAACCACCAGAGAAGAGTGGCAGTGAAGAGTGTCACCTCAGATACTGTTGCTGTAGGACAACCTGCAAGCCCGTTGCATTATTACTCCAGCTCCCGCTATACTGATGCCCCTGGATGTTGCACCCCGTTGTGCAGGGACATGGAGTCATCACATGTCAGGAAGGCAGAGGGGAGGTGTCATCTGCTTTAAAGCCTACGGTTAGAAATTTATAGTCCACTTGAAGTGTACCTGGAACTGCACTGTATATTCTTGCATGCCACCTACTGGTGCCTTATTTATCCACTGACTGTATTTGATAGAAAGCTACATGTGCATGGTTTGCTTCTGAATATTTTTTTTGACTCTTTTTTTTCAGATGGGCATGAATGAGAAGGCATGAGGGTCCTTTCAGAGGACGGGCGCTCCCTGCTCGGATGCCTTAAGAAACGATGAGTTGTGATCACTGAAACACATCGGTCACGGATCAGGACCCCACGCAGACAGTGAGGAGCGGAGCTAAGGGATTAGGGACAAACTGCTGCTCAGGACTAAAGCACCGTTCACATGGGAAGGGAGAGAAAGCCAGGCAGGTCCCTCACGGGAGAGGGTACAAGCACAAATTTTTGCTCACAAAATGCTGCTCCCACTGCCCATGGAGCCACTGGCATCATGGGCACATTCTCAGCTCTATAATGCAGAAAATGTCTTGCCTAACCAACCCAATCTACCTTTATTATATAGAATAAGAGTTGGCCCTCCTTTATTTAAATGGAGAACTGTCAGGTTCTGACCTAAGTCTAACCAAAAGGAAAGATGGGGTAGGGGGAAGGGGGAAAAATAAAAATCAATGAATCTGTGCTAATAAAGGTTATAGGAGAGAAATTTACGCTGGATGCAAGTATGATCCTGTAGTCTTTTTATTTTTTTGGCATGCTGCCCCAGCATGATTTACGTCAAGATAACATGATGGAGCCTCCACCATTGAAAGGAATTAAATAAAAATGCAATAAAGGAGTACAAAATCAATCCGCTTACAGTTTTGTTTAATAAAAATTCATGAAGGATGGGCGGGCAGGCCCATAAGAAATACACCAGTTCAATGAGGGGGCTCTATCAAGCCCACAGCCATTAGAGTGTAGCAGCAGGATAGGATTATTGAACATTAGCATGAGTTAGCTGCGTGCCAGTGTGTTGAATATGCCTCAGTTCCCCCATCATTCCAAGCTCTGTCATTGCTGCCAGTCAATAGTGCATCTATCACCTGAAATAATGGTTTGCAAAAGTACAAGAGACGGGGATGTGACCTTGACAGAGAAGCTGATCCATGGGGATTTTCCAACAGCGGGACTATTTCTTCAGCTGGGATGCTGGAAGAAAAATGCAGTTGACCCCATCCTGCCCCAGAGGTGGGGAGGGTTACACGCGCTTTCCCCAGGCTGTACACGGCCCAAGTTGTTGCTTTGCACACTAGAGTGACCTTCCTGCCCTCTGGAGACAGTTACGTGGAAAGTAAATTGGTATTCATTTTCCTAACTACAGGACAAAGCCCGAGTACACAGGCAAACAAACGTGCCCTGCGCCATTGTAAACAAGGGATTCCAAAATCCTATAGCGACTCTAACTTCGTGAGAGGAGCTGCTGTACTTGACCTTAGCTCTTCCTCCAGTGGGCGTTGGGATGCTACAGCTTACAGCCATCACGACACGGAGAAGAATTTAATAGGCGCAGGTTGCACAGAAGGTCAGTGTCTGAGTGCAGAACGCAGCCTGCTAAATCCATACAACTCTCCTGAGCTCACCGCCAAAAGAGCAGCTCGACTGATATGCAACTAGCTCTTTTTTTTACTGGAGCAAACCCACTCGTTTTAGGAAGATTCATTTTCTCTCTGCTAAAATCCACATTCCTTAGTTTGCCTTCTGTTATCACATGGAATCCAACGGGTACAAACACGGCTAAAAAAATATAAAAGCGTGTGTTTGTGTTGCATTAGCAGAATGAAGTTGAGGGTCGTGAGTGCAACAACCCCACTGGAAGTGCTCACAAAATATGCTAAGTGTGTGATGTCACCTAGTGGTCAGGACACACAAGGGAATGAAAATCGATTAAAGTTTCCAGCTAACTCTTCCTGTAGCTTAGAGTATGTGCTAAGGCTTCCCAGCATTAATAGCAGAAAAGCCTGTTATGAAGTAGGAAGAGATATCTTTAGGTTTGTACACCTGTGGCTGGATACAGACAGAACAGAAACAGTGGGATGTGACTCATTTCCTTCAACTCCAGCAGCCAATATTTCTCATGCTGCTGATACTGAGCTCTTTATTCCTTGTGCTCATTCCAAGCCAAAAAAGTTAAATCAAGGCCTTTCAACAGAAGTGATATCATCATGTTGCAAGTCTGCAGACCCATGAACAGATAAAAGCATTCAAAAGTATTCATCAGTCACCATAAACTATCCCACCTCTCCTTTTTGCATAAAACTTCCCCTGGAGTTTGGCTAAATGCAAAGCAATACCATGAGATGCAACTCTCCTTGTGCCAACTACGTACAGGGATTCCTGGTGCTCCAGGGTATCCCGTGATTTGATGATGCATCAGCATGCCTCTCCTGGCACCATGAACGATGGCGCTGATAGAAGCGCTTCAAGTTGCACCTTCTATACACTAATCTGGAGGCAGCTCATCTTGTAGACACAGCAGTTTTTCAAGTGTTCTAAGTATTTTTCATTGCCTAGAAATGTAGACAAAAGGCAGAGTGCCATGTTAGCCCATTCCTCCCTACGCAGTTCACGAACATCCCCTAAAAGATGCCTTAGGCCAAGCAAAACCACCCTAGCAGTGATTTCCTGGTAGGCTTTTGTTGGCTGTTCCAGTACGTTGACTTGAAGGACAATAACCTCTAGCTTGTTTAACAACTTGTCCCTGCTGTGTAATTACACTCCTTTTAATTGGCTCGTGGGGTTTAATCATCTCTTGGGACACAGCTTCCAGCATTTCTCATTAACCATCAGTTCACACTTGCGTACTGAGGACAACAGGATACTCTTCAGAACAACGCGCTGAGGGGCTCTTTTGGTTTCAGAAATTAAAGACTAATAGCAGGGCCCACAGCCATGCATAACTAGCCCTGCCATCGCATGCACTCCTCAGCTAGGTCCCCTCCATAACACACACAACCACCACCACATCCCTGGGGACAGACCACAGCTCCTTTATGAAATGCTTAAAGGAATTAGAAAAGCTACAAGAAAGGAATGGTTAAAAAAAAAAACACAACAAAACTGAAAGACACCTGCCACTGTTAAAAAGCAAAGGAAATGAGGGCCATGCTTGGCCACTTACACCCAAGGAGTCCCTCAGTATCATATAGCTTCAACTATTCCCATATTTTCTTTAGAGGGTTGCAAACTTGAACAGTTCTCAAAACTGTCTATGAAAACATAAAGCAATGTCTAAAATATTATTATAACATACCTCTTAATTCTTTGCAAAGTGTATTCGCTCCACCTGGAAAAAAAACAAAACAGGTAGAAGGCTCTACAACACCGAGGACACAGAAATATTAGGGAGTTTCCTCTGTCCCTTCCTAAGTTGGGAGGAGCCGAGAGGAACATAGCTATGGAAAGGAGGCTGAGCAGGGCAAGAGCTAAAACGAACATTTCCACGTCCTAACCTACCTCCTACAGTCATTGCTTGCCCTGCGAGCCTGACAGAGAGGAAGCCTGACAAAAACCCTACCTGCAGAGCACAAGACATTTCCAGCCCAGCCCTGCCTCTGCCAGGGCTCTCCCCTAGGAGGTACCTGAGACACACAAAGCATGTTCTGGAATTACAGGACATTCAGGCTGACTTACCACACCTGCAACTCCCATCACACTTCTGGAAAGCAGATGTTGGAAACAGCCTTTAAGAGTTAAGTTATATTTAATAATAAAACAACATTAAGAGCTTTGGCTCATTCTTAACTTCCTCTAGGCTTCAGGAGCAAAACTTTGCCTCAGTATGCTCAGCCTGACTTCAGACTGCAAAAGGAGAAAGGAATAATACAATGAAAAGGTGACCTACCTCACCAATCATATAGTAGAGAAACCATTAGAAAAAATACACACACAAAACCAGTTAAGAATCCCAACACCTTTGTTTTTCATGCAAGTTGAAGTTTTCCTTAATAACAACCTGTAAGCATACACTAGAAACCGGAAATGTGTCCTACGCATACAAACGCTACGAACACAGGCATTTCCACCGTCCCCCCTTCCGTGGTCACCAAGCCATCACACCAAGATGTGACATGTTGGTGGCATAGGGGGCTTTCTTATCCACATTCTTTTTGCTTTGGAAGCTCCAGCTCCAGGGGCACGTGGCATTTTGTACAGCACAACTGACTGTGATATATTGCTAAGGAAATACAAACTGCTTTCCAGTAAGGGAAACCAATGGCAAGCTCTCCCCCATTACAGTACGGCCAAGACTTCCACAGGAGAGTCAGTTAATTTGCCAGTTGCTCTTTGCAACCACTTTTCTTCAGCAGAGCTAACAAAAATTGAGCAGAGGTCGTGTTAATGTAATCTGTGTTATAAGATACACTATTAGATTTAACGTCCCTATCAAATACATTGGGGGCAGCAAAGCCGGTTGGACGGAGGGGGAAAAACCCCTAAAAAGTGCAGTCCTTGCAGCATCCCAAGCGGTCAAGACCAAAAGCTCCTTGTAGCAGGATGAACCAAGGACACAGCACACCAGAAAACAAAAAAGAAAATCTGACATCTGGTGAAGGAACAACACTGCGCGTTAAACTTCCACTGGCAGGACCTTGAGATGCAAGTAGTTTTCTATTACTTCTCAGCCACGCTCGGCAGGTTTGTTTGATTTTTCCATCAGAATCCTGCAGCTCAGTTCGCTTTACCAGAGGGGGAAGTTGCTGGGAAAGGGGCTGAGAAACAAGAATCTGTCACAGAGTTGTTTTATTTCCTACAGCACTGGCTGACTGACCAAAATCCTATAAAAAAAAAAAAAAAAAAAAAAAAAGAAAAAAATCAAATTCAGGAAAAAGCCCTGAACATGTCAAGGCTTTTGGAACAAATGGCACAATAGGTTTTTCCTGTAGCTATAGGCATGTATTTCTTCTTATTTTTTATTTATTTTTAAGCCCCTGTAACACACCATTTCCCCCAAAGGGCTGCAAAGGTTCAAAGGCTTTGAGAGGACCAATAAATCATGACCACATAAATGTCCCATAGTGAAGTTTGATTCTTATTTACCCGGGGTCTTTGGGCCAGCGCTCAGTCTGTGTTGGAGGCAGCAGATTTACTTCTCCCGAGATGCCCTCAATTCACAGAGTGCTCATCTTTCAAGCAGCACCACTCCAGGCCTCGGCAGCCAAAACACTTTTAGCTGCAAGTTTCCATCATTTGCTTTATCACGCTTCCCTTTCCCTCCCAGATAGTGGCCTAAACCAAGTTATGTTTAGAAATCTCTTTTGCATGGCCACACAATGACCCAAAAGATCTGTGTAAATCCTCAGCGCACGCAGAAGAATTTCAGCCTTTGGTGGGCTTTGTCCTTACATCATCTCTAGCTACGATGCCCTCTCAAGTAATGACTATGGCAGATTTTGTAGCACAACAGGAAATCTCAGTGTTATGACCATGCTTGAGCATATGATATAAGAAACAAAAAGCATTTTAAAAATGGGAAAGCAAAGAGCTATTTTAGATAAACTGAATGTCTTGTTGCATACCTAGTATGTGTATTTTAGTTCTGAAGATGGTCAAGCAATGCAACAGTGTCTGCTCCACAGCAACTATGATCCATTCAGCCAATGCCACTAAGAGGAAAGTAAAACAACCAATAGAAGCTTCAATGCTTAATATAAGCCCCTGATATTACAGCTGTTTCTCTACACTTTCGCTATTTGGTAACTTCATTTAACATAGGGCATTTGTTCATTATTTAATATCAATGAACACTTGCTTAATCTCTCTTAATTATTCACAGATAACAATCATAGGCATTCACTAGCAAGTCATGAGACCAAACTAGTCCTAAACTTCCAAAAATTCATACAGCTGAAGAACAGAAGTGATACCTAGTAAATTTAACTACTTACGTGACATAAAACTATCACAGACAGGAATGATTTTCAAGTATGTACACGGAAAAAATAAGAACTAATCATATCAAGCAATTCAGCTGTAAACCCTGAATTAGCCTCTTTTTTGAGAGAGAGAGTTCAAGCACTTGGAACACATCACTATTTCATGTATCATTCATTAAAGAGGTCTAAATTTACTAAACTATTAACTAGAGTCAACTGCTGGATTCAGTGGACTGCTTCGGACATAAATAGGTATCGCTCCAATTGCGCTGTTAATGCACATAGAAAATCACCTCCTCAATCAACAGGTTTGAACCCTGCAGGAATCCACACAGCTTGGCCTTTTAGGAAGAGCCTATCATCATTAATCGTTTAAAAGCATGGAATGGATACACTGGCACAACCCCAAAAGCAGAACTGAATAAAATAAGTAACCCAAAAAGCAGGTGGTCATATTAATCTGCAGCAAACTAGGACTGCTTTTGTTCCCCTCACTTCCAAGGGAAAAGAAAAAATAGCTGAAAATGCAACAAATTATGTGCATTTGACTTCTATTTAGTTTGCCTTAACTTTTCTGGGGACTTGTGTAGACAGAACAGGCAGCCTTGCCACAGTCAAGGTTTCCAAAAGAAGCAAGTCCTGCAAGGAGGTGCTGGAAAAAACACATACAAAAAACAGTCCACAGAGGAAGGAGCATCCCCACTACTGCCTCCAGCTCAGGAGGCTCCATGGCTCATCAGTTAAGCCTTGAGAGCCTCTTAGGTGATAGGCCCAGCCCTATTCAGGTTGGTAGTAACCTAAGGACAACATCTCTGCTTACGTTAAGGGAAAGGACATTTAAATCCTAGTGGACAAGTTTGGGCAATACAATACACGAGTGAATTACAGAGTGATTTTTGAGAGTAGCAGCAAAGCAACATGAGAAAGGCTTCTCATCTACCTTATACCTAAATAGAAAGACAGCTCCAGGCTCTGGACTTGAAGTAAAAAGGAATAATTTTTAAAAGCTACTGGAATAGTTTTTGGCCTAAGCAGCTGGTCTGCAAAACACACGGAATAGCGACAAGAGGGAGAACACAGCAAATGTCAGTTTGGAAAAAAGTGCACAAGACTCTTCTACTACTAAACTCCTCTTTACCAATGACTTTCTCCATAAACTCAGACAAAGCACTCTATCTCCAGATCCACTTTCTCCACAGTAAAAATGGACTTACAAGGACAAAAGCTCAACCTGTTTATGCTATAAAATTGAAGCATGTAAGTGCTGCTGCTTAGCAAAAAGCATCCACTCTCCCCAGTTCCCCATTTTCCTTTGCCTCACAAGTTTTGCCTTATGCTTACAGAAGCTTCGGCCAACAGACCTACTCTTTAGCTGAGATACAAAGCTGTGTAAATTTTAAGTACCACAGAAATGCTTTATCGTGATCTAATTCTGAAGAATACCACAGTGCTAATTTTGCTTAAAGGATTCTTATATTTATTTTTTCTTTAATGGCTATCAGACAACAAACAGAATATTTAAGCTGCACATAAAAGACAACGTTACAGAACACTAGAAACAGCTGAACGATAGACACCACTAACACTTCCAAAGAGAGAATCTTCCCATCAATAACGCAAATATATTTTAGATAGTTTGTTTTTATGCATAATCTTTTTCAATAAAACAGTCAAATATTTGCTCTATCGTAGTATCTTTTATGTCTTTTGTCAGTGTAGTCACATTATGACACAGGGTTGGTGTTGTGCGCGCTGGATGACGAGTTCATCGGGACACGAACAGGAGCCCATCGCCCAGGCAGCGACAGCAAAAATCCATCTTGAGCGTAACGGACAGCCCTAATTGTTGTGCACCCCGCCAGACACACCAGTGATTGATACAACGCAGGAGAGAAGGGGGGCAAAACTACCATTATCTATAAAGATCTCGCTGGAACAGAAAAAGAGGAAGAGAATCATTTTTAATATGATTAATATTGCAGCAAAGAGGGGGAGAAAGAAAAGAGATGGGATTTGTTCCCTGTTATAACACTCTACTCCCATGCAATACTGCTTAGCAGGAAAGCCTTCCAGCTGAGGGCTATGAAGCAGTTATCACTGTTAGGTGATTAAGTTACTAATTCTTCAGGGAGAAGACATTTAGAGGCCCATATTAAAGGAGAGCGAGGCAAAATTACATTCCGTTTCAATTTAGTTTAGCAATTCTAGTGATTTAGTTAAATGAAAAGCAATTGTTCCAATTAATAGTATTGAATGTTATTCATCAAAAGTGTCAAAACAGCTGTGTTGGTGCATTAGTAACCTATTCTCTTGTCAGAGATATGGATAATTCCCCAGGATTGCAGAGGGGAAGCGGCAGAGCGCTCGGGAGCCTCACGGGGAGCTGCGCGTGCCGGCAGGTTTAACAGCAGCCGATTCCCAGCGCTGCCGGCAGCGGGATGGGGACAGGGGGCTCGAGCAGGCCAGGAAGGGTCCCAAACGCAGCAGCCTTTCGCTTGTCCGTACCGGCTCCATCCCAGCTTTTCTCATGGAACTCATCCATCAAAACAGTGATTAAGGAGGCGAGAGGAAAGGTTCGGATGCAGCCCCTGAATACAATGGGGTAATAAAACACAATGGTGCCGCTGGCCTGGGAATAGGACGCTCTGGCACAAGACGGCTCCTTCTATTTTGGGATAAACAGACCCTGCTCTGAACATGGCCGAGGGCATCCTGGAGCTCATTAATCTGCATGGGAATGACAGAGGCAGGATAACAGGTCTGATAAGGGTTTCCGCCAGCCTTTTCCGTGCACGGCGCAGGCCCCGCGGCCACGGGGGCTGCCTCCACTCCATAAGGCTTTATGCACTTCCTCCCAGCACCCATAATTGCTGCCTCAGTGCGGGCGACACTGTCCTCCTCTTTTCCCTTCAAATTTCCATAGCCTTTTTCTTTATGGGAGATTAGAAAAATCTTGTCGTTTTTGGACTCTGCTGTTTGTTTTCTCCAGGAGCTCAAGAAAAACAAACACACAGAGAGCACCCGGGCTGAAGGACCAGAGGAAACAGAGGCACCGAGGGCTCCAGTCACTCGCGCTGCGTCTCACCGAAGCCTGTGGCTCTGCACCTTGGGGATGAGGGCAGCTGTGCACCCACCCACTCGTGCCCCAATCTGTGGCCCCCTCTCCTCAAATCTAACCCCATGCCCCAGTAAAAATATCAGGGATTTCAAGACAACCATGTCCTAGAGACTCAAGGGAGGAACAATTCCTGCTTTGCGCTCCTCGTCTCAGAGAGCGGCCCTTGATCAGTGCCCCTGGTCCAGCCTTCCCACCCAGGCAGCAGTTTTGGCAGCG
The DNA here is from genome assembly GCA_013398735.1 of Nothocercus julius. Classification (NCBI taxonomy): domain Eukaryota; kingdom Metazoa; phylum Chordata; class Aves; order Tinamiformes; family Tinamidae; genus Nothocercus; species Nothocercus julius. The sequence goes on from VZSV01000120.1 coordinate 1,630,698, forward strand.
CTGTCTCTCCTTCTCCATCTTCCCCATGCAAAAATCCAGACTCTCATACTGAACACGAACCAAGGCAAAAGTGATCTCTCCAATCCTGCTGTTACTTTAATTAAAGAACTATTTACAGCAGGGCACATGTTCATTCTAAGCTGAACATGGTACAACCTGCTCACAGGCTCCAAACAACAATATACTCAGAGGAACCTGTAGTTGTGACAACCTTCCACAGCCTCACACATTGAAATAAGTGTCCCCAGGTGTCCTCAATAGGCTCTGGCACCTTTGGCACTCCACGAGGTCCTCCAAGTCCTGGCATGGAGCTTTACCTAGAGCAGCTTTCTCTTGTAATAAAAACTGAAAAGCACACAGAACCTTAACACACCTTAACTTACTATCTGTACATTTTGTTATGACCTTAGGTGCTTGGCTAATAAGGCTTGTGAAACACAAACTCAAAGCCAGAGCCGTTAAAATCTCTGTATGCCAACAGCAAAATAGGTGAAGAGTACACCAAAGTACATGTGTATTAAAGACCACCACCACACACAGCAGCACCCCAAGCGGGGCAAATCCAAACTAGTAACCTGGAAAACAGAAAGCTACTGAGATACCATCGCAATGTTACAATTCCGACCTTTGGTTTAAAGTGAGCTCCTGTTTAGCCGCTCATACTTTCTCATTCCAGTTCAAGATGCTACGATTTAAAATGCCTGCAGGGCATAGCAGGTTACTGATAATAAAACTGTGCATTTTAATGCACCAGAGTTCCTGTAAATGGGTCGACCTGTTTTGGTACATACAGCCTTCTCTAACTTAGCGGCATTTCAACAACCCTTACAACATTTATCATGAAGAAGAATTAGAGAGTCTCTCATTAATTACTTGGATTACCAAAGCACCTAAGGGCATTAATCACAAAACAGGGCATCATTCTGCCAACAGAACCAGAACATGGGGTCTCTCAGAGCTTCAGGTCCAGTAGCTTAAGACCCATTCTCCAACCTGATCTAGGAAGTTCTGTTCCCCTGAACTGCAGGGGAATTTGGTTAACCCAGACTGGATTTATTCGCAGAAATTTAGATGCAGTCTCAAATGGTATTGATCTAATCGCCATCTAGATTTCCTAAATCAAGATAAGGCAAAGCACAGTACTCCGCTAAAGACATAATATAATTATGCTCTAATCATAACAGAACAATATCTGCACATATGCTTTTGTTAAACATAGGGCACAGCTTGACCAATACTCATTAGGAAACAAATGGAACGTTCTGCCACAGCCTTCATATGATCTTGTGAAGATAAGTCTCTGTATTGTTATTGCAGATTTTTTTAGTCTGTGTAGGACACAAAAGCTTTCTCTCAAAAATTACAGACTCGTCTACATGGGAAAATTGACCAGTGAAATCAGATTCTGCTATTACCATCCTGGAAAACCTTCAAAGGCACTCTCTGAGAATAGCATTAACACAGAAGAGCAAGTCTGAAATAACCGGTTATCTCACCCTGCTGCAGTCATACCAGTCTTTCTTATATAAAACCAATTTTTCAACTTTCAAATCCAACCAGTTGTAATTCATAATACATGATAAATGTTATTATACCTACTCATTATCATTTAAATCTTTTCTATACTTTGTGAATGAAAAGTTTCCTTGGCAAACGCAACCAGCAGGTACTCCAGAAAGGCAAATCAGACAGGCAGCTGATGTTGCCTTCTTGCTGAAGCAGCTGTGCCCGGCAGGAAAGCAGTTAAAAGAGGCAATGTGAAATTGCATATGATATACTACAGTGATGCTACTGCATTATAAATAATGCTGAAGGATGCATTATTTATATGTTTAATATTGGGCTCGCTTATGAAGTAAGTTTCTTTCTCCACTTTGAGAAGCATGTCTCCAATGGTAATAAGCAGCCCGGATCACACAGCGAACTTCGGAAGGCAACACAATAACTCTGGGAAGTTAGGAAGGCAAAACACTGAAAAGCACCAACTGGTGGTCTGTGCTGCATTTCCTCTACTTAAGTGTGGAAATTAGAAATCACAGAAAGTTCGGAGCTCAGCTTTCATTCATTTAAACATTCAATCAGAATTGAAGCAGAGAGCTCCAGAATCTTTAGTACAGAACTTATATGTTTATTTGAGCCTTATCCCAACTCTGTGTCCTTTAACAGCTGCAGAGCTGGCACAGAAACTCTGTAAAGTTTCTGGCACCTCCACGTCTGATCACTGCCTTCAGCCAGAGCTGCCGAAAGGTTCTCTGCCCCGTAAAAGTGTTCAAATTGGCTCTTGAAAGGGGGTGGAACCTATAGTCCCAGAGAGCTTAGTTTTCCAAAACAGTTTTTTTCCCCCCTCTGGTGTTGAATGCACTTTTTAAACACCGTTGCAAACAAACCAGTGACAGTTCAATGCAAAGAACACCTCTTCCTCCATTGCAATAAACACCCCACTAGCAATGTTTGCGTGCCACTACGAAGGCAAAAAAAAAAAAGGCAAGAATCTGCTTATTATCTCAAGGGAGCGCACTAGCTGAGGCAACTATAATTTTCAGTATCACGAATTCCTCTGCCCTTCACCTAGTTGTTACAGACTGTAGAAATATGACAAAGATTTTAACTGCCCCTTACCCAATAGGGTTCTACAGCCAGGTGCATTAACCACGAGTCTCTGCCATTCTGCACTTATATTAACACAAAAAGCTGAAAAAAGTCTCTTGCTGTTTTGTTGCTGCTACAGTCTAGCTTTGCCTCATACCATAAAACCAACCTGTGCTTGGGACAACAGCGCCTTCAGGCACAGGAGCTCCTCACAGCAACTCTCTTTAAATTCCTAGTTCTTGTTGTTACAAAATCTAAGAAAAAATAACTAAAAAAACTTGAAGATTAAAAACAGGGGCAATTTCCACCACACACTGATGTCACCCCCTGCCACGGCCACATGCCATGTTGAGTTGTCCTCTGTAGAGGCCTCCCATAACTCCGAAAACGGTGACAGCATCTCTGCCTTTGTCATCCCTGCAAGGGGAGAGCCCCTTTTCCCAACCCCTCCAAATCAGGGGTGACCCCACACTTAAAGACCCAGATCACCCCAACTCCTTGGTCACTGAAAACATTTGTTTCACCTAAAACTGAAATATCAGCTTAAAAAAAAAAAGCCCAACCTGTATGTAAACACCAGTTTCAAATGGATGTCACAAGAGAGGGAAAACCTCTATTAAACCTCAGGAAAATGGAGCTCAAATAAAGGCAGCTGTGAAGCGTGAACTAAGGAGGGGAACTCAGATTATTCTTCAAGATGGAACAGCTATGGGGTTGCTAGGTCCAGATATTTCTTATGAATCATAACGTTCCCACTAACACTGCTGGTTCCCTTCTGCAGGAGTTGCTGAATTGCTCTCCAATTTTTGTTTATAAGACTTTTATTAAAAAAAAAAAAAAAAAAAAGGATGTTCTTGGTTTTAGTGCCACATTTAAAGGCTCACAGCCACTCACTCCTACCAGCTTCCTTACAGTTATATAGGCAGGGACAGCAGTTAGCATCACCCCATTTATACTGGAGCAACTGTTCCCACTGAGGGCTAAGACACCCACTCCTATACTCAGTGACAAGAGAAATTTCATGTTTAAACTGAGCTGGACCTTCCAGAAGTTGAAAGTATAAACTAGGCACACTCTCTAGACTCAAAACTGAAAGCAGATGAATGATGTTCACATCACACAAAAAAGTTTCTATTTTTGCGTGATAAATTTCTTTGGCTTGGCAAGAATGAACAGGGGCTTTTCTACATACATTTTTTTTCAGATAAGGATGTAGAGACTGACTTTTCCAAGGTGCAGCTTGCCAATAGTTCTGTTTGCACCTACAGAGCCTGTTCCCCTAATGCACTCAGCTTGTGACTACCCCAAGATGAGCAATTCCACCTGGTGCAAAAAAGCTGCAGTAAAGATCACAGAAAGGAACTTAGTTTGTGCTAAGCAGCTATTTCCAGATAAACTTGCAGCCAAATCTGCCCGGTGCTAATGATCCCAGCTCACCAGTTAGCTGTTTAACATCAAGCCCAATTTAAAATGGAGAAGTCAAAGACATCCAAAAATTTAAAACCACTTTCCTGCCATCCCATTCAGCAGCTGTCATACAAGATGCAAGTGCAATGATTACTACCCTCTGCTTAGATTTCTGATGCAAGAGCACCAGCCTTTCAGATTTGGACTTGATATCTACACTCTGCCTCCCTGCTCTCATCATAAGAGTCAAATTTGACAAATTTCATACTGTGAGGCTTTTAAACAGTCAAATATTGTTTTAATATTTAGCACAACATTTTTTGGTTTTGTTTCCAGCTGTATGCAACACTGCTGTTTGCATTAACGTGCTGCATTATATCATCCTTATCAGACAAGCTTCCTAGCTACAGCCAATGCTCCTTTTTGATTTTCTACAAGAGCTATTAAAAATGCTGACCAAAAAAATATCGATTTTCGTTAATATTTCTTCTTCTTTTGATCTCTGCCTTTGATTTACCTGAATGTATGATCCAAATAATCAGAGGAGTTCCTCTCTTTCATGCAACAAATGTAAAGCCAAAACTTAATCAAACCAAGGTTTAAGAGGAAAAGACAGCAGTGCGTTTAAAATCCTTTTCCTCACCCTCTTTCAGTGGATGATTTGTGAACCAGCAGCCCACAGGAAGATGTACCAGCTAAGCATCAAACATCACTGGTCTCTTAAGGTGACCCTCTCTAGTTCATTGGCGTGAATACACCGCAAATAGTGACGCTGTTGAGGGCAAGAAATTCAAATTCAACAAGGTGTTGCTCTATCATTTTCTCCATGCTGCCTCTTGTTTCAGTTCATTTTTTTCCTGCAAGATTAAGTAGTTGATAGGTTCTCAGGACATCCAGTCAACTATATACTTGTTTTTCAGCTCTGCTTTGGCATAAGGTTGCTGTTCTTATTCCTTTTGGTATTGTTCCTGCACAGGAAGGCAGGAAAATATGTTTCCAGGCTCCTAACATATGTTTGTTTTCCCTTATTGTTGTCTGCTCTGTTTACACAGTGGTTGTTTTCCTTCATCTTTGACGATGAAATTTAAACACTAATAGAAGGAGGGAGATTTCAGGGAGTGGAAAATAAGAGGCAGAGAGAGTAATGAAGCAAAACACAGGCTTCATTCTCAGTACTCTTTACTTTCAGAGTCAACCTTGACCCCAAGGTGCCCAAACCAGTTGCAAGTGTAGCACATAAGCTTTTGGACTGTGACCAAATGCCTCTTGTTTTCATACTATTTTTACATTAGTGAATGACAGAACAGATGTGGTTCAGAGGAGGCAGTCTGCCCTCTCAAACACTAAGTTATAATCACTTCAGTGCCATTAAATCACCCTCTGAACAGCTTCGTTCGGGAGTCACTCTGCGGGTTTCATGCGGTTGCAGCTCAAGTCTGGCTTTAATGGGTGTCCCTCAAACACAGGGCTGGATGACTCCACAGGTTAACCCTCATACTTTGCATGAAACTTGCTTTTTCCCCTGTATTTTACACAGCCATACTTATTAAAACAGAAATGGCTTTCATCTCCCATAAAAACTGGCAAGAATGAGCCCACAGGATGTTTTAGGGACGTCCAGAAAGATCCTTAAGCTAGCAGTAAAATTCTAGCAATCAATGGCCAGTTCTGGAAGGCACAGGAAGAAGCACGGAAGAAAAATACTCCTCAGAGCATACCATTATTGTTAAATATCACTATTCCAAATGCAAGAGATAAATTTTGAAGTGTTACAGCAGGTCTCAGAACCCTATTAATAGAAATTAGAGAGAAGTCTAATAGAAAAAGACAGAGAGGAAACCATTCTCTCCACTGCTCCCCGGGGAAGGTGAGAAGAGACTGAAAGATGACACTTTATCTCCTCTAATTCCCTTGGGACCCATAATCACAGCATTCATTCAGCAAATAATAATAATAAATATGGTCTGAAGTGACTCCAGCTATTTCAGCTTTAATAAATGGGTTGAAATAGTGGCAAATTCAGATACAGAGAGCATCTTTTCAATAAAAATCTGATAGGGTTATTAATAACATTAATAGAGCACCATGTCGTCTCCATTTTGTTAATAGTTGCCTTGCTCTCCCCCAGTCCATTCCCCACTCCTGCACACAGACACAAATACACACACACACTTTTCCCTCCACTGATGACAAATTCAGACTGTCAGCTTTCTGCTGGCAATGCATCCCAAGAATTAGTCAAATTTGACATGATTTTATTGTTTTATGGGAACTGCCAACAGGGATTTTTCTGCCTGATGTACATTTATATCCCAGTTCAGATCAGATCCTGGTTTAGTTCATGGACACAAAGAGGATAAGCCAGAAAACCTGCAGTTCCTCAAAAATAAATTTGCGACCATGGTGCAACTCCTAGAACCTTCCTCCAGGTACTTTGGCTCCCTGGAGTCAATTTGTCCCTTATTCCCAGGACAGCTTCACCTTCCAGCTTTTCCCTGATATGAGAACCATAAGGTAAATTACTCCAGTGGATGGACACAGTGTTTGGGTTGCTGATCCAAAAGCAGAGTTTTAAGCAACAACTTGCACACAAGTTGAAGAGCCAAAATCTGTCAGCAGAAGGAAAAGCATAAGCAGGCAGATAACTGTCTGGTTTTCTTCTAAAGAGACATTCAAGAAACGCTCTCTGTAGTCAGTGAAATTTCTGTCTTAAACTTAAGAAAAAAGCAAATACAAAACAACAACAACAAAACCACAACCACCTTAAAAAGAGGGCACTTTGAAAGAAGACTTTGCTCCCACCAGTCCATGACAAACCAGCTACTGTATCCAGTTGTACAGAATCAGATCTCAGCTAAAGACTCCTGGTAATTTGGGTTTCACTGCCACTTATCCTATTTTATGTAGGCTTTTAGTGCTATTTTCAGTGTAGCATTTTTACAGACTTAAAGAGATTAAATGAACACACTCTTCTCCCTTTGCATTTTAGGCTTTCAGCTGAGACTTTCATAAAATTTGGGTTAGCAAACAATATAATGATTAAAGGGAAGGTGGAGGAAATGTCATTTTCCTAGTCTCATATATGGATGCAGGGAAGGAGCAGCCAGAGCCCAAGTGTTTTATATCACTGTACTTCCCTTGCAGGGAGACAAAAAAAGAGAAATAGAATTAGAGTTGCAGAGAAATGAAATGTTTGAACAGAAAATAATTTCCCTAACTTGTAGCCTGTAGGCATAACCTGTCATAACACTGCATGAATTGAACAGTCAGGGAGTTCAAGTTTTCTGCAGCTTACCATAAACTAATATGCTCCGTCACATCATCCTCAGGAGACAAGGATTTGAAGGAACCACTGTAGTTAGAACAACAAAAGTAATTCTGTGGTTTAATAGAATTAGGAGGAACCACCAGAAACCCAACACAGTGCAAGGCAGATGGAGACTAGAAGGAAGGTGGCAACAACAACAACAAAAAAACCACCCACATACCACTCCAAAACGGGAAAGCTAAGTGGCAATTTCCATTTTAAGCTGTTCTAAAGACCACAGGCTTAATAGCTGCTACTGCACAAAGCTAGGTTCCACTTCCATGTACGCATGCCCCAAAAGCCTGACAAGTGGTGCCTTAACAGAGTGCACCAGCTCAGCCTTGGTTTTGGGGCTTCTGTAGAAGTGCCCCCCATTCTTCTCATAAAAGTAGAACAACAGTGTTAAGAAATGACAAACGCACGGGAGAAAGAAATAAGCTACTTTTAAATCTGTGCTGAACAGAATAGGCCAGATTCTTTTTTTCCTAAATCCTTGAGAGATTCAATTGTTTCCCCAAAATCTGTATCTTCTCTGTTAAACTGCTGTTCACATCCCTCAGTTCAGTTACTGAAATCAGGTCTTCCAGGCACCTAGGTAAGGGGGCCCTTTCCCCGCTCAGCTTGCCATCCTGCCCAGTTCATCTCCGGAAGGTTTCTCTTCCCCTCTCACGTTGCAGCTGGGTTTCAGAACGCAACGTGCCATCAGCTCCACGTTGTTCTGCAGTAGACAAACCCCGCCATCCGCAGCCCCTTCCTTTTCTTGCAAGATCCCATTCTAACAGCAGGCTCCCCTTCCCAGGGAGCCCAGGCCTACTTGACCCAGGCACAAGTGTGGCAGTGCTCAACTGCCTGGAAGTCTATTGCTTGTTGCAACTCCCATAGGTGCCGGGTCTCAGTTCAACAGGAGATATGATCTACAATACACCACAGTACCTCTGAATCCTGAGTTCAGGTCGCCCTAAGCTACCTGCAACTCAAATGCTTCCATATCTAAGGTGATTAAATTACTGCTTTCTTGCAAGGTAAAGCCCTTAAGCCAGCACCTACAGCAATTTGCTCCCTTTTTTGAAGGTTAGAAGGAAACCTGTGGGTCTGCAGACTGCATCCATCTAACATCCTCCTACTGGATCACATTTTCTTTCTGGGAAGACTACAACCCAGGCAGAGAAATATATTAAGACTCCTGTCGTCAAAGGAAAGAGTGAACGGGAGAAAGCAGAAGGGCCCTCGTGTGTGCATACAGAGCCAGCTGCTATGCAGTCAACTGTCCCCAACCTCAGGGCTCCCGTTACCCATTTACCTCTTCAAACAAAGGGACGACACCTCGATGTGACCTCCTCAGCAGCAGGGGCTTCTCCAAAGCACTCAGTCTGACCTCACTGTAATGAATAGAATTAATATGGCAAAGCCTCTAACACGGCACCACTTCCCAGCAGCACAGCCACAGCCTCTAATTGATTAGTCCATAAAAATCTGTGCACTAAATTGAAAGGAGCTGCACTAATTCTCTTTTATGTTAAATTTCTGTCTTTCTCCTTTATCGAATCCTTCGTCGAATGTCCCTTCTGCTGCCTATTGTGGGCTTGCTCTGGGCCTGTTTTCCTCTTGCCCAGATTAAGTACCTAATCAAAATCTTGTCTCCCTTAATGGCATAAAATTGAAAGATAGATATTGCACTTTACACAGCTGATTAAACACTAGAATGTGGCTAAATGCTTTACAGGGCTTGTTACATTAACTAACTCTGTCATCTGCCAGCTATCTTATAATTGCATATGCTCATGTTGCCACTGGTGAAGCCAAGGTAAAATTTCTTTTCCCTCCATTACCTCCTTCCACTCTCCCTCCTTTCCATGTTGCTCCCTACCAGCTGCAGCAGCAGCACAGGGCCAAGTAGTGCCTTGTCACAACCACCTGAAGACGGACTGATGCTGATGGCCCACAGTTTTCCTCCCCTGCATTCAACTGACAGTCACCAGCTGGTGACTGTCTGAACTGCTAATATGATAGAAATGGACAGAGCACTTTTATTTTTCCAGAAGGAAGCAAGAATAAGCCTGTCCACACTTGCCCTCTTGGCAGTTTTGATCATGGACTTCTTGTTCCAGGTGTCTGAAGGGAAGCAGGGGGTCCTTGTACTAGCTTGTAGAAGGGAGCATTAGACTATAAAAAGCAGTATGAAACTCCCATTGGAGCAGGATATGACACGGGTTCCCAATGCTGCACGCCTTGGCTTTCCTCTTATGTTACAATAACAACGATGCAGATAGACTTGTAAATATTCCAGAAAGTCTATCCCAGTTGATTTCCTTTTCAGAGAAAAGTTTCACCTTTTACACGATATCCGTAGAGAGTGATCCGTAAATACAATTTTCAATTGTTTTCTTTAAGGAAAACGAGATAAATCCGAAAGAGCTTTACTAGAAAATTACAAAAGAAAAAGAAAAGTGTTAGAGAATTTTAAGTGATGTTAGGAATTAGCAACAGTTAAAACATTAATCAGGACCACACAAACTACATAATCAAATGCTCTGCATCTAGAATGTCTGGTATCACCAGACCTAGAAAACTGTAGTTTTAGAAGCAGATCATCTTTACACAAAGATGAATAACTCTATAAAAGTGCTTTAAAATAATCACCAAAACATTCCTTTTTAATGGAGAAAAACTACTCATACCCAGACTGTCAAATACAGATAGCTGGTTCAGCTCATGTATGCACCTCCCTGACCCCAGTCTTTACAGGGAATCTATTTGTTAAGCAATAATGTTTTCTTCCATTTTTAATTTTATATTACCCTAAAATTTTTTCCTGCTTCAAAGTTCTTTGGCACAAGATGCTTGAAGTCACTTCCGACACCTTCTTCCTTCTTCTGCGTCTTCCTGCGCAAAAGCAGGACTAGTAACTAGTGCTACTAATACTAAGCTTTACCCTAAAAAGTCCCCAAGGTCCAACTTCCTCCACACAGCGTAAACAGGAGTTTGCTGGGTGCGTTCCCTCTCCTCCTTTGGTAGCTAGACAATACAACAGCAATTAATAATCAATTGTTTTCTTATCCCACAAGGATTCATTTCCCCTCCCACCTTCCATAGTTTGGCTCCACACAGAAGCCACACAAATGAGTTCATCACACTACTGTTAATGTTTCATAAAAGCTTACTAGAGGCTAGTATGAAATGTTTACTAAGTGCTTGCTATTAAATATTCATAGGCAGGATATATATTTTAGTAAGACATGTGGCAAAATATGAAGTTAGACCCCGAGATGAACATTAAAAGAGAGACTCATCTGAAAGCCCTAAACTGCATATCCATATAAGAAAGGCACCCGTAGCTCTCCTAACCTTCCTTTTTCTTGATCGAGGAGGTAATTTTAGGTCCAACTAAGTCCCTTTTGCCTGTAGTTTTACAGCCATTAAAATCCCTTTGTTTAAGCTAACACACCAATTCCAGCTTTCTTTCTGCCATTTCTGGGGGGGCCAAGTAGCTCCCCTTTTTAACTGAGATCAGCATGCAATACTAGGTAGAGAAATTGGCTGGACACATTTCAAGGAAAAGCAATAATTTAGCTCAAGGCCTACTTGCAGGTCCCAAGGATAGGTGGAAGTTTGCCCTAGCATCAGGCACCACAGTTTCTCAAGCGGGTCATTCCATAGAGACAATTCTCCGCCAGCAAGCACTTTCCAGATGGACAAGGGAGTGCATTTGTGACCTTACATGCTATTTTCTCACTGCTGAATTTCGATTTGGACCCACAACTAGAACAGATCTCATAATCAAAACGAAGTTTGACAGTTTTATCCAAATGCTTAGTGGACATTTGGCAAAGCCACGTTCACTTGGAAAGTCATGCACCTCAGCACAACTGTCAAATCCCTTTTTAGCAGAAGCCTAGAACGAAGCTGCTGTAGGTACGAGACTGACAGAGGTACAGAAGGAGTAATGAAAGTTTCACCAGGCCTGGCTAGAGCCAGTGCCATCAATCCCTCACTGTTAGGATCAGATTCACAAAGTAATATATTAAATCCTTTCATATGTTTAAATCCCAGGGTTACGATGCCTGCCAAGCCTCTGCTTCTACACTAGCAGATATTTCAGAGCCATGAAATTCCCACAACGTACTCTCCGACACAAGAACACCTGTACCAGTGTGCAACCAGAAATGTTGTATTTCACCGGGCTGATCTGATGAGGTGCCAAACACTACTGATGGGGTGCGTCGCCGATACCGTGGCAGCATCACGACTGAGCGAGCCCCACACCGCAGCTTCTGGGCGGCCAGAACAGCGCTCTTGTGCCCTGCTCCTACCACCCTGGGTGGTCCCAGCCAGCCCCAATCCTATTCACCTTCCCAAGCTGGAGCAATGTTACCTGCGTTACTCTAGGAGCCAGGAAAAGTAATAGATTAATACATGAATCAAGATATGAACTTAGGAACTACAAGTGTTTCCATCTGAAACACAGACGAAAAGAGCACACCATGAGCTGGCAGTGATACTTGGAAGTCTCTCTCCAGCAGGATCCAAATGAGCTTTAAACAACTGAACTAGATGAGCAGCCTTCCTCTCTGCCTTTCCAAGGGGCTTTCTGTTTTCATTTAGAAGAAAACAAAAGCACGAGCAAGACTAATTTTTCCAGAGAGAAGAGAAAAAAAAATTCTGTCACTTGGAAACTCTGCAGATTCTTAGCTGACCCCCTCTTCTCAGAGTTCCCTCTCTGTTCTCCTCCAGGGATTGTTTGATTAAATATACGAAGGAAAATATCCATTTCCATTTGAACTGTGTTAAATTAACAGCGACCTGAATCAGATCCCACAGCCCTGACAGCAATTAATTATCAGTGAATCATTATCCATCTCTAAATACAATTCCACACTCCTTCCACTCACAAAACTTCTTTCATGACTTAGCGTATGAAGAAGTAGTGCATTTGTAAAAACAATATAATAAAATAGTAATCCTGCTGGGGAGGAAAGAGAAGAGGAAGACAAGGAGCACACTATAGGGGAATAGGAAGCAGTCACCCTTTGCTCTGTACTGTCTTTCAAGAATTTGTCACATTTTCAAAAAAGTTATATAGCTAAAAATAGAAAGTGAATGCAGATCCAGAAGGAAGTACAGCAAAAATCACCTTTCTTACTATGACCAAGGTCACTGTCTTCGCATTGTATTTTCTTGTTCCCTGGTCATCATGTACCATTAAGTGTACCCAAGCCCTGAAATAACTCGGGGTTCTTAAATCCCCTTCACAAAAGATTTGTTTGGAACAGGAATGAAATTTTGCGCACCATTTTAAACAGAAGAGTCATAATGCTTGAAGGACTGCCATGGGGCAAGCGCAGTGAAAACAGATTGAAGTGATGAGGTTGGAAAGGCTCAGCTGGAAGTGCCAAGGCTGCATTACAAAATCACCATTCCGACTACCTAAAAGAAAGGCAGATTTAAAAGCAGCATAGTACATATTTTCTCTGGAAACTCCCAGCTGATTCTAAGCATGACTTCTCTCCCTGCCCCCCCAACACAGACAGACTTGCAGGGTAGGGGGAAAGAAGAGAAAAGAGAGCGCACCTGGTAACTCCTCCAATTCTGCCCAGAGTAAAGCTTTTTCATAAGCCAAATATCAAAGCTTGTTGTATTTATACTGGATAAAATACTTGCTAAGCCAGGGCCCACAAATGAGAAGCAAGAGAACACCAGTGTTCTACTGTACTATTCATGCAATCAGATCTTAGATCTCATAAGAAATATGGTTAGAGCAGCCCAACAGCAGGAGAGAAGCACCCATAGAGCGACCGATTCAAGAGCCATCCTCTTGGTTGACATCAGGGTTTTGTTCAAGCACAAGCTAGAAATCTCATTGCAGGTTAGGAGAGCTAAGACTAACACTTCCCCTTCCGCTGCTGAAAGGAGCTTGTATTTTTGAACGTCCTATAGAAACTTCGGATCACTCAAGGGGGTCATCTCATTTGCCTATACAAATGGAACTATGAGCAACTACTTGTGATTCTATAGATTAAGCCAATTAATTATGAGAGAGGCTACGCTACCCTAAACTATCACATTTACACTGAAGTTTGAGAGACCTCTTGATAAGCGAGGCAGCTACCTGGACAGGTTGAACCTTCTTGGTGATAAATCCCAGCTAATCAAAGCTGGTTTACTCTGCAAAGAGTCTGCACTGCTAAGCCATTAGAACTGCACTATTTTCATGATTCACATGATATTAAAAGTCAAAGAAACATCAGAATTCTTCAAAAAGCTACAATTAAGAGTTAGTTTTAAAAGACTGCTAGAATAGAAAATTGAAAGAGACAGCCAGATAGATAGATAGCTAACATAATAATTCCACGGCAGGACACTACTCCCCAGAAAGGTTAAAGCTCGGGACTGAACCCACAGCATAAAAAACCCAAGAAAGCCTTGCAAACCTGGATGAGCATCTCCACCACAGAGCAATGCACCCAGAGCTGTAACCTGGATGCTCTTCCATTTGCTTGTCTGGATCATGGCCCAATTCTGCTACTACATTAGTGAAATTACAGACCTAAATTTAAAGGCTTGGCCCTTGCTGTTACCCACATCACAGGAAAGGAGGGCACAAGGCAAACAACAGGACACAAGTGGGGAAAGGGAATGACTTTGGTTTGGATCTGCAAAATCACAGCTTCAGTAGATGCAGTCTCATCTTCAGTAGCCAAAACAGAAACACTTCTCTGTCATAGCAAGGACTCCATTATTTATTGGGTTACCTTCACTGACCCTTTTCACTCTCAGCTGCCTGTACACAAATAGGATTTGGTTCAGTCGAGACAGGTCAGTCGTCCCAAGTTCTTACACAGTGCATAAGACAACACTGGAAAGCTATTTGCCCTCACCAGAAGACACCTCTGGGGAAGAGACCAATGTGCTCCATATCTCCAACTACGGCAAACTCTTGCTGCATGGTGACAAGGTCAAATCCACCTTTCATACTCCTCCAGCATCACTAGAAACCCACTGATTTCAAAAGGTAGATCCCAATCTGCTTCTGTCCTGGAGATTGTCACGGACAGCAGCAAGCTGATAAATATCTGATTCACTGTCACTGATAAATAATTCTGGTCTGGCCCATGCATTGAAATGAATATTGGCAAAGTTACATGATACTACACTACTGCAAGCTTTTGCTTCATTTTGAGGCCAATGCAAGTTTCCTCTACACGTCAGTTTTACAAAAATCTTGATTTTTAGAATGATTTAGAGGGGAGCTTGACCCATGCATAAACAATAGATATCCATCACCAGTAAACAAAAATAATAATGAAGACATAACCAGTATTTAGCCACAATGAATTCCTTCCCTCACAAAGGGAAAGCTGTGCTTGCAGGCATAGTATGGGCCTTGTTTTTAAAGGCAGAGAATAGTAAAATAGATGCAACTTTTATGAATTATTAACGACTGCATAAGGATTTTCTTCTTCCACAGCTTTTGTTTAATCCTCGTTCACTGCAGGAAGCTCTGGGGATGACTGACACTTAACATGTCTCTGCCGTGCCTTCTCGCCCCGATTGCCTGGCATGGCAATAAAGGGAGGAATAGCTCCCTACACAAACACACATGCTCTCACATATGCACAAGTACACACAGATTGAGCAATTCAACTTATTTAATTTCCCACACCCATTGAACCAAGTTTCCTACAAAGTGGGGGCAAAAACAGCGTCACCCAAAAAAGCGCCCAAATGCCATCGCTTCATCTCACATGACAGCACTGTCACATCCTTCAGCTCACAGGTATAAGGCACGAAGTGGTGCATCTCTATTTTGTAGAGGCTTAGTGGGAGGGGGATGTTTTACAGCAACAAAGAAAGTGCAAAGAAGTTGTATCCCGGGAGCAGAACTTGACAGACACTCAAGCTGGAAGCATCTGAACACAGCATCACGTCTCAACCCCTCCCAAAAGCAGTCGCCAAGGAGTGCAAGCTGGCAACATTAGCACTTTTTATATTCACTGGACATTTACAGGATCAGCTGCATTTTAAAAGTTCACAAGAAATAGCAGCAACAATCTGGACAAGTCACTAAGTTATTTATATTCTCCCACACGGAAGAATGAGTTGACAAAGTTCACTCTCAACAATATTTCACAACAGTTGAGTACAGAAACTAGACACGTTTCTACGGGGGCAACTGAGCTAACTAAGGGAAAGGAGACAAGCTTTGGCCATATGGAGAAGGGAGTGTATGTTCATATGCACAGCTGTTTATACCCAGCATCCAACCATATCCATCGTCCATTTGTGGACACTCTGCAAATAGAACAGAGCGCAATGGGGAACCACAGCGGCAACACTTGCATGTAGCAAAACTTTCCCAGTAGTGGTTTAACAGGTTTAGGAATTTGAGAGCAGAATATCTGAGGCACTGAGAAGCAATGATCAACAACAATGTACGTAAAAAGTTGGGCTGCATTGAAGTAATCATTAGCACTAGTACCTCCCTAGCTAACGTTAACGATGCAAAATTTCATTAAGGTTGAGCTTCTCCCTAACTGCTTAATGCAGCCTGCACAAATCCTGAAGGAAGATACAAGAATTACAAATCAAACCCTCTCATACTTTACAGCAGGCTGTCACAGCTTGTACTGATACCCCAGCCTAGGAATCATTCTGCAATGGGTTGTAGAATATTATGTCAAGCTGCTGCATTGATCATAACTTTGATTGCTTTCACTCAAATTTATTATGTTAATCAAAAGGATTATTTTCTTAAACCATTATTTCCCTGAACACTGGAAAAGCTCCCTTCAGTGCCTCAAGATCATCACCCCTGTGAGTAATCAGCCTCCCTCAGGTAATATTTGTATCAGTAATTTTTACTGCAGCTAAAAATTTTTTTCATGATCACCTTTCTCCTCTCCAATCCATCTCCATCCTTACATGCTCTTCAACACCATATTACCTGTGGCAAACAGCACTTTAACAAATAAAACACACCAGCCTCTTACATGACAAACATGAAAGTGCTTAACAGGATTGTAACTAATTTATGCGTGAATTTTTCATTCCATAAGTGCAACTACTTAACAGTTCACAAGAAAGAGCTTTAAGAAATTATGCCTACACTAAAAAGATGGGTTTGATACTTGATAGTACTGGGCATCTTTTCATGAACTTCTTTCCACTTTCCCAGAAAGATACCACCCTTACATCTGCTTTGAATTCAGCTTCGCCCTCACTCCCATTAAGAAGAATTTCCCCCCACACACCCAGAATATCAAAAATACTAACAAAACATAACATTAAGACAACCACATGCACAAAATTAGATGCCAAAAAACACTTATCAGTTGACTCTTCAGTCTTAATTTAGTTTCCATGGCTGGATCTCTTCACACAACAGTACCTTGGTCCTAATCAATACTTCTGGGCAAATCTCTGGTACAAATAAAATTAATTTGTGAAGAGTAAATAGAGGAGCAAGTCACAGTTCAACTTCACAGCTTTTGGGAGCATGAGAGACTGTCTGCAGAATTCTTCTTGCAGACTCTCAGTCAGCTCGAATCATTTAAAAACAGACTAATAGAAGAGCCTGTCCTAGAGGAAGAAAGCATGTGTTAGTCCCAGCAAGGATTCCTTTAGCAGGGACACAATTATCCCATTTGGAGTTACTCCAGTTCAGACCTACTCTTTCCTTCCTTTTCTTGTTTTGAGGACCGACTGAAGTGCGTGCACAACCAGCGCTCCCCACCAAACTACAATTCTGAGTCAAGGCTGGTCAGCCGGACAGAACCGTGTGGGCCCCATTATGTCAGGCTGGTTACAGCTGCTCTACCCTCATGTCTCTTCTAGATAGCAACCAACCTTAAAAAAGACACTGCACAATAGCATGATGTAGGTGAAAGAACCTCCACCTCTCAGCAGTTGTTTGGGGAACACTGGGAATGGGACAGACCTGCCAAATCTGGGCAGAGCACATCTGTCAAGGGCCTGCCCAGATGCCTTGGTTTCTCCCACGGAAAGGTTGATGGGTCACTATTACTGCGCATGAACTTTCAACTGGGCTGACACCCAGGACCGGGCAAACCCTGCGTACGTGTGGCATGCTCAATAGCTCATGGAAGGCTCAAGTCTGGCGGATTCCTAATGCTGCCCAGAAGTGAAAACCGAATAAAAAGAAATGCTATCCTCCCCCGCTAAAGGATCTCTGCCTTGGAAATAAATTACTTGGAAAAAGATTTACTGAACATGCTACTCAACATAAGCTCCCAGTGCAATGTTGTGACAGAAATGGCTAATGTTGGTCTTAAAGGTATAAACAAGAGGAGTAGTAAGCAGGATTGATGAAGTGATTATGCTTTTATTTATGACATTGCAGGGGCCAGTAAAGGCATATAAAGCTAAGTTTTAGTGTCTTAACTTTTTAAAGAATTTTGAAAAAAAACAAAGATCTGAACAACTGGTAAAAAAAAAAAAAAAAAAAAAAAAAACAACTGTGATCACAAGGAGAGCTCAAAGAGCTCAATCTATTTAACCTATCAACAGTGATTGAGAGGTAACTTGATTAGTATATAAGTACCTCCATGGGGAGAAAATAAAGGTTGTTAAACAGCTCATTAATCTATCAGAGAGGCATAACAAAAACCAATGGCTGGAAAATGAAGCCAGACTGATTTACGTTACAATTAGGCACAACTTTTTCAAACTGTGGTGTATTCTACAGCTTTTGATATGTTCGTATCGAGAAATAGCTCCTATTTGGAGTACCTGCTTTACGCAGACACAAGTCATCCTGTAGTTAATCACAAAAGTTACTGAGATTAATGCTGTGGTAGCCAGGCAAAGATGCAAGGGCCTGTGATATACAGTAAGCAAGACTGACAGTATGGTGGTCCCTTCTGACCTTAAACTCCCTGAATCTATGAACTCTGGGGACGAAACGAAACAAAACACCTTCGTAGCCTCTTAATAAATCCAAATTGTTTGTGTTTCCCACCCACATTCTGTCACTGCTGAAATTCTGTGCATTATAATAGTACTACACGAAAGACTGGAGAAAAATTTGAAGCCAAGTCAAACTATATACTAAGGTATAAACCACAAGCTAATTTATTTTGCTTCCTTTTTAAAAATGACTTTAGGACTCACGAGTAGTATTAGATTGATGACACTGGTAAATTGTACAGGGAAAGAAGAAGGTAGGAAATTACAGTGGTACAAAGATGCAAACTGTCTTATCCCAATAAGCTGCCTGAAGAAAAAGCCTGTAATTTAGAGACTGTAGTTCATCACCCACACTCACCCAATCCCAGTTCTGCAATTCAACTTGAGAAAAAGAGTATTAGTAAGAAGCCTTTGTATTTCCCAAAATAAATCCATAAAACTCATGGACTGCTTATTCAAAGCTCTTCACAAACACAGTCAATACTTCTGGCCAAGATGGGGTTGTGGAATAGGTGACAACTTGCAGCGCTTTCTAGGTTGTTTGTCTTTTCTTACACACTGTGCAAAATCCACTTGAGCTGAGATCTACAAGCTTTTTTTTTTTTTTTTTTTTTAAAAAAATTAGGTATTTCCTTTGACTGAGCACTTGGAGGAATTAAACATTCTATTCCGGCAAGGGAATCATGATCTCTAGCCTTTCTAGAACTCAGACAACACATTGGAAACTCACTAGAGCCGGGATTCTCCACATAAGATGAAGGATTGAAAAACTGGAGAAGATTAAATGATGTAAAAGCTTCCTCTATCAAGAGAGCAGAGCAACGCAGAGTATTTGCAGAGGCCACCACATAACACCCCTTGGTGGTTCTAGAGACACAGGTGCCTCGGCTTAGCCCTGGTTCCCTGTCCAGGGCACAGGGAGACCAGGCAGCCCAAGCACGAGCAGCCTTTCCTACCCCCATCCTTGCCACTTCCTTAGGGAACCATGAAACTCGTGCTTTTAAAGCATCCGGAGTAGTTTGCCCCCAAGCTCCGTGGCGACTCCGGTTCTCCCTTCCCACGCACATATGCCCTTGTGAATGAAAAGCAGCATGAATGAAGCCCGCTTGGCCCGCACTTGCGCTGTAGATATGCACGAACGCCAGGAAGCCCAGGCTTAATTTGATCTGAAAATCCCCCCAGCCAATGCATTTTAAAGACAGAACCACAAAGCCAATCAATAGGGACCATTCAGATAGTCGCTGTCAGCGGCTAAAAGAAAATGGATACCGAGAAAGCCATAACTATGATAAATTTAGGCGCTGCTTCTCTCTGACTAATGTAGGCACTAAAACACTCCATGAATATCCTGCTTTGAAACGTGTCATATTTCTGAGAGGCCAATCAATCTCGGGCTCTCTGTGGACCACATTAAAATACATTTGTCACTGTAAGTTTATGAAATATTGATGGTGTTTTTTAGGGGGGTGTAAGGAGGTGGAGAGGTGGATCAAAGAAGGGGGAGGGCAAGCTACTTTAATGAATTATCTTTAGGCTAGAAGAAAAAGAAGAAACAAATGTAGGTGCTTATTGTGGCTGAGGGTGAAAAACAGCAAACAGAATTGCTTACTGAAGGAAGACATTTGTTCGATTAATAGAAAAGATCATGCGGGTGAATGCATTACAGAGGCACTTCAGTATTTCAAGCTCCATTTGACCTAGATTTACAATTTTATTAAAATCTTTAATTTTCTAAATTTGGTAATTAATAAACAACAAAATCACAACCATATTAATGGTATTCATAGAGTAAAAATTTGAAAGTGCACCCATTCTCAGCAGGGAGCAGATTTCCTCTGTGCTGGGCACTATCACACCTATACCTGAACGATGCAATGAGCCCATATATCCTGGATAAGCCTCACCAGCATTTCAAAGCAGCTATGTATGCACTTCCCAGAGAAGGGAAGTGGAAGAGATACACCAGAAATATACAGGATATATATGGACAGACCAATTTTCATACTGCTTCATCTGACACTTCAGTATTGAGCACGTGTATGTGCCAGTCATTAAAGTCTTCAATTTAAAATATATAGTTATAGTCACATATTTTTATATCTGTAACTATAAGACCAGAAACAAGCAAAAAGGAAACAGAATCAGAGCTAGAGATACTAAGCAACTTGCTTAAGATAAAGGAAGCCTGTTGCCAACCCAAGGGGCTAGACCATAGCCATCCAGTCTTCCATGCGAAACCATTCTGGTTTACCATAACCCAGCCTGCCAGGCACATAAATACACACCAAGTTTTTACCACGAGCAGCTCCAGTGAAGTCAATAAAGCTATTCACAAGTGTAAAATTAAGCCTGAGCCTAAATACTGTGGTACTATGATCTATGTTTGCATGTGAAGTGTGGAACCAAAGCTAGTTTGTGTAAATAATCAGAAATTGGGTCATTTTTCACCATTTCTGTCAATGCAAAAATCAGGGCTCCCCTCCCCCAGATAAGAACAAGAGCAGCATTCAGCCAAGGAACAAAAAGTAAATCCTCACAAGCATTTTTAATGCACAGATGCTAAACTTTGGTAAAGACATTATGCCATGCTGGTAGGAAAAACACTCATAGGCAATAAATAGCACATTTTACATTAGTGATGAATAGCAGCAAAAATAAATTGAGGCAGAAGCATAAAATTTTTTCTTTTTTTTCCCCCCTCCCTCTCCCCCAAATCTGGAAAAACATGAACATTTCTCTTATTTTTGGCCAGCAGCCCAAACATCTTCCCCTCAACCCTTCCAACGAACCCCACTATTCTTACTGAGATTATCCAAACAGATACTTAGCAATTCTCTATTTCCTTCACCATAGTTTATGTATTTGACTGTAAACAGCTTGGGAATCTCCCATTAAAAAGCAATTTTTCCACACTCCAGAACAAAAGAGGGGTAGACTCCTACATACCTGGAGGGAAGGGGAAGGACATTTTTTGTTTGTGTGTGTCACTTGGGGCAAATTTAAACATTTTGGTGTATTCCAGTAAAGGAGAATAACTTAAAAGGCAGCTCAGTATTGCATTACATCCTCCACGATGCTGACGCACTTCCCAAACACTGCAGTTCACATGCCCAAATTCTCCCTTTTCTCCCCAAAGGCTTCAGCCCTGCCTGGAGCAAACTACTTTTCTCACAATTGGTTTCCCTGCTGTGATCCACCATGACACACAGTACTCTTGCGCTTTGACATTATCTTGGGCCTCAACATCAGTAAGCAGAATCCCTCACCCCAAGTCTTCTCATCTCAAAAAAGAGCAGTGCACAACTTCCCCTGCACATCGGTACCACGTGAGGACCCAGCTCACAATAATTGTGCACTGCACGAACACCAGACAAGGATGGGTCAAAGCCCAGAGCTTTGCAGTCCTGATGTTTCATACCCAATTGGGAACAGGATCTGGTACCCATGTGGATGCCAAATCCACATCTACCTGCTCCTCTGATAGAGCAGCTGGTCACCAGCACAGGCGCATCTTACCGACATGCTCAGACTCAAAGAGCATCGTTAAGTAGCACCAGTCTTTCAAACACACAAGAGGTTCCAGGACAGGTTTGCAAACAACCCCACTGAAGATGAGCAGGATGAATCAACCTTTCCAGCCAAAATTTGCTTCTCTTAGCCACAAAATCTTTATGAGGGACTCCAACACTTAAGACCATTTCAAGGCAGCCCATATCCCCACCTTCCAACAGGTGATTGGCACCTGCTCCTCCCTAACACTGCTAATGGTCATACCCTCACTGTCCATGTCCATCCCCTGCTTCCTCACAATTAGAGATTTATATAGACAATGCACCTTCTTCCTGACCCCTGATCTAGTCAGGAGAGCCACCACGATCAGCAGACAGATGTTGTTGCTACCATCCAAACAGCATACAAATGCGTTCTTATGCCAGGGTTCCTTCCCCCATGGGACCACTGAACTTTTTCAAATAAGTCCATTCAGTGTGCTTTCCTACAACTACATCGTGGTTCCCGTCAGCACAGTCTGTCCAGTGTACCTATAAATATCTCAAGCGACGGGGACTCCGTTGCTCCCTCATGAAGGCTCTTCAGCTGGCAAGTCTCAGTGCCAAGAGCTTTTTCCTGATATTCAGGCTAAGTTTCCCTCTTCATTTAAAAAACTATTATTTCTGTGTTACCACCCTTTTGGTATCGCCCTGAATAAAATCTCTTGCCAAATTCATCACAAGCCAACAATAGCCAAAAGAGAAACCTAATAATAAAATGTATAGTGTCTGACATTTCCTATAGAGGGACCAAGCCAGACCCCCAGACCTCTGAACAACGCGGGGAAGGGCTGGGTGATCCTCTCCAAAAGGTTTCAAACCTCCCCATCTCTTCAGAAACAGGGTAGATTGCTTTTTAAATTGAACCATATAAAAGCTAGCAGATAATACAACCTAATGGCCTCTCTGGGCCTTCAGGTCAGAGATGCCTTAGGGTACGTTTCCAAATAAAATCCATTCCCATGAAGAAAACTATTCCCTCACCCCCAAACCCTCCTGTGCTTGCATGACTGGCTGTGGTGGTCCAGATCTGCTATGATAGCTTGGAGCAACATTACTAGTTCCTTCCCACTTGCTTGTACATTTGCAAATATATCATGTGATAAAATATATTAAAAAACAAGTAGTAAAACTGGTCGCTTAGATTCATTAAGCACCAGGATTCATGTCATCTTGGATATGTTTTATACTCAGCATTTTCATACGCCCTCTATTTACATTTCTAAGCACTCTATAAATATCTGCTGTAAGTATACACAGGGCTGGCAGGCCAGCTTTCACCCATGGGCCTCCTGCCCCTTTGGAAATCATTTTCTCCAGAGGACAGCCTGACATTCAGGGCAACATGCAAGACATTTTTTATTTGATGCATCATCATTTATGTTGGTTTTGGCTTTTAATTTGTCTGATTTTCTATTTCAGCTTGTAATAGCGTCAGAAACATTCACATTTTGCTTAATAAATCTTGCCAGAGAGTCTACTGCCTTTTGTCAGTGCAAGGTCCCATTGAAGTTGTGTCTACACAAAAAAGAGCAAGTTTGGTTTTTAGAAAGATGCTTATTCTCTAAAGGGAGCAGCTCAAAGATACACAGACCACCTCTCTAAATACTAACTGATAGTCAAAGGATATAGTCACCCTAAGTCAGTAACTACTTTAAAAGATTGGACTGAGGTGAGGAATTAAGGCATACTTCCAGAGTCAATGCCATAGTTCAATTATGAGAAAACAGTTCTAGAAATTCCAGCAGGAAAAGTGAGTTTCCATTCAGTATAGACATCCATAGCCAAAGACTACAAAAAAAGGTAGAAGTCAACCACTTCCCCTCCCCAATATAGCATGCCTATGCAACAGCAGTTAGAAAGATTCTCCCACACAGCTAATCAAACACCTGAACAAATAACTGTTGTTCAAGCCTCATCAAAAGTCACTCAGAAAACGTATTTAATCTTAAATTAAAAATATTTTATCTACTGATAACAAAACAGATCTGTATCTATGTACTACTTACAAACAGTACAGATATTACTTCAAAACAAAAAGGTGAGTTATTTGCAGCAAAATTGCACTTTTATTACTTCTCTTAAGAGGACTAATTTCCTATATAGTATGCTCCATACTTCATAGTATGCAAGAAAAAAAAAAAATCTTTCATAAATGTAGCTTGGAGTATTTTATGAGCATTAATTCAAACTGATTGCCATTCTTAAGTGCTTAAGTAAAGCTTAGTTTTGATAAACCAAGCTGTGTGCAGTTATCTGTCTTTCCTATTCTGAATTTATATTTCTTTTAAACTTCTTTGCAAGTGATGTTGTTCCCCTTCCATTCCTTCAGGATTTCTAGATCTTCTTCATATCACTGGATTCTGAAGCCAGTGGTTTGTGCTTCAAAAGACACAGCACAAATTTAAGTCTTGGACATTTTGACCTTCTCAAGCTGTTCAGTTTCTCACGAGACCAAGGCTCTACCACGAAGTATAAGCGCCTTAGGGCATAAGTGTCCCTCTGTCATGGTTTAATACTAGTAGTTAGACAAAGTAAAGTCCACCTTATCCATCAAAACATGCAGATCCCATGTGTAGATGCTATGTAGGCATCTAAAAGCCCTATCTACATAACTTGGTTTTCTTAAGAACTTAATTTTCCAAGGAACTAGTTTAGGCAGGGGTTTAAAGGGCACTGATACTCTGGCTGTGGGGACACAACAACACTGGGCTGATAGAGCATCTCAGTCTGCCAGCTCTGGTCCTTGCTCCTGAAAGGATAGCAAAGACCACCTCCTGCACGCAGCATTGGTTTGGACTTCTCAGCTCCCTGAAAAGTTTCTTGGTCAGATCTCTGAACAAAACACATTCTGAAAAGGGATCATCCAAAAAGATTTCTTATATTTATTTGGAACATTCACCTCTAGCACAAATACCCATATAGATACATAAAACATCCAAGCTGTGATATAAGCCATACATTCAATCTTGCAATGAAAGAGAATGCAGAAGAAAATTAAAAGTGTTGACAAACTAGAGGCTATCTAAATAATTAAAATACAATTCATACTTAAGTCAGGAAGTGCCTGTCCAACAGAAACTCTCCCGTTGGAAATTGGTGTCATCTTGAATGCCAAAGAGGGAAGAAAAAGTCATTTAGGAAACAATTAGAAAGAGGGTTTCAGCCTTGGGGGTCTTCCTAAGGGCATGATGAAACTAGGACACAGCAAAACTAAACAACATCCTGTTCTTCTTTACCCTAAGGAAGGCCCCATGGCCAAAATGCCTTCTCTAATCTAATTCGGTAGTTCTGACAAATAAGTTGACCCTTCCCCTGCTAATTGCTGTTCTGCAACTTAGAACTTACTGCATCAAGTCTGTCCCTTCATTTTTAGAAGGTCAGCTTGTATAGCTGCATAGAATCAGCTAAGGTACAAAGCAATGGAGAATTAGACCCTGCAATGTGAGGATGTCACCTGTAAAAAGAAAGAATGGTTTCTGTCACATAAGTTTATTGCAGCCCAGAAATGTCTACAGTAACTGTTGGCACATAATATGATGTGCAAGGCTTTATAAATGGGACCCTTGGGGCCTCTTGTCAGAACTGAATCTGAAGTGATGACAGGACATTTGTAAGAAGCCTTTCCTGGGATGCTGAAGGACTTCCATAAGGAATCATCTTGAAGACTGGGCTCTCGAGGCCTTCAGTCAAGGGTAGTCCTTCCAAAAAGGAGTTGAAGTTTTCTGGCAAGGAGCAACACGTGGCAAGGCTTGTGGGCTGAAGCCTTGCCTGACTAACCAGGTACATTACAGTTGGCGTTCCCTATCCCTGCATTTGGGAGCTTTCAGGAGATCACAACCAGAAACTGAAGGCTGTGGGGACCCCCTTCTTCCAGCTAGACCTTGTGACAGTTAAATATGCAAGGTAGAGCTTGTGTCTTCTCAGTTCCTGTTCACATATACACACACAAATAAGGAGTTTTTGATGAAGCCAACTCTTCTGTACAGTTTTCAGCTGTAGTTGCAGTTTCTAGCTAGTCCCTTCTCCCAAACCAAGGAAGTAACTACTGTGCTGTGCCAGTACCGAGCTCCTCATGTTCACATACACCCACGGATAAAACTGATGAGTGCTACACATGCCTTAGCTTAACTTTCTTACGCTTTTTAATTTGGCTTCTTTAACAATGATTATGAATGGAGTCCATCACTACCTCCACTTTTTCAATATTTGGTGGTTCACACTGCCCATGAAAAACATAAAGCCAAAAAAAATAAATAAAAATAAAAAGCATTCACTCTACATGAGAATCCACCTTGGTGCAGATGTGGGGATAAAATGGAGAAAGACAGAACCCCAAAACTGATTTGGGCTGCACAGACTTCAGCTGGAGCCACTTCAGTCCAGATCAGCCATCTGCAACCTACCCGGGTCCCACCAATTACTGCTCCTCTCTCAGTCTACTAACACCTCCAAGAGGTGCTGCAGGTTCTTTTATCCCACCAAAACTTCTTTTTTAATACAAGCTAAGACTGAAGAGCGACTCCTGCAAATCTCTCTCCCCACTGCAGTCTCCCACCAAGGCCATTCACCATTTGACTTCACGCTTACGGACAGCAGTGTCCTCTTTTCCAAATGCCTCTATGCCTGACCCTACCAGAAGCTGCGCAGCCTTCTATTTTTTTGAAAGGCAGTTTATCATAAAAATAAACCAAGGGTGACCCTGTAGGAAAGTCTTTGCTTAAACAACAAAAGCAAAAAAAATCCAGGAAAAGGGAAATTGGTTCCCCTGAGGGAACCAATCAACATAATATCATTCAGACACATCCCTGATTATAAAATTAATATAACATTAGCCACTATTGTAGGAGGTTTGACACGTTCAGTATTGCTTCAAGACAGTAGCTAGTACTTGTGGCACGGACTGCAATAAGAGCGCAAGGAGACCTCCCAAGCAGCTAAACTGCTGCTCTGCCTCGCCTCATTTACACTTCCTCCCCCTGCAAGAAGCACCAGGGGTTTGGACACAAGCATCCTGTCGGGAACACAGTGCATCCATCAGATCACCTTGGGGCAATTCGAGCCTGCAGGGACTGTTGTCACACTGGGCAGGTCCTCAAGGGGATCCTTGGCGGCCTTGCTGGGGGTGCAGCACGTGGCTCGCACCCTTCCCGACTTGCTGCGGAGAACGCACGGCTGAGCAGATTTTAAATACAAAACATGCTCCCTTTAATTGAAACTTTGTACATTAAAGGTTTATTAAGGTAGACAGCGATGCAGCAGAGAAGCAGTGATAGAAATTGCCCTGGGGCTGCTTCTGCCTAGCCTGCCATTAGGTGCTGTTATGCCTAATTGTAGGTGAAGGCAACTTAGTGCTTGATCACATTACTCTCACATTAAACCTTTCCTTTGACACAGGTTCTTCATTAGCAACACATCCTTCAAACACTTGCACAGACACAAGTACCTTAAAACCAAAAGGCTCTTCATGAGCAGAGGAGGTTACCAGTGTTTTAATGGGTATGCAACACAAAGCAGGCTGCGGGATTAGAGCCAGGCGAATTCAAACAGACACTAATATAACTCCTGCATCTTGCATTTCTTTAACACCTTTCAGTTGAAAGAGCTGTTCACTCTGCCTAGAGAGCTTATCAGCACAACACACAGGAAACATCCAGTTACTGTTAAGAACAAGAGCAAAACCTATGTTGTTCAGGCATATCCTAGTCAACAGTGAAGAAGTCATAATTCCACAAACCATAATCAAGAGAAATGCTGACTCAAAGATATTCTGCCTTAAAAGCAG